>CM042442.1:17201790-17366790 GCA_023631565.1 Gymnocephalus cernua | reverse complement strand
TCATTGCAAAAGAGAGCATGCTCAGGTTCTCAGGCAGATCAGTGCTAACTTTCCATCAGTTTAGATTTAAACACCGAAATGCATTTGCCATCTGGGTGTCGTGGAAATATGAGGTTAGCTAATTTACCTCTGGTTTGGTTGGTAAAGAAAGAGAAAGTAGTAGTAGTTTTGAGGTGTACCAAACACTGTTGTAGGTAGACAAGAAACATTAGTTGCCTGCTCTAAAGCACAATGTGTATGTTATGAGACTCTTGACAGTTTCTCTCGTAGTCCTAATCTCTGTGTATTTCATTTACCTTACAGCAGTCACCGTCATCGCACCTTTGTGATTGTGCCATGGCGTCACTGTGCCAGAGCCAGCAGCGCTGTTTAAAGGCCTCTATCGTCTCCAGCTGGAGACTGGCTGAGGCCCAGGATCAGCTATGCTCTCTAGGGGTCCACAGCTCAGAGTCCCTGGAACAGGAACGTGCTCGTACTCTGGCCTGCCCCACTGAACTCACGCACACTGAGGAGGAGTGGCGCCGCAAGGAGAGCATGCTGGGATGTCAGGAACCCAGCCGCAGCCCTGTGCTCAGAGCTGTCGGGAGTTGGGACGTTTTTGATAAGGTAAGCAAACAGTTTGGCTTTTTCCAGGGCTGTAGTACTTGAGTGGACTCGAAACATTTTTCTATTGTCTTGGACTTGTCTTGGAGTTCTTGGTATTTGGACTCAGACTCGGCCATTGGACTCGCCAAATATTGTGATAATGATATTGTGTTGATTGTCTATTAACATTTTCTTACTCTTATTTGACTGTGTGTACCTACGGTTTACTAACCATTAATTTAATGTTATCAACAGTTAGTCAATATCTTCTCTCTATTCCAGAGTATCATCAATGTCCATAACCAACCTGTAGAAATGGATCAGGACAAGTGCAAGACGTTTCTCCAAAAGTACGACCAAGAGCTCAGGTATTTTGGTAAGTGAGATGCCAAATCTGAAGTTTCTTATAAGTATGGTCTTCCTCGGACTAATGGTAAAAAAGGTTTGGGTCTAGTATGTTTTTAGTTAAATAAGCTCATGTCATCATGTAGCTGGGGTTAGGGTGGACCCTAACTAACCTAACTTTTTGAAAACCCTCCCCTCTGGCAGGAGGCTGCGGTCCGCCTGGACCAAAACCTCATGGGTCACAAGAACAGTTTCTTCCCAACTGCAGTGGGCCTCGTCAACAAGGCCTGGGACCCCCACTGACAGTCTCTTAACCCCACACCCTCATTCCCTACACGTTACATTAACGCATATCCTGAACTGTTACCCCTGGCCATTGCACATACACATAATGTGAACTTTTGCACATCCCCTGATCAATATTTTTACACACCCTGCACTTAATCATACAGCATTCCTTCTTTCTCTTTCTAAAACAGTTATATTGCATGTGAAAAAGAGAGGGTTCTCTGCGCTTCTGTAATCCACAACAATCCGGTGCAACCAGGGCAGGACAAAACAGTGCAGAGAAAAAGAATCGCCGGTGCAGCACAGATGTCTTCTTACTTTAATAGTTTTTTATTTTATTTGATAAGGTGCATAACAGTGACTAACGTTTCGATGTAAAGTTACATCTTCATCAGTTATATTGCATGTTTATTTTGTTATAGTGTCTTCATATATTTTTGTAATATATCTATTCTGTATTTATGTTCTTGACTGTAGTAGTACTTTGCCTTATTGTTTATACCCTTTTCATATGTTTATTGTATGCATCAAATACACAAAGGCAAATTCCTTACAAGTGAAAACTCAGTTTTTTGGTAATAAATATGATTCTGAGCTATTCAGCTTTTTGAAGATTGTTGCAGGTTTAGGCAGGATTTCTTCTCCAGCTTTACTGGAAGAGATCACATTTAGTTTTATGTAGGAATTATGTTCCACCCGACTGTGGAAGAAGAAGGCAAATCACCTACTGTTTTACAGAAAACTCCGGTTGCAGTTGGTGTTTTATCCAAATTATCCTTACTTTGTATGTAAACGGTTGTGCCTCTAGCCAGCAAGGCAGTTTGTACTGCATGTGAGTTGTGCAGAAGAGTCTTTCAATTTTACTATACCAACTATCTAAACTTTTTTTTTTTTTTTTTTTACTATAGATTAATTTTTATTGTGAAAAAGGTTCCATAAAAGCATTAAGTGTCTATACTGGCGGAAAGGAAATCGGTCTAAAGACATACAGGACACTTTGGAAAATGATCTGGACGAATGTAAAATACAAGCTTTCTTAGTGTGGAAGCAGAAGTGCTGTATAGTTTAAAATGTTGAGTAGAAAGCAACACGCACACCACTTGCTTTGTCTCCTTTGTGTTGTAGGGAATTACTTCTCCCATTTCCAAAAAGACAGAGAATTCCCACACACATTTGTCAACCTCTGCATTTGGTTTATTTGGTCATTCGACGTTTTGGTCACAAGGACCTTTCTCAAGACACGTAGTAGTAAAGTGACAGTGCTTAAATACAAATCATGATGATCCACAGCTGTTTTGGAGGTGTGATTACACACAGAGAGGAAACTTATTAATGCTGTATATTTTAATAATAGGGCTGGTATTGTTCAAAAATGTTCGATACCAATACCGTGACTTTGATACTGGTTCCTGAACGATACTTTTAACGATTCCAATTTCATAAAATCCATTTTAACAAAAAGGAATTACAACATTACACATCTTTTAATTTATTTTTCGGCTCCTACTACGTGATCTATGTGTGACGTAGGATTTTTCATGCGTGTCTCTACATCGTGTTATGTTAGACAGCCAATCACAAACATTATTAGATCTTGGTAGAAGCATGCTGCATGCTTATTGGCTCACTGACGCTGATGAGATTTACTCCTTATGTATTGAAATTGGGTATTGAATGACAAGGCATTTTTCGATACTCAAGAGGCAATTCGCTCAGTGCTTAAAAAGTATTGAATTCGGTACCCAGCCCTATTTAATAAACATGCAAAATACATCAGTGGGCTCCACAATCTCTCTACATTTTAAACCACTGCAACCATGTAAACACATGCACCATCTTTTGCTCTTGCTTATCTGCATATTTCAATAAACATGCAAAGTTCTTTTCTTTTTGGAAATAGTTTAAAATGTTACCATGAGAAAGCAGGCACCAATTACTCACTTCTCATAAGGTGTTCCAATTATAGATAAAATGTTAAAAAAATGTAACTGCTATGTACAAAACCCTTATACTCGTTTGCTGTAAATATTTCTGACATCTATTTTATTAATATGGTAACATTCTCACAAAACAGTAGCAAGTAACTGAGTTTTCTTTGACAGTAGTTTAACATGGAAAATCACCCATGTGGTCATTTTTTTTTATGTCTTCCAAAAACAATAGCCTATATGCTTTTTATCCATTTGTCAGGTATGTTGCGGAGATGGGACGACAGTCAGCGGTTCCTCGCAGACACGCCTCAGCTCATCTGTGAGGAAACGGCCAACTACTTAATTCTGTGGTGCATGAGACTACAGCAAGAAGGGGTAATGTACTGAAAGGATCAGGCCGGAGTTATTTCATCTTTTCATTTTCAACAATACCGCAACAATAAAACCTATAGTCTGTATAGTCACAGCCTAATATACTTAATGCCTCTTTGGCAGATAACTAAGTTTCTGTCCAAAAAACCCAAACGAAACACATACGAGCGATCTAATTACAGTGGGTGGCATATTGCTTTATGATGAAGAACACGGCCAGTGTAGTTCTCTTAGCTCGTCAAACTAGAAAAGCAGTGTAAACATGGAACCACGTGCCTGAACATGTTCACTCTGATATTGAAAATACAGTTGTAGCATAAACTCCCTCAGTGCCAACCACAGTATTACACTTCCTAATAAAGAAATGGCCTTACCTGCTTTGTTAGTGGGTCCTAATTTTACACTAACGCAGTGCCACACAATATAAAGGTGTTGGAAGTACAGAATTTACCATTGTGTTATCAGCGCTTAACCTGATGAGCCAGATGGTTCGTTAACACAGAACCACCCGAGAAGCCATCATTGGAAACTGTTTGGAAAAGGGCAAGCACTTGGCCATCACGTCTACCAAATCACTTGTTGTTTTGATATGTAGTCCCGCGATTCTCGGGTGATCGCCCTATATGGCGAGAGTCCAGCTTCTGTGCAAGGTAAGTCAGCACTAACCTCTCTGTAGAAATCTTTTTTTTTTTTTTTTAGTGAGGTGCTTTGCCACTGATAACGTGCACACTGATGATCCGGTGATTTTACACTCCTACGTAGCCGTAAACGCACCATATGCAACAGCACATGCTGCATCAATGCTTAGTATTAGAATTAAATCATTTTAAAGCATAAGTGATGAACGATGATTGAGAAAAAAAAGTGTTTATGGTTCGTGGACAGTTGCAGAGGTTAAACAGATGGCTTATTGAGACGCACAAAACCAGTGTTTGGTTTTGTGTCCTGCAGAAAGAAGCGCTGATGGAGCAGGTGGCGCACCAAGCTGTAGTGATGCAGTTCATCCTGGAGATGGCGTCGAACTCTCAGCAGGATCCTCGAGGCTGCTTTAGACAGTTCTTCCACAAAGCCAAAGTAAGACACAAGCGTCTGATTAATACTATGTGTGAATGCACTGCACCTTCCTTTGTACCTATCTGTGGCTATAATTCTGTTGTATGCAGGAGCATATATATGGAAAGCCTTTCCATATATATAATTTTAAAAAAAAAATCCACCTCAGCAATGTTTTTCCTTAAAGCTATGTTTTGTGACATATTTTTCCTAATATTGTTGCCTTGGTTGCTGTGTAGGAGGGACAAGATGTCTACTTAGAAGTCTTCTATACAGAGCTTGAGGCCTTTAAACAGAGAGTGAAAGAAAATGCATTCAAGTCCAGAGGTGATACACCCAACAACGTCGATCAACAGAAAACTAGCACAAACTGCATACTCGACCCCAAAGAAGCCCTGGACTCTTTACCTCCAGTAAGTGCTCCTTCTCTCTTTTTCCTAGGTCGTTGCAGTTACCTCACACAGCTGTAGGGTGGCACCATTGAGCTATTGTGTGTTAGTCCTGTGGTTAGGGTTTTGCACAGTGTATACAAATAAAAATAATATTTTTTCAGTCATTTCATTGTTAAAAAAGAATTGTGAGAATATTGTATCGTGAACTTAAAATCGTATCGGAACGTGAGTTGAGTGTATTGTTACATCCCTACCTGTGGTTATGTAGAACTCCTAAGGTTCATCTTCAGTTCGACGCTAGAGCATCAGCACTCATGTTCTATTTCTTAGTGATATCATTGTAAAAAAAAAAAAAAAAAAAGCAAATAGCTATTTTCACATACAGTAAATGGTGACAGGTGTGCCATACAGTAGAAACTTGATAGTACATCCTCACTTTTAGTTTTACCTGACTGTCAAATGTGCTCGCTGGTAGTGTGATGCCTCAAGCTAAAACTTGGTAATCTAGCAGTAGTGCAAAAGGCATTAGATAATAAATCTAATTTGTCAGGCATCATGATTTCCACCACAGTGGATATTGTCAACCTTTTTTCCGTCCAAAAAAAACAACCTTGAGTCTCAAAAAAGATTACATCACTAGCAAAGCGAATCAAGTCAAAATCTCACCTGAGTTCAATCGTTAATCATTTGAGTTAAATAAGCTTAGATTTCTAGGGCCTGCTCTACGTGTAGGTATTAAGTCTAAGTTGTACACAAATCAAAATAGGTTTAAATGGAGCTAGAGAAAGTCTCTGGGGGATTTAACCTATAGTGCGCAACTATTTTATAGTAATGACTGTCCATTACATCCAAGCCATTGCCAAATTAGTTGAGACAAAGCCAATTAAGCCTGTCAGCTCCACAAAACACTCTGTATTTCTCTCAGTATGGCTATTTTTTACAAAATGGTGTAGTCCGGTGACATCCACACGCAGCAGCTCGAGTGATGCGTTTTTACGTCACCGCTGAGGAAGGACAGCAGCAGCGTTCCACTTTGGAGACAAAGAGGACATACAGATTACAAAATAATTAGCTCTTCTGAAGAGTCCATCATGTTTTTTTTTTTAATCCTCCGTGTTTTAGCAACTGTGTGGAGGAGGGTTGGGGGTGCAATGACCGAAGGCTTGCGTCATGTGGAGGCCTCGCCAGTGTTGTTTTCATTACTCAGAATTCCCCATGGGGTCAACAGATATTACGCACTATGGCTTTAACATGCATACTACATTATTGAATTAATGTAACAAATTCTTTAATTACATGGTTAAATAAATCCATTGACTATTTGTTAATGATGCATGTTTGCATTACTCTTCCAAATCCAAACAATAGATAATATCCTCACCTCTTCCACCTAATCATCGTGTCAGCAGCTCAGGTATCACAGGTAATCCTCACTCAGCAATTGATCAGAGACATTATTTTGCAGCATCTTAAAGGAAAAGAGGAATTACAAATGCGTCACTCTTTTCTACTGACTTGGTCTTTGTAATTGAAAGCCTTTTGTAAGTGAGAGGGAGTGAGGCCCCCTCCCCTCTGTTGGCCCCACAGCTTGACTAGCTGCCAAACATCAACACAGAAATCCCTGAGAGGAAAGATGGTGACCCAGGTCCTCCTTTAGTGCTGTTTATTTTTTTTCTTCTCTTGTAGCATTTGTCTTTGCCTCAGTTTTAACTCACAGTTAGTGTCTAAGGAAAATACGTACACAAGAAGTTGTTGTTTATAAATAAAAGCACACGTTTGAGGACTCCAGATTTGTTTTAGTTAATGGTTAAAATCTCTGTAGAGGAGAATTTGTGAATTCACAATCAAAATTGTAGTTTCAACTTAGATTAGCTTCAGATTGGCATGACATGTTAAAGAGGCTGGTTGCAGTCACATAACCATTATAATCCTCTAACTAAGCAACAGTAGGTTAATCCCACAGAGTCTCTCTCCAGCTCCATTTAATCCTATTTTTGATTTCAATTTGGGCACGACAATCCTCACCTGTCTGTTTTTTGATTGTCATTGGACCCTCTTGTATTCCTCTCCTTCCACTAGGTGGCAGAGTATCCTATGAAACGTTGTTTGGAGGCTGGACTGTGGACAAGCACAGTGAGGTGGACAAAGAACGACGCCACAGAAACGGACGATATACGCATGATGGAGACTTCCTAGGGATTGTAGGATTGACCCCCGCTTTTCCTCCATCTCCATCGCCTCCCCATTTAGGAACAACCTAAGTTGTAAGCCCTCTTCACACAGCAGGCTAGGCTGAATAACACCAGTGCAGAGCAGGAACAAAAGGAGGCATGATGAATCTTTTACGCTGCAGGAAAATAATGATTTTTTAAGGCAAACATTTCTCAGTGTTGTCAATTTTATGCCACTGTGGTTGGCCTCTGGTGAGTTGGTTCCTGCAGTGTCTCTTGCCATAACCCTGGTTTTACAGATAAGTATCCTTCAAGCTGGTGTTCCTTTTCATTTCTCCTACAAAAGTGAAACGTCCTTACATGGAAGCAAAACAAACTGACAAATTGAAAATCAAATCCAGACAACACAAAGAATACTAAACCAATAAAGTTAGGTGCCAAATCTAATGCCTAAAGTAAGACTCAGGTCAGAAGACATCTGCGGAGTATTGTTATAGCTGCTTAAAATGAATCATGAGAAGCATGGCTGACAAATCAATGGCTTTGTATCCTGTGTGGTATTAGGTTCTGGTTAATGGTGAAACAGCCAACTAGACTAGATGGTCTGTTATATTGTGCTTGACATTTAGTAATGCAAAGTATCTTAAAGTAACATTTGAAACTACCTGATCATGTGCTAGTGTACAGTAGCTACTGTAAAATAGAGAGAATGTGGTCGATCAGCAGATGTGATCTATTGAATAATTTGCGTATGATACAGTTTACCCTGTAGGTGAAGCCGTGGTGTTATGTATGAAAGACTTAACTCTTGTCACTTGTCATACCTTTTTATATTTGGTAATAACATACATGGCCTCACGTCTTTGGTTATTTTTTCATTGGTTTTCTAAAAGCTAGTTTGCTAGCTGTATGCTAATGAGTAAAGAGCAGTTTGTGTGTGTGTTTAATGGCGTAATGTGTGAATCTGGAAACGAGTGCTTCAGTTGTGGTTACTTGGATTTGTGTTTTCTCCAGAATTTAACTTGTCGGGCTGGAATTAAATTACAATCTGAAAGCAAAAAAGGTTGGTTTAAAAAGGTCTTGGGTCAGGTTCACCCTACAGGCCTTGGCTTTTGCAGCTTTTTAGACTCACAGCTGATACGCATTTACACAGTACGGGGTTGCACACAACGCACAGGTCTCAGGCTCATTATCACGAGAGGATAAATAATGCAATATGTGTGTGTGTGGCTAGTCAGTTAGCTGGCTCAGTGTTGTCTAAAACGAGCAGATAACAGGGATGCTTCAAGATGGAGGCTTTTGGTGCAAATGTTTCAACTTTTACTTGGCTTTTGTCATACATTATTGTGTCATTACCTGATTGTGCCAGAAAGGCCATAACGAGCTGCCTCTTTTGTTGCTCGAAGTATAACAAGAGTTGATGTTTGGTTATCTTTGAACACTTTGCTGGACGGCAGGCACATAAATGTCAGAGCATGTTACAACTTCAGTAGTGGGAGAGGTGATTGTAATTTATGCATTTCTTGAAAGACGGCCTTTCCTAAAAAAAAAAAAAAAAAGTATTCTGAGTGTTGTCTGGGGAGGTTTAAAGAGGCAATTACTGTAATTTGCGCAAGTAATCAGACTACCTCTTTTACATCTACCATTTACATGCATCTTTGACATTTAATCCATTAAATTTCCAGTCCATATAAAACAGAAGATGACAGTAATTGTTGTTCTTCACTTGGCTGCATTTGCTCATATTGTCCTCTGTCTTTTGTGGACAGAAATAATTCAGCCTTTCAGAACAATAGTCAGGCTTAACGTAGACAAATAATGAGCTTAAGACAACAGTGCATGCTTTTTGGTATGTGAGACAATATAACAACTCAGCATATATAACATGACAAAGCACTCAGATTTTGATGCAGAAAGGCGTTTTAGAGGGACAAAGTCAGCACAATTTTAGGAGGATATTTGAGACAATCTTGGTGTAAGTGTGATATTTTTTTTTTTTCTTTTTGTTTTTTTCTCCATATCCTGATGCTATCTCGGTCCAAGAGGCATGATAATGTGAGGTGTAAAGAGGACACTCAGTTTTGCCAGTTTGGTTGGTTATTAGTCATCACCTGAATTATGTTCTTCTTATGAATATTTTTTTATCAGGCATTGACATAATTAAAGCCTCAAATTTCAGTTGGCACACAGGTGATGGTAATGAAAGGGTTTACTAGGCCTGCATTGGCTTTGTATATTTAGTTTTCTGGTTCAGTGATGAGCCAGAGTACAACTAGCTTACAGTTTCTTTACCAGCTTGCCATCTAGAGCATCCAGCATCTAAAACCAGATCACAACTGCAAGTTTCCTTTTATACAAGTGTTCTGCAGAATAAAGTCAGAGATGTGTTGGTTAAAAGTTTGCAATTCTGGGATCTACACCTGAGAAGGAGCTGAAAAGCACTAGTGTTGGGGGGGGAGGTCCGAGTGATCCACAAAGACACTATTGCTGTATGTTTGTGTGCAGAAAGGAACTCTGCATCTGAATGTGTCCTGCACTTTATAGGTCTCTGCCGTTTTATTATTCTAACTCATAGCATATTTTGATTTTGTTACCTTTTTTTTTTTTCTGTGTTCCCAGTCAGCCAGAGTTGAATCACAAATTCTGTACATTTTTATTTTACAAGCAGGCTTTAGATCAGCTTGTGTTTTGAATTGTATGACATTTTGTTTTACTTTTTGTATTCTTTTTTTTTTTTGCTGACTTTTCGTTCAAGGGAGCTTTTGCCAGATTTATCAGACTTCCAATTAACTGTCCCATTGATGATAATCTTCATCGAACAAGACGAAATCTGCTGAGCGACACAATCAGTTAGATTCTTTCTGCAGACTGTGGAATTAAAGTTACCAAATGATGCATTGAAGTACAATACGTGTGTTTATCACATAAAGCTACCATGTGATGCATCGTTGATTCTGCAGTGCACCTGTAATTTCACTATCAATAATTTCACAGATTTATGTATTCTCTGCACAGTGCTGGTGTTGGGCAGTGCACATATAAGAAGAATCATAAATACCATACACACAAACTGACGTATTGTAAGCAGTGAAGCTAAAACATTGTGCTGGAGTGGTCTTAAATGTATTTCCTTTTTTTGTCCAGACTTATTGTCCGTGACTTATCAACTATGCAAAACAATTGTATGGCTTACGCTGTTGTACTAAACCTGTGGCCAGTGTCCATGGTGTCTCAACATCCTAAATTATTTAAAGACTATCACCAAATTTGTGACTGTGAGACTTAGGAATAGGAAATAGGAATGTCAGTCACTTAGCCGTGAGCTTTAGGAAAAGTATATACTTCCAATTCACAGTAGGCTACTGTAAGATTTGGTTTCTCTTGCCGCTGTAAAAACACAAATATAAAACTAATGCTCAATGTTTGTGTCTTGTTGTCAACTGCTACAGTTCTTTGTAGTCCTGCCGTAATTATCTGGCATGATGAAGTTGAGTTGCATTGTGGGTAACCCAGGCACCAATAAAAATGGGGACTGCTGGGGACCCCCGAAAAACTTTTTTGCATACTTTTTTCTTTTTACTTTTAAGTATGTACTGCAGCTGCCCTTACAAGGTATGTACTGTTGCATGCAGTTTGCATACAAATGGGACATACTCCTCCTTCATAACATTGCGATTTAAACTTTGACCCTCATGCTCATTAATGCTGCGCAAAGCATTGTGGGTCAGAATAACTAGAAAGGCATGCTGGCTTGCATACTGCAAATTGCGAGTGTGTGACTGATAGGCTTGCATTGGGTCGTCTCGTCACTTTTTGAATTAGCACCCTAATTTTGACCTTTATACTTTTTATAAAGTCTATGCCTTTACTCCCAAGATTTACAGGAGACGTCACGCCTTCAAACAGATAACATTTTAAAGAGTTTCATACATCCGTTTCAAAATTTAAAATTCTGCTTTCAGATTTCTCAGTATTCACCAAGTCTAAAACAAATGTATAAATGACAGCTGTTAAAACAATATTAATGTGGCTGTTGTGTATGAGAACTTTGTTTTTCTGATAATACCTAGGCTAAATACATTTCCTTAAGTTTGAATTAAGGATTTTTTTTATCGGGGTACTACTAATTTTCATAAACCTGTTATTCATTATTGCAATAAAGATCCAGTATGGCAGCTTAACAAGACAGTGAAAAATGAATGTGCAGCTATGCTGTACAATAATATCTAAGGGATGGTGGCACGGCTGAAACCGTGACTACACTTTCCTGCATATATTTTAATAACTTTTGCCTTACTGCTGATACATTCTCAAATATTACATTTTATACATTTGGAAAAACTAAATTATGTCCAACAAAAATCTACGCAGATAGATGATATGCTGATATTAATGTAGTATCTTGCATCAATACAGTAGATGCCCAGCCTAAACAGGCCAAGATCATCCATTTCCATATTTCCAAATTATAGGCAGACATGAAGTAAAAAATACTCTGCATGCCTTCATACTTAACATACATTAAATAAACTGATCTCATAGTGCATTGTATGCATGTGTTATTCAGTCTAGTTTGCTTCATTTCCCGAACTTTATAAATACAACTAGCCCATAATTTGCCACGGAGTTCAACTTCTTATTTTCATTAAACCAAAATAATTCAGGATTTATGTTCTGCATTCAGAGCGGGCTGAGATGGCTCGCTGAAGCTTGCGCTGCCACGTCCTGCAAAACCACGCCCATCCAGGTGAAATACCAAGTTTAGGGAGTACCATTTCTGCTGCATCAATTATGAAACTTTCTTTTTTGATGAGTCTGACTCATTCGAGTGTTACTGGGAAGTTATCCAGTTAGCTTATTTGTACAATAATATACGACATACAGTAACTAGAATCACAAGTGTATTGAGTTTCATAATAAATAGGCCTAATGACACAGTTGTAAGTTGTCTACGAAGAGGAGATATGCTTTTAGAAATGCACACAGTACAATTCAGGAAACATTCGCTGCATAAATTAAGTTACAGTAGGTACTACATTTGTAAGGCAAGCTAGCATTTCTGAGGCTATTGACATGGTGAAACATTCTTCAGACTTAAGTGCAAAGCAGAACTGTGGATCAACCTTAAATGCTGTGATATCTTCGAACAAGATGATAGCCCTGTGCAAACTGTGCTTTGAATGTTTTAAGTTTTTTTAATTCAGTTTTTAGTTTTCAAGTCACATCACATGGCAAATATCAGTACACATTTATAGACTTGGTCATTGTAGAAGAAAATGAAGTGTTAGTCTTATTTTCCTACTCACTGATTATTTTCTCTGAACAACAAACTTTTTTAGTGTCTTCTGTGTTAATGAAGTCTCTCTGCCTTTTGTATAGCTTGTTAAAACAATGCATTGTTCTTGGGTCACTGTTGGTGAGACCTTTTGTCAAAGGGCCGGAGCTAAACTCCAGTGGGTTCACACTTCATTTAAATTAAGGACCATCTAAACCAGTTAATTCCTCGTTTAAACAAAGGACTGCTTATCAGTAGTTTGAGCAGACAGTGTTGGGTCTATGCAAATCTACTCAGATTTGTGAGTCAATGCCTTCTCACCTTTTGTTATTCTGTTGCTTTCTGTAACCTTTGTTTAAAACCCTGACAAGAAAACTCATTCTGGTCATGGGAGGATCCTACAGCTTCTTGTGAGCTTCTGTCTCCACTGCACAGTGAATAAAACTCATCTGAACCAGCCACTGAATTGGACCTGAGAGAACTTTTTCTTTTACAATCTTAACATGGGTTGCCTATAAAACAATGTGGATTTCAGAGGCAACACAATTAAGACTTAAGGTGGTTAAAAGAAGCTGTTACACAGGGTTTAATTAAAAATATTCAATATAACCAGTGTGGTTCATACATCATTCAATCTGTGGTCCATATTCATAAAACATATTTACAAACTACATTCACTGAGCTACCTGTTACATTCCAAAAGCAGCAAAAGGCACATGAGTAAAAACGTTAATATACAGTAATTTGTAGAACATGGCAAAATTCCCTTTAGTAATTTTTATATAGGATTTCTAACGGAGAAAACACTCATTTAGCTCAAAATATCTTGTTGTTTGCCCATTGTTTTCACTGTCATTTTTGTAACTTTTGTAATTTTTTTAAACTTACAATTTCTTGTAAACGTTACCTTGATATTAGATTCAGTAACGTCTCCTGGCTTCATAAAGGCACTATTAAATAAAGAGACAATCTGTGGAAATTCTAAGGATTAATGTTAAGTATTTTATGCACACATCCTGAGAGTTTCCCAACCTAACTTGAGAGACATTGTGGAGTTTTTCCAACATCTGCAGTCTAGCTATCGCTCCTGACATAAACTGTATGAGCTTGCCCCTCATTTTTAACATTCGTAATATATTATTGCACAGTTGGCTGTCCTCTTGGTTCACACAAAGTGGCACATGATTGGACCCTGCGTACGGAGTGGTTTATGCTGGTAAACCTTAACATTTCTTGTTCTGTTCAGGCTTTCTATGCAACTTTCTGTTTAACGGAGGAGAGTTTGCTGTGAAGGAAAGCCTCGACGTGCGGCCAAATCTTGTTGGTTTCAGTCCCAGAGAAGATCTGTAGTACACCTTTACTCCTGCAAGGAAAAAGAAACACAGAAATCTTTCTTTTTCTCTTTTTTTTTTTTTTTTTTTTTACAGTTACGTATGTAAACTGCTATTCCGACACAGAAATTAGAAAAATATGTGCATCAATTCATCAGTGTTTTAATGTGCAGAGAACTGTGACTACTAGCTTAATATATGCTGTACAGCAAATAAAACATATTAAACAGCAATCAAAGCAATTGTTCATCCTTTAAAGTGAACACTCTGTCCACTTCTATTCCCAGTCTGTACTTGTTTGTACTTCCTTTAAATGATGAACAGCCTCACAAACTAGCTAGCTAAGCACATCCCGGGGGTTCCAGAAATAGAAACTATGATGCATGTACTTGCAAACTGGGTCCACAGCCTCACCAGTCTAGTATTTGTACTTTTTCTTGGATTGTATTGATACTGGTAAAGATAATACTGTATATTTTTTGAGTGTGTCATTTTGAAATGTATCTCTTACACAATTTTTAGTCATATGAGCAACTGTGAGCAATGTGTAGGGAGGACTTAAGGTGGTTCATTTATGTGGAGTACACTTCAGTGAGATATTACGCTGTAATGCAGTCAAACATCTGCCCATTTTTCCTCATGGTCTCTTTGTAGGGCTGCAAAATAGGTAACTGTAATAAGCACATCTACATATACATAAGTAGGTGGACGTATTTTGATTCATGTGTACTACCTGTAATACTCTAAGACAGGCTCTGTCTGGGTTTCATAGGCCTTCAGCCTCCGTGTGACTGTCTCTGGCGTGTCATCGTCCCTCTGGACAAGAGGCTCCCCAGTCACATCATCCAAACCCTGGAGAAAACACATAAACACGTTGTTGCCGACTTAATTAGTACAACTCTGCAACATGCTGTAATAGTACTTTTAAATGCATTTTGTCGGCAAGCTGCAAATGGAGGTTTTTTTTTCATTCCTGCTCTATAATAATAGGAATTATCATATTATACATGTTTACCAGAAAAAATGTGAGAAACTACTTCCAGCTATTGTACTAGTCAATAACCGTAGGATTTTTCCATGAATGTGCTGTCCCAAAAGATCTGCATTAAATTAATGATTCCCATTTGCAACACCTGAATTCACGCCTCAACCAATTCAAGTTGTTCTGAAAGCTTAAGTCAGATCTCTGGTACGAGATGTTACTGAAGAAATAAACTCTTAAGTTAGTTTTCGAAGGTGAAGGTAAAGAACTAAAAGAAAGAAGAAATACTGGCATTTTAAACCCTTAACCTGATTGGTGATGTCTGTTGCTGTTACATTCTTCTCTCTCAAACAGGACTGTGAAGAGTAGACTGAAGCCAATGATTAACTATGAACGTGTTACTTCTCCAAACTGTGCAGGAAATCTTGCAGAAAACATGCTGCAAATCACTGCCACAGAAAGAACACGTGACTACACGCGCATTAGCTGTGAATCATCCATCAGTTACACAGAAACAGGCGCTCAAAAACTTTGTCAACCTAACTGTATGTTATGGGCTATATGTATATATAATATATATTACCTACTGATAGACCAATCAGTTGAGCCAATCGAGGGAGATATTAGCTTAATTAGTTATTTTCTAATAAATGTAAAAATTATGTTGGAAGGTTAAAAGCAATATGTAAAAGGACAAAAAGTCAGTAAAAGAGAACTTGGCAATGTCGATGCCAGATACTGCTTTCTACATAAAGTATTTGCCCGCGTCAGAGAGCTCTGTCTGTAGTCATGGAAACAGGATGCAGCATGCATAAAAATGATGCTGATCAAAATAAACTTCAATAAAAATGATTTTACCTGAGATACATCTTCAAGAAACCACAAACTTAAACAAGGAAGGAGTAATAGGTGAGAGGGGATGTATTTACAAGAACTTTAGGCGGGTTGAAATCTACGTTGTAGACTCTGCCGCTGGGAAGGTGAGTCCAGCGTGAGGTGAGCCTCTGTTTGATCGTGTGGAAAGGTACATTGAGGTTGATGACTGTATCCACGCTGTAGGCGTCATCCAGAGCCTCGGCCTGGAATGCTGTACGAGGGAAACCTGGTAGAGACGGATGGACAGAGGAAGGGAAGGCAAAAGGTACAGGAAAGAAGGAAGGATGTTTAAAATAACTATACCACGATTTGAACTTAATAGCATAAGAAATACATTTAAAAGATCATGAATTATCTTACAATTGTATTAAGATCTTTAGCAAACAACGCTGATAATACTTTTTTTTGCTAACAATTGTTTCCCAGGAGAAATTGGCGGTCCTACCATCAAGCAGCCAGCTGCTCTGGCCCATTGCTCTCAGGTCACTCAGGATGAGACGACACATGACGTCATCAGGTACCAGCTGACCCTGATCAATACAGGACTTCATCAACAGACCGAGCTCTGACACACACACACACACACACACACACACACACACACACACACACACACACAGAAAAAGAGATGGGGAATGCTGTTTATAACAATGTCTATAAACATGTCTATAACACAGAATTCTTGAATCTTGACTTTATGAAGGCTACTTGAACCACAGTATAAAAGATGAACTGTACCTGCCCGTCAAACACATCAATGACATCAATTTTCTCCAGTAAAAAATAAATAGCCTAAGCGTTTGTATGTTTGTAGCCGTTTCCACCATCAACGCTTTCACCCTGGCAGTGTTTGCGAAGGGTCCATCATTGTAAACACATCCCGTAGCTAAGAATTATATAACACCACAGAACTGTTTTCGGAGAAAAAGAACCAAACATATAATATGTCATGCATGCTGAATTACAGAGAATGCACAAAAAAATGTAGCCAGTTTCCATTTCCATACATCAGTGCAGTTTTGGCATTGTGGGTCTTATTATATAACTTCATAACATTGTTCTGCTATAAAGCTACCTAATGGAAAATGTAACATGCTAATCCGCATGACAATTTCTTTTTTTCTATCACTTCCACTTTAATTGGTCAGAGTCCAGCTGAAGAAAGGAATTTGCTGACAAGCCTCGCAGTATAAGATAAAAAGCAAAGGGTACAATTGACAATTAAATACATTATGTCAAATAACGTGAAGTTCAGGAAGGAAATAAATGATTACAGTAACAACTGTTATTCTACTGTATGTTGATGTGACTGAATGAGTTGCTGTTTTCTCTGATATAACAAATGGAATACATGAAGATGGCACACTAGTATGATTTGGGCCTGCACACTGAACCTAGAACAAGTTCTCTAGAAAGCAAAGGCGTTGTTGCATGGTTACCAGTTTAGCAAGGCAAGTATTGCAAAGTGCAACTAAGGAGGATTTTGCTACTGATAAGTGTTATTTGAATGCGTTATACATCCAAATGTGTGCATAATTAAAGGTTTAAGTTTGATTGTATTGCACAACAATCACTGGGGGAGACCTAACCCTAACCCCACTTTAAACTTGCATTACTTCTGTGAAACATATACAGTAGTTCCTCTGTCAAACAGCAGTGAAAACACAACTCTTCATCTGTAGGCCCTCCTCTCAAGGAACAAAGGTGCAGTCTTCCTTATCTTTATTATAATCCAAGGTGATATTGAGAAGTAGGCCTCCTTCTAAAGCTCAGGTAATGTTGAGTTCAAGTGTCCAGTATAAACATAAAACTGCACGCTCCATAACCCTGAAAACCAACTGACCTTGGCTAAAAAGAACACCGATTCTTCCATTCAACCTCGGTGGTGTGTCACAGCCAGATAAGAAATCCAACTGGTATAGGAGTGGTGCTCTTATCACAGCAGTCCAGAAACCAAACTTCAATGAGAGTATTTTTTACACGACAGTATAACTTCCTGTAGTGTTCTTGTTTGTGTGTAATAATAGTCTGCATGTGTTTTGTGCATGGTAATAAAATGTGAAAACAATGATTTAAAATAACATTTCTAAGATCTCTTTTTGTTAAAAAAGACCACACCTGAAATAATCTTGTTGCAGGCTCTTGGCTTCTAAAAACATGTCGACACCGATTTCAGTTAAGATCACATCTACCCTGCCTCGGTATGTGTGTGTGAGATAGGCTATAGGACGTCACTATCTTACCGGTTTTGGCGTTGATGTTGGCTCTCAAAATGTCCCCACTAGAAATGTGTTTCAGTTCAAAAGTTTTAGTTATGCGCGCAGACACTGTTCCTTTCCCCGACCCCGGAGGTCCCATAATGACAGCACGAAAAATCCTGTGAAGAACCATCTCTGGACGATTATTTGTTCAAACTGAGTTTTTAATCCTTCTCATGAAACCCCCTCTCTGGATGCTCAGACGAGACTCGGACACGTATACTTTCTTAAGAAGTGCGCAGCCAGGAGTAGGCGCGTCTTTATGCAGCCAGTCGAGACTCTCACTGGACCTTGACTTGCATTTCCCTGCAGAAACACAATGAGGAGGAGGAGGAGGAAGAAGATGAGCAGCAGCACAGTAGGCAGCGGGGCCAAAAGGAGAATACACCTCCCTGATAAAAAATAAAAAAGCACTAGCGAAATGAGCTTCTTTCTCTGGCGTGTTGGCGAAATTGCTCGTCCATATCACCGTTCACGGTTTACTGGAGATGTATACTGTAGCCTACATTGTAGGCTATAACACAGTTATGTAATTGATCTACGAAGGGAAAACGCTTGTTGGCAAGGTTTCGGTGATTAATCCCTTCCCAGCCTAGATTCTCTCAGCGGACAGATCGCTGCAGATCGGCAGGCAGGCTGGGTTGAACAACAACCAATCTGCACTCTCTTTTCAGCTAACAAAACAAAAGAGTTTTTTTTTTTAAAGGAATTAAATACGGTTTGAAGACATTACTGATTAAATAACACATTCAGAAAACGTCTACTGTGGGGCTATATTAATCATTGTGTTAGTCTGAGTATTTATATATGGTTTCAGTTCACTTCAATTTATGACAACACTCTGTACTGTATTGAAGAAAGATAAAATACAATCCTTAAAAGCTAGTGGTAACCCATTTGTTTACATTTTGATTACGTTTTGTGCCTTTAAGACGCGAAGATATGATTAAGCCACTCCCACTGTGCTTTAATAAATGGCTATCTGACGCCACCTAGTGTCTTAGTGCGGCGACGTGCCCTTAAAAAAAACCTTTTTGGCCCTCCGGTTTTGCCGTATCTTCATCTCCCATCAACGTTTTCCAGGACAAACACACGTGGATTTCCACTGACGCCAGGCAGAAACAACAATAACATGGCAAGCCACGGGCTCGCTTACGACGGCTGCAATTTCTTCAGACAGCGGCTAGTTTTATCCACACTTAGCGGGAAGCGTGTTAAAATAAAAAACATTCGGTCTAAAGATGACAACCCAGGGCTTCGCGGTGAGTTGCAGCTGCATGTGGCGTCGCAGTTAGCTCGGTGGCTAACGTGCTAGCTGTTACGCAGTTGGGAGTGTGTTTTATCACTGGTCGTCAGAAGTGTGGAAACGATGGGACAGTAGTGTAAATGTGAGATAAATACATTCTGACCTCACTGTATAAAGATATGTCTGTGTTGTACTCTTCAAGAGCATTTAATCAGTTTTTGCAGAGCTCTTTCTGACAATATTAGAGGGACATATCTTGGCGTATGTGAGAGGATCTTCAGAAGTTCCCACAGTAGATGCAAGCATACTTTAACCCACTTTTTGACTCCATATATTTTGGCGTGGTGTGCAAAATTCAAAAAGAAGGCATTAGTTTGCCCCAACATACTTGTTGATATATACTTATAGACTTGGCTTTGATTTTAGAAAATATGGCTTTCATCTACAGATTCTGCTGTTGGAAAATGTTTGGTTGGACTAACTGAATATTTTTTCTGCTTGCCTTCTCCAGATTTTGAGGCCAGCCTCATCAGACTGCTAGACAAAGTGACCAATGGCTCCAGAATAGAGATTAACCAAACAGGTGAGTGGTATCATTAGGATATGACTATAGTGTTTACCTTTGTCACAATCTGTGTGGTTTATCAAATTACTGTTTACTGTCAGAGGATAGCAGAGTAATTTCAGTGTTGTTCAACACCAACAGATGGACCCAGATATAATTATATGATTGTACTTATTTAGTGTTCAGTATCCTCACTCTCTTATCATCTCGTTTTTACATGTGGCATTTATGTTAAGTTCAGCTGTAGTGATATTCAGTGGATAACCTATAAACTACCACCCACTACATTATGGACTCACTCACTGTCCCTATGTGTCTGTCTTCACAAGGTACTGTGTTATTCTACCAGCCTGGCTTGTTGTATGGTGGCTCTGTAGAACATGACTGTAACTTGCAGCGCTCGGTTGGCTACTATCTGGAGGCCCTGCTCATGCTGGCGCCATTCATGAAGACCTCTCTTAAGGCCACACTTAGGGGAGTCACCAATGATCCCACTGACCCGACGGTGAGGACACACATGCATGCATCTGTTCACCTTCTAACTATTACTTTTGTTTATTAATTGTGTTCCTTTGGATTTAATTGTGACTTATGTAGCTCATGATCACACTGGGTGGGTGGAGCGTAAGCATTCTTCTGTAAAACATGTCAACGCTTACATTGAATTTCTGGGTAAAAGGCACACCTCCCAAATCCAAATGTGCACTGCCCTCTGGTGCACACATCATTTCATAAAATGATATGTCAGATCAACGCTGTAGGTGTCTTTACAAACTGCATATTTGATATCTGAGGTGGAGAGTTTTTGAAACTAACATAATAGGTCCGAGGCATAGTCAGGTTTTTACATCAGAATTTTATATTGACTTGAGAAAGGGTGAAAATGTTCGGTTTGTGGTTCACATTATCAATTTGCAAATGCAGTCCGTTCTCGTTGTGACACCCATTTTGCCTCTGAGTTTATTTGCATGTTTGACTGTTAACAGCAGGTCAGTCTCACCCCCAATTTATACCGAGTGTGTAACGGCTGCGGAACGTCGGCGGAGTCAATCGGTTTCCATTAAAGTCAATGTGTGTATTTTCACTGACTGCGGAACGGCTGCGGAACGGCTGCGTCCTGACTCTGGCACAGCTGCGGCGGTCCGGAGCCCTCCGGAGTAGATACGCAGAGCTTCTATTTTTGCCGGATGCCGGAGAGCTCCGCAGCAATTCAGCAGATAGTGCGGGACAGGAAATTGAGCACTCCCGGCGGATCATATTTCCCTTCACTACACCTTGAAAACACAGCACAGAGTTATTTCCCTTCAACTCCTCTGGATGGAAAAAAACTGTTGGTGGTTTTGTGGTTCGATTCTACGTGAATTCGCGAGATCTAGTGGGTCCTCGTGACTACAGCTGTCAGTCATGGCCGCAGCCGTTCCGCAACAAATCTGGACCTGGTGGGTATTGATGGACGGCGGAGTACGGAGACGACACGCAGCGGAGTCGTTACGCAACCGGTATGAATCGGCAGTCAGTCATCCGTTGTTTTTCTTTGCTCTGAGCTGCATTGTTTCAAAGTGTATAAACCACAGACGAGAAAGCAAAAGCACTGGAGAGAGGTGTTGTCATGGAAACAGTGTGTTGTTGTGATGGGAAATGGTCCATCATAGAAACTTACAACCCTGTGACGACGCAGAAGCATGTTTTAAGGATGTAAACACTCTGTCTCCTGTAGGTTGACATGCTGAAGTCCACAGCACTCCCTCTGATGAAGAAGTTTGGCATTGATGGAGAGGGCTTTGATCTCAAGGTGAGGACACAATGGTGGTCTGTTGATAATCATGGTGTAATGTTATACATGATAGTGCTGCTGTTTGTCAACAAGTCGGTCTATCCTTCTCTCACACTGTCTCTCTCTCTCTCTCTTGCTGCTCCCTCAGGTGGTGAAGAGGGGTATGGCGCCTGGTGGGGGAGGAGAGGTAGTTTTCACGTGTCCTGTCCGCAGGACCATCAGGCCAGTGCAGCTGACTGACCCAGCAAAGATCAAAAGGATCAGAGGAGTGGCGTATCCTTCTCAGGCTCACAGTCATGGCCCTTTTTTAATCTATAAACAAAATTGATGTGATACAAATTGTTATTTAAAAGCCTTTTTTCACAGTTCAGTCCTATTGTATTTTGTTGTATTCCAATAACCATTTTTCTTGAGTAATCCTTTTGTTTTATAAAATGTCAGAAAATAGTAAAGAATCACAGTTTCTCACGCTTATAATATCCCAAAGCCAAATGTGACCGCTTCAGATTGTTATGTCTGACCAGCAGTCAAAAAGCCAAAGCTATTCAGTTTACAATGTTAATAAGCAGATAAAAGCAGTAAATCCTCACATTGGAGAAGCTTGAACAAGTAAATGTTTGGCAATAATGAATGACAGAAACTAAACTTTGTCAATTTCTCAAGTTTGTGCTCCTTTCTGCTTTAAGTTAAGCTCACTGCCGTATGAGTCATCAAAGGTCCTTGACCGTCTAAACCCAGATATTCGGTTCGAGTTTCTCCTCAGATGGCTAACAGGATAGTGGAGTCAGCCAGGGGCGTCCTCAACCAGTTCATTCCAGACATCTACATCTACACCGACCACATGAAAGGAGCCAACTCTGGCAAGTGAGTATCTCAACATTAATGTAATTACAGGGCCTTCACTTGATGGTTAAAAAAAAATCCTGCTCACTGTTAATCACTTGTGCTCACTTTATTCACAACATTTCAGTCCTCAGACCTTCATGCTGTAAAATCCATACAGACAAACCACACCGGTACCATACAGTACCGTATATATGTAAACATAGCCTGGGAAAAAAAACAATATTTACAAAGTGTCAATTATCCCAGATTATTCAGAGGAAGACACTCAGTAATTCTTGTTGGTTAACCGCAGGTCTCCAGGTTTTGGTCTGACCCTGGTGGCAGAGACACTGAATGGTTCCTTCCTCAGTGCTGAGATGTCGTCGACGCCACAGGGTCAGGGAGACCCCATGCTACCAGAAGACCTCGGCAGGAACTGTGCCAAACTACTTTTGGAGGAGGTACATCGGGTAAGTACTGCAAAAAAAACTCACATACAGTGTACACACACACACACACAGACTCGTGTCAGTGTTGTGGTTTTTGGGGTTCATATTAAAGAAAATATCCAGATTTCATTTGTCTCTGTCTGGGATCAGATTTATTTTGGTCTTTGGCGTGAATTTTGAATGTTCATTGAGTGTTCATTCCATCTGCCATTTTGTCCTTCTTTCCGCACTCCCTTAACAGGCTTGGGCTGCTGGGAAGAGGGCATACATGATTTGTGTAGAGACCCAGGAAGCTGGCCAATTTTTTCAGCCTTTGTGCAAACAGGCCTTGTGCCCATAAACACCCAACAGCACATCTGTAATTAGACAAGGAAAGGCACAACATTGATTTATATTTGTTTTTTAAGCCTACTGTCAAAATGTGCTCTGTGTTGTTTTGGTTTTAGAGAGGCTAGGATATTTTTGGAGGGATATATTTTTGTAAGATTGTATGCAGAGTCATCACTTTTATGTTGAAGACTAATTTGACACGTGAAAGGTTATTTACCTCTTGTACTGTTTGGCTTTTCCACCGTAAAGAATTTAGTATTATTATGATACTATGCTAAGTTAAACCTTTTGTCAGAAAGTCTTACTTCATCATCACTGGAGATTGTTATCAGGTTTTAATTGGCCTGCACACAGCAGCTGGATAATCGTTTTTTGGCTTCTCGCCAGACAAATGAAAATTCTTGGGGAATACCTGACATAGACAGTCAGGACACAATAGAGTCTTACACCGGGAACACACCGCAGACGTTAAGTGTCACGTAGCGTAGATACAGGCCTGATTGTGCGCCTGGCCTTTCACACCAGACGTGTATTTCTACGTGCCGCGATCCTTCTCCTCTCGGCTCTCTGTCTCTCTCTCTCTCTCTCTGATAATGAGACAGGATGAGTGGGGAAAACTGGTGTGTGTGCACGCGTGTACACATGCGTGTGTTTAAGTTGTTAGTAAGAGGTTTCTTGTCCTGTCAAGTCTGATTTATTTCTCACAGTGACACTTTTGTTTAATGCCACGTTGTCACATTTGTTGACGTTTGTGAATATGTTTTGCTGAGCCAACAGAGGCTAGCTCGCAGTTGGCAACAACCCACATGTCATTATGAAATCAAAAGCGACATGAAATAAGTGTCCTTGAGGGAAATGCCATTATGAATTAAAAACAGACTTTAAAAAAAATAAATGCATTTTTAAACCAAAAAATGTCTGAAGTAAAAATGAAGGCCTTGGGACTCTACTTCCAACATGCAGATATGTCTGTGCAGAGGTCAAAGGTCACTGCCTGTTTTAGTTGGTAAGGTGACGTGTCAGCTGAAGAGTGTTCGTTCAAACAGGCTTGATGAATGAGGATTTCTTCTTCTCAGGAAAAACACTTTTTTTTTTTTTATCTCCATATCTTTCTACCCATGTAGTATGTTCCCAGGTGTGACTTATAGTAGTAGTTGTAAGACAAACTAACCTGGCTGCAACTAAAACCACATGCAGGCACAAATAATTTCACATAATTAGAAAAAAGAGCCCACTTCATCAGAATATGTACAATTAGATCCAGTGATGGTGTGACTTTAGTTTGCCTCCAAATGGATCTGCCTCTCAGCCCTCACTCATAGGAGCCATGTGAGTCCAGTTAGCTGTTCAGGGTAGTGCTGATTAACTCTGAAACAGGAATATTGTTGGACGCATCCTCTTAACTCCGAGCAGCAGAGTGGGTAGCTAACCTTTCTCTTAAGCAGCCTCAGAGAGTGGTGGACTAAAAAAAAACTCCAGTTTAAAAAAACAGTTCCTTTTTTCATAAATGGCAGCTGGTAGAGCGGGTAGATTCACCAGTTCAGAAACTGAACAGCATTTGAATAACTGCTGATTTTAATACCAGGGCGATTGCAACTGCTCAGAAGAGAAAAGATGACACCAGAGTAAAATGGATGTGTGACTTGAGCTGTAATGGTTACCTTTTGAAAACTGAGAAAGGAAAATAAATTGCCTGGATTCGCATTAAAGGGCATAGGCGCACTGTATCGTGTGCGTCTGTTTGTTTAATGGTTAATCAGTACAGTCTTCTTGTAGTGAACCAAAGCTACACTATGGACATTTTGTTTTTAGAAGCAACATCAACACTGGACAGGAGCTCATGTGAGTAGTTCATGTTTTGTTGAGTTTTTGATGTTAAACAATCTTACATTTTTCTTAAAGAGATCACTAACTTGTGTATGCTTGTGTGAAGAGTTTTGTTAGAATGTTACTGTGCCAGTGTCTGGCTATTTTTGTGAGTGTATATACAGCTTGAGAGAGACCATAGCAGTGGTTACACAATGAGCCTGAAGACATTCAGAATTTGAGGCAAGGGTCCTATGAAAAAAGTTACTGTTTACCCAGGTCATTTTTTATTCTTTTTATTTCACCCTGTGACGTCCACTCAATTTTCTGTTAGTGTTTTACAGGTTTAGGTCACGTATATTCCTGGAAATTACCCTTGATTTTTGTCTGCGCCCATGTCTTGTTTCACTGTTTTTGAAATGGGGTTGTCATTTACTCAAAGGATTCACGGGACTTTTCCATATGGCCTCGTGGCCGGTTGGTGGCTGCTGGCCTCTTGGGAGATCTCAACTGTTTGTTTTTTTTCTCTGGAAGGCAGGGCCTGATACTAGCTGTCAGAAATGGTGTTATTGCCTTATATATTTCTTATTTTTTTACTGAAGTGGGGCTGATATGCCAAACAAAACGTGGGGAACCTGAAAATGTAAGTTTGGAAGTTTATACTTTTATAGCCCAGAACAGCAGCACACAAAGGTAAGGTGCTCAGGCACAACACTTTTTTTTTTCAATAGTCAACATAGTGTGCTCTCAACTTTGTGGAATGTGTTGGTGAAATGTGATTTGACGAAACCTCACTTTAAAATTGATAGTTTCTTAACTTCTTAATGAACACTGTTGAGTTTATACTGGAGACAAATAGTGTGATTGGTAAAATGTCTTGGAATTAAAAATGTAAAGAAAAATAAATCCCTCATGTATCCATCCAGTAGAAAGTATACACAGAAAACATACTTGTAATAAAAAGTAATAACCATATAGATTGAAGTGCTTTGTGAATTATGGTCCAACCGTGTCAGACTATGGAATCTCCATCAATCCTTCATACTGCTACTCTCAAGGCTTGTTAACGGAGTAAAATGGTGGAAATAATTTGCGATGCAGTTGCGATCGAGGTGCAGGTCTTCATATGGTTGCATAGTTGAAGTCATGAAGTATTTGTTTGAGTTCATATTTACAGCATAACCTAGTTTGATAAATTATCCACTTGTAGAAGGAATCTGCCTCATTGACAATAAAAAAACAATGTCACTATAGTTCCGCCGTGGCTTCAGTGATATGATTATGTAATTGAATCGTATTTCTGCTGACAAGCTGTCGGGATGCCCATCATACTGCGTGACTGGGCCAGGTGCATACTTCGTTAGAATGAATGCACCGTACAAGAAACTGATTTTGTGTAGCTTACTATAAACTGATGGAATGGACAACATTTAATGTTCATTTGGTTTATAAAATGCTTCTGGGTGTGTCCGGTCTGGCATAGGCCTCTTTATACAGCCTGGGGAATAGCACATAGCTGCTGTTGTCGGGTAATCCCGATGGCATGTGATCACTTGGATGCAGAGAGTGGATCCTGTGTCCTCTAAATATCTGGTATTTCGAAGAAAACAGGGAGCAATAGGGCACAGGGCTAGTAGGTCAGAGGGGGCAGGGAAACGCAGCATTATTAAAGAAAAAGAAGAGAGAAATATATTGTAGAGAGATGACATGTCCGCTGTGTTCACTGTCGGAAAAGTAGGAAAAGTATTTAAAAGGAAAAAAAATCTAACAGTACTTCAGAATGCACATGCCAATTTTGAAAAAGGTATTAAAATCTGCCAGCCGGTCACAATTAAACTGTAAATAAATGTGCTTCAAAAATGTTTTCACTTACACCTACAAACGCCTCTCTTGGAGGCTTCGCTGTGTTTTGCAAGTGTAGATGGCTATCAGTGTTGGACCTGAGATAATCAATTCCCTGTCCAGGGGTTGCCAAGTTCTTTTAAACATCTCCACCTCCATTACGTATTTCTGTGTTGTTTTTGTTGCTAAAACCCATCGCCCCCTCCTCTTTCTCTGTTTTTAGGGTGGCTGCGTGGATTCATCCAATCAAAGCCTGGCACTGCTCTTGATGACCCTTGGCCAACAGGACGTATCGAAGGTTCTGCTCGGACCCCTCTCCCCATACACGTAAGCCAACGTCACTCAATAATAATAGACACACACAAAGCTCCCGTCTTAGCTTATTTATAAGTTACTATACAGATGCGCTTTGTTATTCTTCTACTTGTCGAATCTTGGCAAGAGACAGTATTTCAAAATCCTCGAGCCAACGTCACTCGACGTCAGCACGAAATGCTGGACAAATAAACAGACAATAACTACACTTATCAGTTTGTTAAACATAAGCCTTATTGTTTTAAAATAAAATGTTTTACCTAAATTTAATGTCCCATGCAACAAAAGGTTTTTGTTTCAAACGCACACTGGGCAGTGCAGTAAACGGTAAACCAGGTGTTCTTGCAATGAGTACAGCTCAGAAAGTCTGCTTATACAAAGGTAAGGGGAATGGGGAGAAAATGTACAAAAAAATTTAAAAGTAAAGTGTTGATTTTGCACCACAATATGTGTGTGTGTATATATATATATATATATATATATATATATATATATATATATATATAATGCAAAATGCAGAAAATAACAAGTCTTGGTTAAATTCAATGGACATTGGATCACAAATTTTTCACATGCTTTTGAACGCATTCATTATCATGGGACTTGGCCAGCTGTGCATTCACTCGGTCAGTGTCAGTTCATAGCGTGTGTGTGCTTGGTGAATGTGTGATGAATTAATATAATTTGCAGTTTAAGATTCATTTTAACTTGAATACTTCCTTGTGAGCCGATAATAAAGCAATTGAACGCAAAGATGATTTCGGACTTCACCATGAATGAGGAGTGAACTATGAACTGTCCATTTTCAGTTATCATGGTACCGGTGCTGTGTCCCTCTCAAGTACAGTACTATGATAACTGAAGATTGGCAGTGCCATCACAATGCACTCCTCTCCTAACTCAGGTAATGCTGATTGTTTGTTCTTCTTCAAAAGACCAATGAAATTTAGTTTAAACGTGTATTTTTTTCTTCTATAAATTGGCTTTGCATTATATATTTCAGTCATCCCAGCTTTAAGAATTGGATGTAATGTGCATGAGACCTTGACTTGAAGCAGACAGCATGGAGTAGACCGGGGACACTGTTCTGAAACTCCCACTGTGTATTATGTTTTGACAGTTGGACTATTTCTCATCCAACATAAGGTCTACGCCTCTCAAAATAATGAAACTGAAATTTCATCTCCCATTTTTTTTTAAACTTTCTTCCCCTCCCTCACTGTCTCTTCAGGATCGAGTTCCTCAGAAACATTAGAGATTTCTTCCAACTCATGTTTAAGATCGAGGTTCAGAAGCCTTCGGAAGACGAAAGGAAAGGAGGGGACAAGGTCCTGATGACCTGTGTAGGAGTCGGTTACAGCAACATAAACAAAACCATTAAATAAAACAAGTATTTTTTTATATAACAGCATCTTGTATCTCTTTGCTCACTAACATCAAATAGTAGAATACAGTATTTTTATTGTCTTAAATGTGAAAGTTGTGACAGTTATTTGTGTGCCAACTTTAAGGCTATTTGTGTTACAATATGCAAGAAGATCAAAAATACATGCGTTGACAGCCATCAGTCACATGGAATACAATTTTATAAATTCAAAATACATTCAATAGCATCTTCATGTACATACTTCTTAAGTCTGTGTGTGTTAATCATTCAGTCTGCACAGCCCTGTCTGGTTGAACATTACTGGAATTCCACATTCAAACATTTCCAGATGGTTAGTTCCAGCAAAGTTCAAGCAAATGTATCAGTATGATGATATTGGAAAGGTCAGGACTGGTTTTCCTTCCCATTAGCTGCGGTTCTTCCCATCTGCGCTTCACACCAGATGTTTCTCATCACGGGAGTTGGAGGAGTTAGTCGTCTTGGCCACATAGACGTTTGAGGGCGTCGCCATAATTACCAGACACTTCAGACTACACACAAACATGAATAGAGGGAAAAACAGGAAAATATGTTCACATCACATGAACACATCTAAAACTACTGGGGTATCTTCTGATGTTAACCCAACAAAAATGATTTCCCAACATCTTAAAACAAGATACCAAGACATTTAAACTTAATTGAACATTTATGTTGAGGTGTAATGAGCATATTACACTTCTCTGGCCATGTGCACTGACCTCTAACTGGGAGTAGAGGGAACATCCAAACAGCTTCTTATACTCTGCTCTGATGTCCAGCAGGTCCACCTCTGAGCGACTGACTAGTATCCTGGTCAGAGTGGACTCTGTGGTCCCCGCACCCTGGACAAAGGAAAATTTTGGGAAAGAGGCAAAGGCGCAAATTGGACCTGGGTAAATCAAATACTCATTTGTTTACATTTATTGTCCCGTAGTAATGGCTGCTTTTATGTCTGTGGTTTCACGTGTTTGTTTATTGTCTGCTTCAGAGCCCGTTGACACATTTCAACCAGTGGTGCACATTTAGTCAAAGCATCAGCAATAGAACAGTGGCTTAACATTCCTTTCCACACCACTGGGGACAAATACAATTGTCTGCTGTGGCTAAAGGACAGAGTGAACCACACAATATGTGGATTTTGTTTTGGGAGCCACAGGCTTTGGGGGTTAAAAAGACCCTTGTGATACAGATGGGACATATTGTGCAGCTTACCTTCATGCTCTTGAAAAGCCTCTCAGCCAGGTATGCAGGAGTGGTCTTCACACACTTAACTAGACAAATAATTTAATTAATGAAGTTTTTTTGTAATAACTTGTGTTAAATGCGTCTCAAATGTGCAGTGATTTAATTTATCAAACATGAAAATGAAGATGCAATACATTCAAAAATGAGCCAATGTAAGGGTCAGAAATAGGCAGACAATATGACACAAAGTTCTCACCAACAGCCACAAGTAGCTTCTCCAGGTTACCAGACATCTCGCTCTCAATGCTTTCCTGCAGAGTCTTCTTACTAATACCCTTGTACTCTACCAGAGCTGCCAAAACATAACAGAGGAATAAACAGATTTTTTTTTTTTTTTAGCCATGCTAGTGGATGCTAAGAATGGTAATGTGGATCTGTTGGTCGGTGGGTTAAGGCAAATAATGGAACAGTCTGGTAAGTTAAGAAAATGACATTGCTTTACTGTAATGCAGCCTGTAAAACCAGGAACAGACAACACTTAGGTCATATTATATTATGATTATGATATCCGAAATCTAAGACTATATCTAGGCTCATATCACGATATCAATATTAAATTGATAGATTACCCGGCCCTACTGCTGACTTTTTTTTATCTGTAGCACCACCACGAGGTAGACATTTTTTGCGTTTAGTGAAATAGCTTGAGAACTATTGGATGGATTGCCATTACATTTGGTACAGTCATTCATGCTCCCCAGAGGATGAATCCTAATAACTTTGTTGATCCCTTTTACTTTTCATCTAGGGCCATCATCAAGTCCAACTTATTAATTTGTCCAATACTTTGTTTATCTGTTTATGACGAAATACCTGCAATACTATTGACATTCCCATCAGCCTCCGTTTCATTTGCTAAGGAGCCCTAAACACAGAGTGCAGCTAAGATGGTGAACATGGTCAACATTATAACTGCTAATTAAAAATCAGCTTCTTAGCATTGTCATTGTGAGCATGTTGACATGCTGATGTCAGCATTGTACAACCTCAAAAGGACGCTAGCATGGCTGCAGACTCGTGGTCCTGTATTTGTATTACATAGGCATGTACAGAAAAAAAATATGCAAGGGGTTAACCTACTCTGTCGAAGCTGGGGAATACTCCTGTGGCACAAGATGTCGATAAACGTCCCCTCATCAGTTCCCCACTTCTTCTCCCCAGCTTCATACAGGGCCTGGGTGGAATGAAAAGGTGAAATGAGAGTGTGTGTGTGTGTGTGTGTGTGTGTGTGTGTGTAAATACACACAGCTCGAGTATTTATTCCTTCCGGATTTTCATTTGACAAGAGAGCTGTGGTAACTGAGGTGTGTGCTGCTTTCAAGCCCCATAAATGTGTACGGTCAAGATAGGAACATCAAAATAACAATTGAAGAAGTGTACACTCACCGATCTGACAAAGTAAACTGCTCTATAGTATTATAGAGCTGGCCTTATTCTTTACACCCACAAAACATTGTCTACAAACTACCTGTAGCCACGCCAGCTTGGTGGCTGTACTGTGTCACTGATAAACACAGAAGTATTCTAAATGTATTTAAGAAACTGGCAGGAAAAATGGCAGTGAATATACCTTAGCATCGGCTTTAGCTTTGGCAGCGTCCACGTTGGTGCTCTCGTCTCTCTTCCCCTGTGAGGATGAACAGAAGAATATAGTTTGTGATACGTAGAATGAATTAAACATATTTGGCATTTGCTCATTTAAGTGATGAGCCTTTTTGAATGCCATTTTTAATATACTGTCGCAATTTGATAGAGATGACAAACTCCCCAAGATTTACAGATCTTTTAGAAAACACATTTTATTTTTCTCTACAATTCAGGCCTCTAACTGAAGACAGAAATATGAAACAAGGTGTAGGTTGAATTTTTTTTTTTCCATCACATTTTTTTGAGATGGGATGGAAATGTTCAGACCACAATAAAGAATTCTTTAGGTCTGACGGTTTGTCGGGAATGCGAGCACATCCTTAACGTACAGTACCTCAGCCAGGAGGAGCAGAGTTTTTCCGTAATCTCCAGATACCTCCGACTGTAGATCATGAATCATCGATCTTCCAGTTTCTTAAATGAAAACGGCACATTACGGCTGATTTCACAACAATCTAGACACATTACATCATGACCATTTGCCAACTGTTTCACAATAATCCGAGTTACTATCTAAATCGGTGAAATTACCAATACTTAGTGTTGAAGATACTAACCTGCAAGGTATGCTTCAGACAAGGCTTGCATCTGTCTGTTGGATCTCGAGGCAAAGATTTCTGTCAACGTACTCTCGGTGGTCCCTGCTCCCTGTATGCAATACACACAAAATGTGATAAGCACGAGTAAATGATGACAGTGTTTCAGCTGTTCTTCCAACTCAATGTAAGTACAGTAAAATGGCATGAATCCAAACTAATCTTAAGTAAATGAAGTCGGTTTAAATAAATGAAACATGTAGAACTGTGTGTCTCTGCTCCCTTTAAATTATTTTGTTTCTTTCTTTGAACACTGATGCATTAGCAGGCCAATGCAGACTCTTTTTTTTTTTAAGCATCTTGAAGTTAATCTGACACAATCTGACCTTGATGGCTGTGATGACTTCATGGCAGTCGTAGACAGCAGAGGGTGTTACCAAGGCTACTAACAAGTCCTCAAAGTCTCCGTGGGTGTCGCCCTCCAGGTCAGCTACTAATTTCTGATGGAGGAACGTTGATGTCACACGTTTTGGTCCATTGTCTTTGTCACAACACTCAGAATTATTATTTAAAAGTCAATTGATGTACCCTTCCTGTGGCTTTCTCATAGGCTTTAGCGATAAGCTGGCGCTGAGCATTACTTCTTTGGGTCAACACCTCAATTAGTGTCTTTTCTGTCGTACCTATAGAGAAGAGGAGAACACAAAACAGGCTCACCACTAACTTACACTGCACTTGGAGAGTTCATGGGTTTGCAACCTTAAAGTGCCCATATTATGAAAAAAAAACACTTTTTCTGGGATTTGGGGTGTTATTTTGTGTCTCTGGTGCTGCCACACGCATACAAACTTGGAAGAAAAAAAACCATCCATGCTGTTTTGAGTGAGATATGAGTTTCTGAATGATTCCTGCCTTCAGTCTCAGGGTGAGCTATTCAAAATCGGCAGGTCTTTTTATGTCAGTAGCCAAGACGAGGTGGCTAACCGTAGCACGCTAGTAGCGCTAGCATGTGCGAATGCCAACAAAGATAATACAGAAGTGAGATGCCTCACTCTCTAGCTAAAACAGAGACCTGAACACAGGGTGAAAAGAGGAGCTGCAGCAATGTGCAGTACAACAAATATATGGTGTGTTTTGAAAATTAAACCATGTAAACCTATTCTGGTAAAACCTCAAAATACAATTATGAACCTGAAAATGAGCATAATATGGGCGCTTTAAACAGATATAGAACTTGTTCTACTAGCGGGCAGATTTGCTGATCTGATCTAAAAGAATACTGATAATGGTGACTCATCAACTTACCAATGCCCTCTATGGCCTTCCTTAGTGCAGACACATCTTCTTCCACTTTGAAGTTTGCCTTGTCCTTCACAGTTCCTCTTGCACTGGACTGATAAACACAGAAACACACTCACAGGCTCATACATAACAATAACAAAAAAAAGACACATGCACTCGTTTATACAGTGCTTAGTGTTTTCTGTTTGATATTTTATGCTTTCATACAGGATTTGTCTTTATCCATTCAAACTATAGCAATAGTAATAATAATATTCATCATCATCGTCAGCCTGGGCACTAAAAAGGCAAGAGTATGTTTAACTTACTGTCACGGTCAGTGAGGAGGGGGAGTCTAAGAGCAGCTCCAAGTCATCCTACAATACAAGTCAAGAAATATGCTTTAATCATCAACTATATTTTCTCATATTTTAAGCCGACAATCTCGTTTTAAAAACAACTATCTCACCCAAGCAGACATTGTCGTGGCTGTAGAGAAAAGTCTTAAACTAGGAAAAAGAAAAAAACATACAGTATTAGCATCTTCATATCACCGTATGGTTATCCTTTCTGATTAGTTTTGCTCTGCACATTTTTCATCCTCTGATTTTTACTGCCTGCGCGTTCGGCCTCCGCTTCGGGTAACATAAACAAATCCGCTGGATTATGATTCTTAATGTCTTCGCGTGAATCCGTTACTCGCATTTGACAGTTGACCAAGCCAAGAACAAGTGTCCGCGACTAGAGCTGCATAAACTGAAAACCTTAACATCTTTGTATCGACAGCTGAGGAAAATACAATTTTCCCGATGAGCAAAATAAAGCACAAACATAATAAAGACGTGTACATCCGGGAAAACGGATCAAAAGTAATTCAACTGGATTTTTCTTCTTACCTTAGGTGTAGTGAAAGGACAGGATTGATATCAGAGGAGGAATTTCGCAGTTTACCCAAGTCGCCACACCTTAGAGAGAAGTTGAGAAGGCAACGCCCATTATTAGCCGGAGGAAGTTGAGTCATGGAGAGGTTTTTCATAAACTCCTCCTCACATGTACGCAGTCACAGTCCAACCCTGTCATCTTTGTTATACAGACACAGAAATGTACCTTTCTTTGTAACTTAACTCCCTTGTGCAATAATCTGCCCACTTCACTAAAAGTAGCAGAAGCTGCTGTACGCCATTTCTCAAACCGTAGATGCCATTAGACTTCAGTAATGACCGACAGTGGGTCCAAAGTCTTATTTGCTTTCAGGGGAAGGGCAACATGAGTCACAGTGGAGCAAGGAAACCGGCCATATTTCTTATTGTCATCCCCTACAGTAACTCCATGTTGAGATCCCAATACTTGATATAGGCCTGTCCTCTGTCAGCCTAGTTTATTTAGCCCTTAAATCCTAAATCTATTCTAGATGTAAATAATAGCAAATTAGAGGCTATTTTTTAATCATGCACAATAATTAGGTTACCTATTAGGGCTTGTTTAGTGTTGATATAATTCTGCAAAATTCATAGATAGCACTACTTAACATCCTGAGGCAAAACTAGAAGTGTAGTCAACATGGTTATGAGAAGGGCAGGGTGGCGGTGGTCCTGCCACAGCTGTAGGAGTGTGTGTAGTGTGTAGAGAGAGAGGGGGTAAAATAAAACAAGCCGATTCTCTTTAACTTTATAAAGCATCCACCTACTTTAAACCACCATAATGCTTTCATACGTTATAGTTATATAACTAACTCAAACCCATGCAACCCTGCTCCATCATGTCAAACAGTGAAACCCCAGTTCCCTTAAGGGGGCACTGCAGTGATTTAGTATTGCACTTCCATAAATATATGGGACATGTGAGACACATTTTTAAAAAGAATGGTTTAAAGTGAAGTGGCAAAGATAGAGATATCCTTTTAGTATGGGTCAAGCTCCAAAAACGCTGGATCCTACACTTCCCATAATGCAACTTGGTAGCATCTTTCATCAGAGCCTGGATAAAGCTTAATTCTTTTAAACTCCGTGGCCCATGTTTAAACAGAGACTATCGGTTATGTGTTGTCTGCATGCCTAAGCAGAGAATACTCAAGTAATGTCAGTCGCTTTAGTAATTTTCTCAGAATTCACAAAACTCCACCAGAGTCTCAAAGCACATGACACTACTGTTTTCACAGGCTCTGTAGTGCTTCTTAAATGGTAAATTGACAATTTGATATATCAAATATATTCATTTGACAAAGTTTTTGAAGCTCAGGATTGCACACAGAAATAGTTCTGGTCAGATCCCCTCACAGTTGGGAGTTTAGACGTTGGTATTTTCCCTTGTAAAGTTGCCAGAGCTGGATTAACGTTGACCCCCAGTACCTTCGATTTACTGCGTATCTTACTTTTGAGTGTCCATCAGGGACAAATGCACACTGCAGACTACACATTGCAGCTTCATTATATTTGCCCAGAATTTAGGGGTACTATCTTACCTGTTTTTTTGACAGCGAGTTGGTCGTAATTGGACTAATATATACATTTATTTAGGAAAATGCATCATTTAAGCACAACAATAAAGTTTAGAAAACTAAAGAGACTTTGAGGTAAGATATAGTTACATATTTAAAAAGAGCCACATTAAGGCTCCTGTCATATCTCTTTCATTGTGCTTTAAGGATGCTTATTAAACACATTTTCAATTGTACAAATGGCCACACAAAATGCATTAATTTCTGTAAAACAATGAGAATATACTTAAAACAATTCAAACCAACTCACATTCTTGGACTACCCGCTTTTTAAAATCCTAAATGATATGTGAATGGTCTACTGTATTAAGGAATATGCACCCCAAATACTGTTTAATTGGGAAGTGAATGCTGTGCTATATATATATATATATATATATATATATATATATATATATATATATATATATATATAGTGTGTAATGAAGTGCATAATTTTATCCGAAAAGTTGACAGGACTTGGAAGGCTACATAAACAAAGTGACTTTGGCCGTAAGCATGCTCACCTTTTTGAGAATGAATTAGCAAACACTGCCACCTAGTGACCACAACCCAAAACTCCAAGAGTAAACTACCTACCATATGAAAATGAGGCATTTTAGTGTATCCATTAGTTCTGTACTAACCAGTGCATTGCTTAGTGTTCTGATGACATAAAACTTGTTAGCCTGCAATGTAAGGAACATTTAAGCCCTTCCAAGTCACATTAGCAAAAATGGTGAGCCAACATCTTGTTTGTGCAGCAGTATATGAACTTTGATCTGTTTTATAAACTAATCTGCTCTGTGCTCCATGTCAGCTGTGCACTAAGTATGTGTAGTCAGGATTATAGAGCAGAACGGCATGTACTGAGTTTTGGTTTATGCTTTTATTAGACACTTGAGTCATTAACCGCATTACTTTCATTTAGCCAGTTGATCTTTTCAGACCATTCAGTACAATAATCAACAAATAGTGTTAAAAACTAATTTCAGAGACATTGCACAAGACAAGCTTAGCAAGTTATAACTTAAGCAATTTGTTTCTACTAACCTGTATTTGTAGTACTCAAATCTCACTTCTAGCAAAATACCAGTTATGCAGCTACACTTTATGTACAGTGTAGAGCATATGCTCAAAAAAAAAAAAAATACTAAGTCATTAAAACCAGGATGGTAGACTTCAAATATGCAGAAGAATTTATTAACATGCAACAATGGAACCGCAGACAGACCACTGAAAACTGGAAAGGACTTGGAACATTACATTTCACTTCACTTCGCTTTCTAAAGTGATTTAGGTCAGCTTCTTCTCACCCTTATTTAGGCCAGCTCCTCCTCACCCTCTTCCTCAAACTCTCCCTCCTCTTCAGCAGTGGCATCCTGGTACTGCTGGTACTCAGACACCAGGTCATTCATGTTGCTCTCTGCCTCTGTGAACTCCATCTCATCCATACCCTCACCGGTGTACCAGTGGAGGAAAGCTTTGCGCCTGAACATAGCTGTGAACTGCTCAGAGATGCGCTTGAACAGCTCCTGGATGGCTGTGCTGTTGCCGATGAAGGTGGCGCACATCTTGAGGCCACGGGGAGGAATGTCGCAAACCGCGGTCTTGACGTTGTTGGGGATCCATTCAACAAAGTAGCTGCTGTTCTTGTTCTGCACGTTCAGCATCTGCTCATCCACCTCCTTCATAGACATGCGGCCACGGAAGATGGCAGCCACTGTCAGGTAGCGACCGTGACGCGGGTCACAGGCAGCCATCATGTTCTTTGCGTCGAACATCTGCTGCGTGAGCTCCGGGACAGTGAGTGAACTGTACTGCTGACTGCCTCTGGCAGTGAGGGGAGCAAAGCCTGGCATGAAGAAGTGCAGACGGGGGAATGGCACCATGTTTACAGCAAGCTTACGCAGGTCAGCATTGAGCTGTCCAGGGAACCTGAGGCAGGTGGTGACACCGCTCATGGTAACAGAGACCAAGTGGTTGAGGTCACCGTATGTGGGGGTTGTGAGTTTGAGGGTGCGGAAACAGATGTCATACAGGGCCTCATTGTCGATGCAGAAGGTCTCATCTGTGTTTTCTACAAGCTGGTGGACCGATAGTGTGGCGTTGTAGGGTTCAACAACTGTGTCTGATACTTTTGGGGAAGGCACCACGCTGAAGGTGTTCATGATGCGGTCAGGGTACTCTTCCCTAATCTTGCTGATGAGCAGGGTGCCCATACCGGAGCCTGTACCACCACCCAGGGAGTGTGTGAGCTGGAAGCCCTGAAGGCAGTCACAGCTCTCTGCCTCCTTCCTCACCACATCCATGACAGAGTCCACCAGCTCTGCACCCTCTGTGTAGTGACCCTTAGCCCAGTTGTTGCCAGCACCGCTTTGGCCTGTAAAACAAGAATCAAGATTAAAGCTTTGTGCATGATTAGTAGCAGCTGAAATTTTCTGGACAAGTGAGCAAAATAACTAAAATTTACCAAACACAAAGTTGTCTGGTCGGAAGATCTGGCCGAAAGGTCCAGACCTCACAGAGTCCATGGTGCCTGGCTCCAGATCGACCAGCACAGCCCGGGGCACATATTTGCCACCTACAAAATCAGGTCAGAGGTGAGGGAAAAATTAAATTGTAGTTCATGCAATTAAAAACCAGGGCTGCTTTAAAAACATACCTGAGGCTTCATTGTAGTAGACATTGATCCTGTCAAGCTGCAGGTCACTGTCACCATGGTATGAACCAGTTGGGTCAATACCGTGCTCATCACTAATCACCTCCCAAAACTGTAAGACAAACACAAACCTATTTAGCTCTGAAAGAAAAGAAACATTCGTCATGCTAGTGTGTTTTAATGTAAAACGGTGTGGGGGGGGGGGGGGGGGGGGGGATGTATATATAAATCCGTTATGCAAATATATTATCCACATGAAGTTCACTACCTTACAAACGAGGCCCCGCCCACATTAATTATTAAACCGTTTGATGATTAGTTATTGCTAAAAGATGCTACTTTACAGTCAAATACATGTCAAAAGCTACAGACTTGACGCCAGTGATGTATGCGATTAGTAATAACTGTTCCTGTGTGGAAGCGGTGGCGATCATCGAGGTAATGTACATGGTTTGGCCTCCATGCGCCACCACGGATATTAAGTGCGCCACCATCAACTCTCATAGGAATGAACGGGGCCCCGCCTCGACCGCTGTATCACTTCTAATAAATCCATGGAGGAGAGGAGATGGGCGGGTGTGCAGCGAGAGCAGTTTTCTGCGTTCATACAGCATCAGGCGCTCATCAGGCGGTCCGTTTAAGACTCGAGTCTTTATTTTGAATGGGGGGTGGGGCAGGGTGTAAGTGCTTTTAGGCTGCAGCGATGGGGACCCCATGGGTGTGCCGAAAAACCCGCAGCGGCCTGCAGAGAAAAGTGGACCGATTTAACTTTGAGAGAAAAAAAAAAATCCAACCCTACGTCATCCTTCGGTGTCCAATCATGCTACCGCGACAGTCGGTGTGACAGTGCAGTCTTCCTGATTCTATCTCTGCCACACACAAAAAAACGTTTTAAATAAAAAAAATAAAACACGCACTTAACTGCCCAGGAGTTTGTTTACCGTTAGCCTAGCGGATTGTTTCCTGCAAAAAGCTCGAGCACAAAGCTCCGTCAAAGCTGCTGAGTCCATTCAGAGTGATAGAGAAAGACATGAGTCCATTGTCTCGTCCTCCGTGAAATTAAGCTGCCTTCAAGTACGCTCGGACATGTCGACATCTATGAGCGATCTGACAAAACACTATTTGTGAAATATAAAAGAGCACAACGTCATACAATGGGCCATTTGAAGTGACACTCCCAGGCACCGACGCACAAATTGACCGCAATCGCCGGATCGCTTGCGGAATGCGCAGTTAATCCGCCTGAATGTAACGTTAAATGAATTTAAATTTTGAATTTGATCACATTACAGTAGCTCCCTCCAGACAGGCAACGCGGCAGCAGACAAAACAGCTTTGGTCGCTGTATCCTCATTTGACGCTGCAAAAATCTAAACGAGGTCGGAGTATGGGCGTCAACGCAGTTTGGCGCGCCTCATAACACGCAGTTTGGTGCCTCGTTTTAAAAGTGTGCGGCCTTGTTAAGATTGAGATTCCGTGGTGTTAAAACAGGAAGTAACGCTAGCTGGAATTAGTTTTAATTGTTTCTATTGGTCTATACTTCGACAAATGACGGCCCTAAAGACGTCCAAAAACATAATTCGTTTATATTAAAAGATAAAACGGCAATTTCTCTGAGAGCAGATTACACGGCGTTTTTTTGAATAAAAATACTCAATTCAGAACTCAAAAGGCAAATCATTTTACTAACCTTAGAGCCAATCTGGTTTCCGCACTGTCCGGCTTGAAGATGCACAATTTCCCTCATTTTTCTGTCTGGAAGAATGGTAGACCCTTCGTGGAATGACTTTGCCTTTCTTTATCTGCGTGCACAATGGCTGGCTCAAACCTCTTTTTATACTACAGCTAGACCCGCCCTGTACGCATCAGCTCGAATGTACATTGGCTGATTTTTGAAAGCATCATCTATAGACACAAATTTGAACCAATCAATTTTTCAAATGCTTATCCGCAGTCATGTCCCAGAAGGTTCCCGGTTGAAAAGATCCCGGAAGTTCTTAGCGGGGCGTTTGAATGGTTTGAATCGAATGTGCGTATACAGAGAGACAGGACTGCGACAGTCAATAAATTCATTGATTTAGAATATTTACATAGCACACGACATGTGTATGTAACGTAATTCACTACAGTAATTCATATATTAATGTTTATTGATATACTTAAAGGGGTATATGTTTCAAAATTCAGATTATTTTTCCACTAACGTTATTTCCCTAATTCATGATGTAATCCATCGTAATCGAGTGCCTAGCTAAGTAATCTTAATCATGATTTAATGATTTATGCCATATTTTTGACTTTCAAATAGGACAGAAGGCGATGACTGGTTACCATCATGATTGTCAACTGTTAGCTACAGTCTATGGTTAGCCATAAACTGTAGCCTACAGTATATGCTGTTAGCACAATGGGCCAATGGGCTTGCAGTAGGGCATGATGATGTGTTGTTTTGGGAAATCCAAAACAACATAAATCAATACCTTGATTCATAATATACTGTATATATAACAATGTAGCCTACTCCTTTTGTTATTTGGCTATACTGCTGTAGGCCTAGCATATATTATGTTATACTGTTATTGCATTGCACCATATAGGCTATTGTATACCTCTTACTTACCTCTTACTGTTAATGTGATACTTTTTTCATATATTTTATTTCTATTTTGCTATTTTAATACAGACAACACTATGTATCATCACAGTAGGGCTTTTACGAAATATTTTCACAATGAGATTTACGTAAATAATCATCAATAATGTGGATATAATGACTAAGTGGGTAAAGGCAAATAATAGAACAGGTATAAGTCTGGTAAATTCAGAAAATCATTTTACTGTAATGCATCCTATTGCGATATCCAAAATCTAAGGCGATATAGTTTCATATATCAATATCGATATATCAATATCATCCCTACATCACAGTATATATTATTCTGGTGTACACTGTGTACATATTTTAGACTTGCTGCTATTGATCTACCTTGTCACTTTACCTTGAAACTTACCTCGTAACATTGTCTTAATTTCTTGTATATAGTTCTTTTTTTGTTTTACTTCTCTCTTGTATATACAGTTTTATGTAGTTTATTATTCTCCGTTAGCAGGAGCAATCTTACTATCACTAAAGATTACAACAACAAAATATATATGAGGTTATCATATTCAAACACTGCATTTGCAATTTTTCACAAATAGACCACACCTTGAAAAGCTTAATGTTTGGTTTATTAAAAATAAGGAACAGGGAAAGGCTCGCAAAACCCAGTTGGTTGAGAGTTGAGGATGCAGGGTGAGGGTGCTGTCTCATTGCAGGTGCAGGGTGAGGTTGCTGTCTCATTGCAGGAAGTATTCAGGCTCCATTGAATCACCCTGTGGTTATTGTGCTGAAAGAGAGGGATAAATAGACAGAGGATAAAGCTTTGTTTATACTTCTGTAAGACACAGTGGCGCAGGCCTCTGTAGATGGTGCGCAAGCTACGAGCATGTACAAGTTAAAAGGTTAGACACGCCTATAGGCTTTGATGGGAAAATGCATTGGGAGATGAGGTGTGGCCTTTGTTCCCCAAATTATGGAAGTTCACTAGTTGTGATCATCAACAGCTATCTACTGCTAACAAAGTATGACAAGTGACATCAGTTACTGATGTTATATGAATTTGTATAAAGTTGTTTCATGTTCTTGGTTTCATGTGGCAACACTGCAGTATGATTCCTTAAATTGAGTATATATTACATGTATGACTACTTGACTGTATATCATTTTTTTTATAACAAATTAAGTATGATTCCTTATATATTTAGCAGTATATTACACATTTAGTTTAATTCCTTAGTGTTGGCTTATTTGAAACATACCTTTTCAATCTAACCATTGTCCACTCAGCAGTCCTGACCTGCAGTATCATGCTCCATAAATAAAAATAAATCAGCATCCAGCACTCCTATAGTGGTTTACTAGTATATAATAACAATTGTGGTTACTTGTACTAGTAGTATAATACTTATATGATTCCCCATTTAGCTTAGTGTGATTCATTTTTCAAAATTGCAGGCCTTTTAAACTTAACTTGTGTTTTCAATCTAATGCAACTCTAGCCAAGAGTTGCATTAGGCCAGCCTGCTTCAGAGAATCATGACACTTATGTCCTCCAGCTTCCATCTCCCTTTGCAATCAATCCAAAACCAGCTGCGCTGCAACATAATACTGTCAACAGAATATACAGTAGGCCCTTTTCACAGCAGCCATTTTGACATGTCATTGCAGGGCCAACACAGGAGCAATTATTGATCCAATTAATTTTGGTCCCGTTCTATTCTTTGTCTCACAGCCATTCTAATGCATTCTAATACCAGGGGCCTGGCCCAACTGGAACAGGGCCATAATTAAAGTGTTCATATTATGCTCATTTTCAGGTTCATAATTGTGTTTAGAGGTTATATCAGAATAGGTTTACATGGTTTAATTTAAAAAAAAACATATTTTTGTTGTACCGCACATTGCTGCAGCTCCTCTTTTCACCCTGTGTGTTGAGCTCTCTGTTTTAGCTACAGAGTGAGGCATCTCACTCATATCCCATCTTTGTTGGGAGTCGCACATGCACAGTAGCTAGGTAAGGACTACTACCCAGTCAGAAGAAGAGCATGAGGGAGTGCCACGCTAGCAGCTAGGCGAGCATTATAACATGTGTTACAAAGTGACGCACATTTGTCACGTAAGTGAATGCTGGACTACAATAGAGCTGTTCGGCTGTTTGGAGCAGTTTGTGAACAGTGTTTTCTGTTGGAGGTGGTAAGTCCCTTTGGGGTGGACTTAAGGCTTTTTCACTTTGTAAACCTATAACGTGCACAAAAATGATATATAACACAATAAAGGAAAGGGAAAATGCCAAAAAGCATAATATGAGCACTTTAATGTTATTATACCTGTGTTTGCCCTCCAATAATATGTCAAAATGGCTGATGTGAAAAGGCCTAAAAAACGCTCATGAGTAACATTTTGTTATACTATTTAGAAGTATGTACTCTGATATAAGTGATTAGGCTATGTGTTACTTTAATTTTATAGCCTACTAATTATACTAGTATAATATTTAACTAGCTGGATATCCTCATCTCACATCTTACAATCACACGCCCCATTATATTTTACTAATAGCCTATTGAACAAAGGCTACCCTAAATTTACTAATTTACACTAACATGCTTTAATGCACGTCAATTTGATAGAGGTGATTGTAGCTCATAATATAGCCTACAATCTGACCCTTTAAACGTCTTACCCTTTAAAAGTGGATCGCAAACGGTCCATTCTGCTGCTACTCTGACGTTACTGCGCATAGGCTAGCCTACATCATGATACATCCAAGCTATACTGCGCTCAATATATAACCAAAGCTATAATGCATAATATGACTGCGTCTGCACCGCTATACTTGCTGCTCACTTCCGGGGACTATTGGGAGAGGCGGTCTACGCCATTGCTGAAAAAATGGCCCATTGATTGGGTAAATGCTAGATCAGATCTGCTAGACGTGGTTAGGTCAAAGATCCTCTAGAGGAGTGGGGATTGGTTAGAATAACAGGGTGAGCCAATCAGAGGCAGAATAAGGCAAAAAAAAATAAGGCGAGGCACGTCCTGTCTAGCGGATCCGATCTAGCATCGACACATTGATTGGAGTGAACAGATATATGTATGATTTAAAATAAAGAGAAAACTAAATATACAGTATATAACACGTATATGTCTGTATAGGCTATATATACAATTGTGCAAATAAACAGTAGGCTAATACTTTCCTTGCTTTTTAACAAGACACATTCAAAAATAAAATAAAAGCAAAAGCGGTAAAAAACAAATGAAACAACATAAAGTGGCACAAAACATGCCAGGGGTCAGCAAAGAATACAAATTAATTAAATATTGCATTACATTACATTAAATATGGAGAACAAGCTTACAGATTTTATAGCTTTTGTTTTTGCAGAAGTTATTGTAATTGTTATATGGCACAATTTCTTTGTAAAAACATTACAGTGAGGTTTTACTTTGGCAAAGTTATGAAAATTTTAAATTTTGAAAAGAATATTATAAGATTGAAAAGAAAATTCGTTCTCAAATATGCTATAGTGTTGACAAAACAAAAGAACACATATCACAGTAAAAGTTTGAAACTACAGAAAATATTATCCATGATAAATCTACAAATATGTGGCCACAGTTTAGGCCGGGTATGTATACATTTCTAGAACCGATGGACAATAGTTTTAATATAGGACTCAAATGGCACAGCTCAAATCAACATATATTTTTCAATTTGACAAAAAGGACCTAACCGGTAATATCAATGGATGATTTTAAATGAAACTTCTTTAACCTTATTATATATATTGACCAAAACAATTTTTGTGTGAGTCCAGACCTTTATATGTACAGTATCGGTGCTCTGCTTGTGTTATCACACTGTATAAAAACTAGATTATTGGTCTATGCTTAGACTCGTGTCTCTGGTCTCTGTCCTGTTAAGTTTTGAAGATATATTACTTTCATACTTACTTTTATACTATGGCATGTGTACTTATTTATGTAGTTTTATATTTACGAACTGAGATGACTGAATGTTTGTCAATTGAATTCTAAAAAAAAAAAAAAAAAAGGTTTTGAAGTATAGCCCTAAATTAAGCCTGCCAGGGGATCTCCCTCCCTGTCTGTGACTGCAAGCCGTATTTTAACATTCCCTAAAATGATGTTGTTGATGAAGAGGCATTAACGGTAGGTTTCGCATAAACCTATGAAAACCTTCCATATATGTATATAACCATTTGAAGAGTGATATTTGCTGAAGGGGAGACTTTGCATAAGCGTACGTGGGTGAAAAGCTTGCCTGAGATGTTAAACTCAGGGCATAAATGCAGCACATCCCCTATTGTACGGCACCCGCAGCCGAAATTCCGAATCCCACTATGGCCACGACAAGACCCGCCAGGCGTCCAAGGTAACGTAACCCCATTTGTTCAGGTCCTATCCCCTGACCAATCCGCTATCCTAACCTTAACCACTCGAGGTGAAATGCCTAACCCCAACCAATCGAGCTGCTTCGTAGGGCGGGTCTTGGCGTGGGCCATAGTGGGATTCGTAATTTTGCAGCCGGGTAGCTGAACAACCTACCCGTCCTTTGACCATAGCAAAGATTAGAATTTCTAATATAGGAAGAAGTTCCACTCCCTCGTTACTTCCGGGTTCTGAGTTCCACTAGATGGCGCTCACAGGCCAGTGCAGAATGAATAGGACTCTATGCAGCTATACCCCTAAAAATCCACTTTTCTCAGGATATAATTTTTTGTCTAATAATTTGAATGTTGCATTCGAAAGGGGAGGCGAACAAAATACATACTGTTGGGTGTTAGATTTTTTTAAAGTCGCTTTTTTGTTCTAAAAAGCCTTTTAAAATGTCAATGACGTCATACACATATACGGCCAGAGATACTGCTTTACGGCGAGCTCTGAGGCGCTTCCTTTTTTCTCTCAAGGCATCGACAACACAGCTGACAGGTTAGGCTCTCCCTGTCAATACACATGCTAGAAAGAGCTTTGTTAATGTTTTAACGACCACGCCGAAATATTCACTCTGACATTCTGGTTCTGCTTCGGATGCCGTCAAGCTGGATCTCCGATCGTAATCAGTCCTTCACTGACCAATCAGCATTCATTAGCAGAATGCTAGTGTGGTATGGGCAACAACGACTCGACCTGTAACAAATCAAAAGGACATAAGTACTCGTTCATTCAACTTTTGACCTATAATCCATGTTGAACTTGCAAAAACTACAATCAAATCTGAGATTTCTCAACGACAATCAGGCGAAAGAGACAAATTTAGCCGTCTAGCTCCATAGGGTCCCATTCATTTTGCACTGGACCGTGATCACCCCCAGTGGAACTCTGGTGGAACTGCAACCAAAGTAGGTACAATGGGGCTGAATGGGGAGTGGAACGGCTTTCCGTAGACGGGCTCTGACCATAGACAGTTAAAAAAAGCCTTTGACAGCTCGGTACTTGACGTCAGGGTACCGTATGGCCGTGGTGATACTCGGCGACGTGTCATCGACCATTTAACTGTATGACAATCAGTTTAAAATACCAGTGAACTGTCTGTTTTTAGACCAAGATGATGTTTAGCTTTCTTTCTTTCTTTAGCTAAAACGCTTGTAAGCTAACTAACTAGCATAGCTGACAGCGAACTAACGTTAGCAACTTGTTAACATTAGCTAGCTAACGTTAGCAACATGGATTCTCCCAGCACTGTCTCATTCTCAATTTGGTAACTATTTTAACTATCTTATCTTTTTATTTTATTTTTGTACATGTTTTGATTACAATCCAAGTGTGCTGTTAGCCCTTTTCTCTAATCCGCCAGTATTTCGTGGTCAGTCTAGTTTTCTTTACAGGATAACGTCAACAAGCATTGTTTATCGAGGCTCAGCTGTAGCTGCCTCTATTGTTTACATGGATACGCTAGGCTGAAGTGCACTGTGGGCATGCGGTGGTCGTACGCGTAACAATACTGGATCAGCTACAGAACAACCACAGTGGACATGGAGATGGGGCTTTGAAGGAGGACAGCTGTGCCTGCCGGACTGTTTGACTTTGTGTGGGCGTTGGACACAGGACAGGAGTTTGTTTGTCCATAGCTTAACCTGAAGCAATACTTCATAAGGAGAATGGGAAATACACGGTGCTGGAAACTGGTCCACACTTCTGGCACTGGAATGTTGCTGAAGACCCTACTGCTCACCAGTGTTCTTGCCTGGGCGAAATGTCAAGAGAGCCAGAGCATGACACCAGAAGAGAAGATTGTTATCAGGTAACAGAATGTATAGACATAATGCTGTTTACTGTAGATGTGTTTGTGAATGAGTCCCTGTGGAAGTATATGCAAAATTATAAAACTAAAAAGTGTTTGTGCCATTTTTACATCTGATTCATGTATATTTTACCTACCTATATTATTATTATTATTTTGCAGGGACCAGATCATTGAGATGTTTGATCATGCTTATGGCAGTTACATGGTAAGGTGCTCACTTTGATCTACTACTTTTAATTTTTATAATTCTGAGAGGGAAGTTATGAAAAGCTGAAGGGGTTAAAACTCCAGCAACACTTGTAGTAGCAAAAAAACTACTTTTATTGTGAGAATAACTTGTTTTTTTTGGCATTTGGCCTTCATCAGGGTCATCTAGTTGAGACAAGCTTGAATCAGTGGCTGGAAAGAGTCCTCAGTGCAGTTGGAGTTGATTTTTGTGGGGGTGTGCAGAAAGCAAGCATGCAGGATTTTGATGCAGCTGCAGTGTCAGCCAGATGCAACAGGGGCCAGCTGAACATTTTGTGATTCGTTGTGGTCTTGATAGTATTGATTCAGCTTTTGTCAGTGTTGACAGAGATGTCTTCCAGGAGTCAGTGCAATAAATGTATATACATAAGATATGAAAATGTAGGCTGCATAGCCAATTATTATGCGGAGCTGTGATGATTTTGGGAAAAGGGATGGGGCAGATGGTAGCACTGGTAACAACAGTACGTTTAAACAGAGGAGAGTGACAATGAGTTTAAAAAATCTGTAAAACACTATATGGGCTAATATATATATTTTTTAACAAACGCATAACAGAACAAACATTTTGACAATTATCTCATGGATCTCATTTCATGCTAAATCATTTTCAACCCTCCATTCGTTTTTTTCTTCATGACCCCCTTTCTGTAGACTGCTAAATAAAGCTTGAAGACACTTACTGTTGTTTGTGTGCAGAAATATGCCTATCCAGCAGATGAGCTGATGCCACTTAGCTGCAGGGGGAGAGTCCGTGGCCAGGAGCCCAATAGAGGGGACATAGATGACTCCTTGGGGAAGTAAGTTCAGTTGCATTTCCTCAAACAAATAAACCATTTATTTTTAATTAATCGTTTTAGATCAACGTTATATACGCACTGTTAATATGTTCAGTAACTGGCTTGGAGTTATGTCTCTTTATAACAGTCCTTCGTAGAGCTGTGCCTCAGTTGCTTTTTAAGCTCATAAGTTGCCGATTGTAAAAAATGTAACTACACGTTATCAAAATCTATTTGTTTCTGTCCAGTTTGTTATATCTGTCCTTACACTATCCTTTGCCTGCTTTTAAAATTCACTGTTTACTGAGAATGTTAATGATAGCAATAGAGTCAAAGAAGGAAAATCCGACTGTGCATTTCTTTTTATAACACTATGCTGTTCCAAATTTAATTCCACATGGAGTAGATGCCCCAGTATTTCATACTATATTTTAATACATGAACTAGATGCTCATTTAAGTCAATTCAATTTACTAGAAGGCAATAAGTTAAGGACTTGCAGTACAATACATCCATTTATGCACCATACATGTTTCATAATGTAATTTCACTGCAAATTCAACAGATTTGACATTTCACAGTCTGTGGTTCTATAAAATAAAACTGGATCAGTGGCGAAGTGGGACACCAGCTCCACTGTGCTGTGCCAGAGGCTCTCATCATAACATGTCCTCCACCTTTTCTGTAGGTTTTCTCTCACACTGATTGACAGCCTTGATACCCTGGTGGTGAGCATTGCCTCTGTTTACAAGCATACAAGTAGTTTGATCAGCTTTTGTTTCTGAGTCTTTTTCCCTCACCATGCTTTTGTTTTCAGGCTTTTCCCCCTTTTTACTGACAGTAGATCTACGTGTGTGTGTGTGTGTGTGTGTGTGTGTGTGTGTGAGAGCAGGTGTTAAACAAGCTTGATGAGTTTGAAGACGCAGTGAGAAAAGCTGTGACAGATGTACGCCTGGACAACGATGTGGTGGTGTCTGTGTTTGAGACTAACATCAGAGTTTTAGGGTATGAAACATGCCTGTGATTTCTTTACGTTTGTGCTGTGTATATATATATATATATATATATATATATATATATATATATATATATATATATATATATATATATATATATATATATATATTTATATATATATATTTATTTATAAATATACTTTGATGCTCTTTTTAATACATTAGATAAGTCTTTAATCATTTTAATAATAATAATAAAGCATTCTTCTGAATTACGAATTATTATCAGCACAGCATTTTGCAATTACTCGTACTAAGTATCTCAACCTTTCTAACCCAACCTTTCTGTTAAATTGTGCTATTTTAAAAGAAACTCTTTCTTTTTTTTTCCTTCATTTAATTCTCCCCAGAGGGCTTCTGGGAGCCCACGTGATGGCCGACCTGCTACGGCAGCGTGGGGAGAAGATGCAGTGGTATCGCGATGAGCTCCTACACATGGCTAAAGAGCTGGGCCATCGACTACTGCCTGCCTTTAACACCACAAGTGGCCTTCCCTACCCTAAGGTATTCTTTACTTTATTGTTAAATAACACCGGTCTTATTTTAGATGTATAATATGCAGATGGAGCAGACAGCCTACTGTCAAATCTTATCATTGATTGCCCTGAAATTTGACTCAATGCACTGATAAAGAATAGTTCCTCGCAGTCAGTGCACCACAGAGGAACTAATGAACAGCACATTACTTATTTTGGTAAGTAACTAGAAGTGTTTTGAGCTGGGTTTATTTCAAGAATCTAAAGTAGAATTTTTTTTTTTTCTTCTTTTCATTTCTTGGTTTTCCAGGTGAATCTGCGTTATGGAGTCCTAAACCCACTTTCACGAACAGGCACTGAATCTGACACCTGCACAGCATGTGCTGGAACAATGATCCTGGAGTTTGCTGCCCTCAGCAGACTGTCAGGAGAGGCTGTATTTGAGGTATTGCCTCTCTAGAGATCAGGCTTTTTTAACTTTTGTTTTGTTTTGTAATGCGCCCTTATTGTGAAATCACTGATACTTATTATTGTTTTACAGGAACATGCAAGGAAGGCTCTTGATGTTCTCTGGCAGAGGAGACAGAGGGGAAGTGACTTGGTGGGGACTGTCATCAATATCCATAATGAGGAATGGGTCCGGAGGGGTGAGGGAGAACTTTGCTATAGACAAGAGATGGAAAATGGAACCACACAGAACATTGAGAATTCAGAAATACACGTACGTCCATACATATTCCACAACTCTATACATGAACCGTATTATAGTAATCTTGTCACTTGTGTGTTTGCAGACAGTGGGGTTGGTGCTGGTATTGACTCATACTATGAATATCTGATGAAGGCCTACATTCTTCTCGGAGACAATGTTTTTCTGGAGAGGTTCAACATTGTAAGTCTTCCCTCACTGTACGCCTACATGGAAATCTGTATTCAAGCATTTGGCACCTGCTGTATTGTACTCCCTGTGGCAACATAATCGGCTGGCCATTTTGTCATAATTGTGATTTTGGGTTGAAGACATTTTTAAGTGTTTGCTAATCTATGTTTCATGATGTTTGTCTGTAACAGCACTACAGTGCCATTATGAAGTATATCAGTCAGCCTCCCCTGTTGCTCAACGTACACATGCACAACCCCACTGTGAGTGTGCGCAGCTGGATGGATTCTCTCCTGGCTTTCTTCCCTGGCTTACAGGTCAGGGATCATCTGCTAATCACGTTTACTACCATGGAAACACAGTCGAAGGTATCTCTGGAGTGACGTTTATTTTTCACGCAGGTTTTGAGAGGAGATCTGAAACCAGCTATTGAGACTCATGAAATGCTTTACCAAGTCACCAAACAACACAAATTCCTTCCAGAGGTAAAGGATCTCTGCTCTTTGACAAATAAAAGTACTTCATCATAATGATGTGAAAATCCAATATTGCTATTAAGCAGTCCTTTTCATTACAACATTGCCTGCCATAACCTAATAAAACCAGAAGTGTTGAACAGATAACCATCTTCGTATATATAGTATAATAAAATATCTTCCTCTGAATATATATATATATATATATATATATATATATATATATCTATATATATATATATATATATATATATATATATCTATCTCATCATAATACTCAGCTCATTTAAACTTAATAGTATGACATACTCCTACTAAAGCTAATGTATTAAAAACGATGTGTGCAGCTGCTGTGCAGCAAAATGATGGTTTGAGATATATGATGCTGTGATATATATTATAGTAGGAATTGGAAATTTCTCGTGGCTTCTTTGTTAGACTGACATTGCCAGATCAAATCACAAATACGAAATGATTATATAATCTGCCCGAGCAAATAAAACCTGAGCAGATTTGTCTGGTTGCCAGGCTACTTTTTTTTTTGTCACATTCCTAATGAAATTTGTTCATTATAGGAATGTATAAGAAGAAGAAGCCAAGTGTCAGTAATGTCTTTTTTGCTTTTGTTTTTTTTTCTCCATGCAGGCTTTCACTACAGAGTTTAGAGTTCATTGGGGCCAACACCTACTGAGACCAGAGTTTGCAGAAAGCACCTACTACCTCTATAAGGTGAAAAGCCTGGCAGGAAAGTGTCATAGACAAATTATAATGAACCTTTCTCTAAAAATTGGAAACTTCAGGTCTGTTGTACATAAGCTAATTAATGAAACTACTCGACGTTTGTACTATATAAAGCATTTTTTTTTAATAGAAACTGAATGTTCCGTGTTGGACGTGTAGTTGAGATTATAGTTTGATCTCTGCAGGCCACTGCCGACCCCTACTACCTCAGAGTGGGACAGTCCATTGTGGAAAAGCTCAATGCCTACGCCAGGGTGCCTTGCGGGTTTGCTGCTGTGCAAGATGTCCGCACTGGGACGCATGAAGACAGGTATACAAATGCCATTACACACGTTTGCACGGTTCTCTTTAGATTTCCCATATTGAACTGTAGGTGGTGTGGTTCTGTTGATGAAATAACTGTTGTAATGGAAGCTCAACATATGTCGTATGAATGTGTGATAACATCTTTTGTTTCTGCGTATGTATGTTTATGTGTGTGCAGGATGGACTCGTTCTTTCTGGCTGAGATGTTTAAATACCTGTACCTGCTGTTTTCGGAGAAGAGCCAGCTGCCCATCGATATTGACGACTACATCTTCACCACGGAGGCTCACCTCCTTCCTGTATCTCTCTCCACCACCCAGCCGCCCTGTCAAGGCAACAACACGGTGAGAGCTCTCACTTTATCACAAACACATATTCACACATTATATTGCCATTAATCATTTTAAATCCCTGATTGATACAAGCTGATATTGAGTGTAAAATGAATACTAAAAAGTGTAGTTAATGACACTGGTGTTTTTACTTAAACCTACATGGGGAATTTTTGGAGTTGATTTTTAGCAAAAAAAACTTTGTTCTTTCACAAATATGTGTAATTACTTCCACTAACTAATCAAAGTACTCTCGTAGCGTAGAATCTGCCATTTTGAATCATTCAGAATACATACGGGCAAGTCGCTTGAGTGACGGCCGCCATGTTGCGCCTCCATCTTTAAAATACATTAGCCAAAGAGGGACATACCTCCGCCTTTCGCCCTCTTCAGTGGCACCGTGACGAATGCCAGGGGGAGATTACTCGCCAGGGAAGCGAAAAAGAGAATTAAAACGACAACGCGACAGGCAAAGCAACAAGACCAAAGTTAATACTGGAGTGGGTAGAACAGCTGCGTGTAAACGATGGAGATACTAAGAGCTAATTTCAGGTTCGGCCACCGTAGTAGTTAAAACGCGCTCGGAATGGGAAGGGCTACAAAGTAATATTCAATTGGTTGTCATATACAATTTCACCGCTAGATGGGAGAAATTCTTACACAATGTAGATTTAATGTAATAGTAATTCTTATTTATTGCCATCATTTATAGTGTATATATTGTTGTGTAAGAATGGGACATATTGGCATTCTGTGTTATTACATTATGGAGCCGTTTATGACTTTTACTTAAAATGCTAACTGGTTCTTGCTGGTTCTTTAAAGGTCCCATAATATGCTCATTTTCAGATTCATACTTGTCTTTTGGGTTTCTACTACAACATGTTTACATGCTTTAATGTTCAAAAAACACAGTGAATTTGTCATTCTGTCTGTCTGACTATACCTTAATGAATGTACCTTTCTACCTATATAAAGTACTGTACGGACACAGGCTGTATGCATTTCTCTGGATTGAGCGTTTTGATACTTTCACAGTATTTATGTATCACTTTGACCTGCTTTATAATAAAAAAAAGACATGGAAATCTCACTTTTCACAATATGGGACCTTTTTGTGAATTGACATATGAGTGTAGAAACTAAAGAGTGTGGTCCTGTGCTTCAGGAGACTGTTCCTGTCTCTCAAGAAGAAGATCTGTTCACACACTCCTGCCCCAGCATAGAGACATTGTTCCCCAACAACCCGTTGTTTGCCAAAACCATCCGGGACAGCTACAAGTACCTCACTGGGGTGGGACGAGCCTTCCACCCCTTGCCTGTCAGGTGTGTTGATTTTAGAGTGAAATCACTGATGAAACCGGTTTGCTACGATTGCTTTGAGTTTTAACTTGGGTGTGTTTGTACTTTTACAGGGAAATTGAACTACCGCTCCACGATAATGGGATGGAGCCAGTAGAGTTCTTGAAAAGCATGGGCATTTCTCTCACTCCACTGAATGAGGTCATGGCAGGAGACACCAGAAGTCGGAAGGTATTTTAGTGACTTTGTATTCATGACGTGAAGTTCTGTCTGTCTAGACCTCCAAAACTTCAGGCACGTTAAAGGTTCCCAACATTAGGCCCCAACATTGTCCTAATGAAAACTGAGTCCCTTTGATTCCCTTTTTAAAACAGCAATGTTTACAGTTATAGGAGCTAAGTTATTCCCTTTACTTTGAGCATTAACCTTATTGTGTAGCATTATGCAATGTAGGATGTTTTTCTTAAGAAAGAGTAGCTCTCAATGTCTCCTGTAGTTGCAGATATTTAAGAATAGCATTAGTAAAGAAAATGGCTTTTATGTCATGAGGTTGCAGACAGATGGCCAAATAAGTCAGAAACAGTATTGTGGCCCAATATATGTACTTGTTTGAAGGCTCTTTCTTGTTAGCTAAACTCCCTACAGCGGTGGGTAAAATGGGTCAAAAATATCATATATTTTCTTTGTTTGGCGGTAGTGGCAATAAGCTAATGGAAGGTGAATCCTAGCTGGTAGAACAAGAGAAAATCAAGGATCACCAGAATCTGCTTTAGTAGGTTTTAAAGGCACAATTTTCAGCTTTCTTTGAGTTAAAAGCATGCAAAACAATTTTCAGTTCCTGATTTAAGTCCTGATTTTGTCTATTTGGCTCCAATGATGCACTCAAATGACCTGCTGAACCATGCATGTTTATGCTTTGAGCATGCTTCAATGGAGCTGTCAAAACAGGTTAAGTATATAACCTGCCGTTGAATCAATTATATCTATCAAATTGTGCAAATATTAGTGTTGAGCAGCATGGAGTTAGAAAATTATAAGCTGCTTTAATCAAATGACAGGGTTTTTTTAAAAACAGATTTCTTCATTATCTTCAGGCTTTAAATGTGAGGTTACTATGATCTACAGCATCACAATGTCCACAGATTCCCTGATAAACCATGAGACAGTTTGAACTGGTGATAGCACAACATTGTCACTGAGCGTCCCTTTCTTAACTTAAACATGACATTTGACAAAAACAGGAAAAAACAGTGAATTTAAATGACACAGTTTTCTGAATATAAAATCTCTTTAGGAGCATAAAGGAGTGTACCGGGTAAAACTTGTGGCAGAGGTGAGCCATACACCTGAAGAGGAGGAGGTAGTGCCCCATGTTGTTCAGCTCATATCGCCCCCATTTCTGGGTAGGACAGTCCTCACAGCGGGACCTGCCAAGTTTGGGATGGACCTCACCAAGCAGGAACACGGGGTGAGCTTCCAATGTGATCATATGGTTTACAGTATTGATATCAAAGCTCCCAACAAGTTGTGTCACTTTTATATGTGATTAAGGATAATAACATGACCAAAAATTTAAAATGTTATGAAATCACTAACCTTTAAGCAAATTGATTAATAAAGATGGACCTTAACAAACCAAGGCCAAAACATTTCCTCTTACAGTTAAATTACAGATCTTCCCTGACCCCAAAAAAGGTTACCAGTTTTGTTTTGCTTGCACTTCTTTATTTATCTCAACACAATAACACACTTACATGCTTGTCCCGCAGGTGAAGGGCAGCGTAGTGAAAGCCTCTCCCTACACTGCATGTGGACCAATAGATAATGCAGTGGAGCTTAAAGGGCACATCGCTCTGGCACTGCGTGGGGACTGCATGTTTGCTGTGAAGGCTCGTTGGCTGCAGGAAGCAGGAGCCACTGGAGTCATCTTTATAGGTGAGGACGATTACCAGAGAAGCTGAAACCACTTTTTTTTTCTTCTTACTGTCCACCTCAAAGCTCAAAGATTAGATTGACTATCAAATACTTAAGGCTGGACCTCAAAGAAATTAAATCATTCCAATCATTACTCTCGTATTCTCTTTCCCAGACCACCGTGAGGGAAGTAATAGCAAGGAAACTCCCCTGTTCCAGATGGTTGGAGATGGCGACTCCACTGAAGACATCACCCTGCCTTTGGTCTTCCTGTTCAGCCAAGAGGGTGCCATGCTCACAGCAGCTCTGGAGGAACATCACAATGTGGATGTGCTGCTGCTGCCCAAGGAGAGGCAGCTGGGACATGGTGAGGAGCAGAAAGAGGAAGATTAAAGGATAAGGCTGGCCATTTTCTATATTTTTGTTATTGTCAACAAATCCCATGGACCAAAACTAACAGTGCTTTGGGCTGTTTTTCATTATTTCTAATTTTAACTTACAACTTGCGTTGATTATTCGGGGGGGAACTGCAGTCACAGCTAACAAAAATTACATCAAATGTCAAATCTTAGTTACTCTCTCTGTTCTTGTTCTAATTCCATATACCATTGGCTTTTCCTCCTCATTGTCCAGATAAGACAGAAAAACCTGTCGGCATTAACATCAAACTCCGCCTGGCAGAGGAGGGGGAGCTGGAGGAAGGATCATCCAGAAGGCCCACCTTGGAGTTTGTCTTGGAGAAACAGGAGATGCTTCTGAAGGAAGAGGGGGAAGAAGAGCTCAGAGGACAACAACAACCGCAGCAGCAGTTCTGCTCAGAGGCAGCAGAGAATGACCGGACTGAACCGTGTTCAGCAGATTCCTCTCAAAACGCAAACTCTAACAGTGGACCAGACGCAACCCCCTGACCACTGCTGATCCCAAAGCAGACAACTATGACCTCTCGTCAGTTTCTGAATGGCGTGTGCCTCAGAGCCCCACACTGCCCGACGTAGAGCCCTAACTGACCCGGCCTGCATGTTTACAACCAGTGGAGGAGAGCAAAACAGTGGGACACATTTGCATTCCTGTCTTGATTTTGAAACCTAAAAATGGTTCTACATTTATTGGACAGAGTCGAACTGGGGCTTTTATTCTGTACGGTGCAGGTCTCTCTGAAATGAGGGATGTCCTGAGACTAAACTAGGTAGTTAAAAGGCCAAAAGCTGTAGGTTAGATGGCTGGGCTGGTGCTGCCCACACCTAGCCTGTAGTGTTGCTATTGTAGGCTCACACAAGATGATCGTAATGATAATGATTTAGATCGTTTACTAGAACTTTAAATGACCTCACCCTAGAGGAAAACATAGATAAGGCAAAAATGTACTCAGCTAGGTTTTTATGCAATGCAGTTTGTTTTTAATGTGGAGTGCACCTTTTCACTTGAACAACTACTGTTAAATATTCAGTGATGGTGAATGGAATATTACTTGGCCAGTAGGTGGCGTTAGCTACTGAGCTACTTAGTGATACAATGTTAGTAGATGGAGGAGATGAGCTGGGGCCAATTTGGGAAGTTTATTTTATTTTATACTGGTAAGCAACTTCAGGGAATTTCAAGAGTGAATGCAATTTGCTAGGATGACCCATTTGAGCATCACAGGTTGGCCTGCAGTCCCAGACTGCTATGCACTTTGAAACACGGGTATGATCGTCCATGGCAGATTCATTTGTTTGTGTGTGTTGCAAAAAAGTGATTGCAGTTATTTATCGTCCCATTTACATTGCACAGTGATGCAATGTTTTTAGCCACCTCAAATAAGGAAGACTCTACGGGGTTCAGTTTAAAAACAGAAAATCGTCTAAAATTGCAACAGTCAAATTGGAAAGGCCAATTGAATTATGTACATTGTTTCCAAAGTGTGATAGATACAGTTATCTTTTCTCTTACTTTCTACACAAACTAAACCATGTTCTGGGCATTCTTATGTGTAATCACTTTATGGATCAATTCGGGAGATTCATAGCTCTTCGATCAGTTTGTTCATATTCACTTTATTCTCACTACTAATTTGTTGCATCATTTTTGTGTTTTGTGGTACATTAAATGTGAGTTTATGTTTGCGTGGGGGAAAACACTTTTAATGCCAGAGTATGTTTTATTTTATGTTGTTGTTTTTTTTTACAGTGGACCTGTTCCTGATGCTGCTGAGTTACAGTCTTAATCCAACATGACATTTTTGTTTTGTTTTTTGTTTAGCCTGAATGAGGCTTTGCCAACCCGTATACCTCAGGACTGTAACAGTTCACACATAGAAAAGGACTGTGGACAAGAAGTAGGGGATTCTTTTAATCATTTTTCATGCGGTTACATTTTTTTCTGCTGTTTTCTAAGGTTTCTGTTGATCAGTGGCTGAAAGTCAAGTGCCAAAAGATATGCATAAAATGGCTCCTGTTTCTGTTTCACATCTCTGTTTTTAGTTTCAGACTGTGAGCTGAGGCAGTCTCGTCAATAAATTTGAAACCACAATTACCAAACCGTTTAGCTTTTTTTCCTCTGCATTCTAGAATTTTGTGACTACATTTTCAGTAGCTGTGGAATATATCAGCTCAGGAATATTTTGTATTCTATTATATATCTAATATATCTATTTGAGTGGAATTTGACTGTAGAATGTTCTGTATGTTCAGTAAGAAAGGAGCTTTTCTTATAAAGGATGGAGCAATAACACAATCATTTCTTTACATATTTCTTCTCTAAAAATTACATTTAATGCAGCAACACCATGTCTTTCCTGTGAAGTATTCAAAGAGGAATCCTGAGGATTAATCGTGTCCAAAATGCCCCTGTCCTTAAACTAGCAAGTTGTGTATTGGTAAATACACTGAATGTGTTGTCTGAATGTCTCTTGGGGTTTTTATGGTCAGGAGGAGATGAGACAGACCATGGAACCTTTTGTGCCAGATGGGAACAGGTACCTCAGAATAGCACAATCATATGATGACGTTCAAGATGACGTCATTGATAATGGCATGGTGATGCTGACAAGGGCAAATGATTCACATACATACATATTTTTTAAGAGTATAGTGAAATTATATTCAAATAGTTGTGAGTGTATGAAGTTCCTGGTGGTCCTGAAGTTGATAATATTCATCTTAACTTGCCTTCAAATTCAATATTGTAGTTGTATTGTGAGTAGTATAAATGTCTGTTTAGATATATTCCACCGGCGGTAGTCCATTTTGATAACTGACAGAGAAACAGCTACTGGCAGGTGATGGTGGCCACCTAAAGATTTTTTGTTTCTGCTGGTCACTGAATTTTGGCCTTTGTTTGGTTTGGTCAACTGCCATTCACCAAAGAATAATGGGAGTTAATAGAAAGAGATTATGCATGATATGTTTGTTTATTTGATGTGTATTCATACATCTTAAAATGTGTTGTGCACCTGCTACATTATGTTAAATGGGCAAACATATAATGTTTGCTTATCAACTTTCTCCTTCAACCACTATCTTCATTAGATCATTATCAGCCAATCTGCAATGTGTAATGAATTGGTACAAAAACAATGAATGATTGGTTGAAGTGTAACCAACTGTGTAAACTAAACAGCATTAAAAAAAGATTAACCCTTTTTATCAGCACATCTCTAGCATTATGTAAACCATGTAACCAAACATGTTATTTAAACCAATTTTTCCACGTCATCACGTTTTACGTACCTCCTATGCGCTGTAGCAGTTTACTGGGAGTTTGAACAAAGATCCTATATATATATATATATATATATATATATATATATATATGTATATGTGTATATGTGTATATATATATATATATATATATGTATATATGTATATATATATATATATGCATATATGCATATATGTATATGTGTGTATATATGTATATATATATATATGTGTGTATATATGTATATATATATATATATGCATATATGCATATATGTATATGTGTGTATATATATGTATATATATATATGTGTGTATATATGTATATATATGCGTATATATATATATATATATATATACATATATACATATATATATATACACATATATACACATATATATATATATATATATATGTATATATATATATATATATATATATATGTATATGTATATATATATATGTGTATATATGTGTATATATATATATATATATATGTATATGTGTGTGTGTGTGTGTGTGTAGGCTATGTAGCCTATATAGAATCTTTGTTCAAACTCCCAGTAAACTGCTGCCTTTAGGTGGTGTGGGAAACAGCGACATCTCGATTGTAAGAATTTGCAGAAGCTTGTGGTGGTCGAGCATACGGTAAAGGCATAAAGATTATATTTAAGGGTGGGCATTTTAATTGATGTGTTTAGTTGGCATGATGTGAGAGTGGAAACTAATTTATATGGAAAAAACAAGTAAAACATCCATATTCAATTATGATGATTTTTTTTTATTGATTTATTTTTTACTCCGTAATTGTCATGTTTGCTTTTGGTAGAAAACTTTTAACCCCAAATTGAATGGCATCCTACAATAAGATTCTCAGCTCATTTGCTTCCTGTTGGTAACAGTCTATTCTTGACCTTGGCTACAGTACTTGGACCAACAACAACAACAAAGTAACATTCGCTCACAAGCTTTTTCTGTGGCCTGTCTCAGTGGATGGAGTTTGCACAGTTGTCATGGGGATAGCTTTGTATGACACAGTTTGTCATCATACTTGCTTTCATACAACCATAGAGCCATACAACAACTGAACAAACTCATCCCATATATAGAACAGCGTGATTTTTAAATAAAATAGTGTTTTGTTTTTTTTCTCTTCATTTTAGTGGAAACAAACAGTAGGCTAATCCACTGGAAAGGATCAACTCTACTTTATCTTTCGATCCCATGAAATCAAAATGGCGACTTTGAGAATTTTCAAAAACACCTGCACGCTGATAATTGATTGCCATGCCAGTCTCTGACCGCATAATAATATATATATAAAAAAAGGAGAGCACAAGTCTGCTAGGTGAAAAGTCTTTTTTTCATTTAGGAGTTTACGAGGAGACCATGAAGGCAGCATGTCAAACACACGCACGCACGCATCCACCCTCACCCCCTCCTCCCTGAAGCTCCGCTATCTTTAGCACCGCCACGGATTACGGTACGCAGTGTGTCACAGACTGCGTCCCGGTTATACCTGCTCTTCTTATCGCTGTGTGTAACGTTACTCTGCGTTGACGGTTTCTCGCATGAAAACAAAATATAAACATCAAACAGAAGTGATGGGGGAATGACAACAAACTCCGTCTGCGGTTCTCCGTCCCCGAGAAGACCCCAAGGATGCTGCTGCTCTCCAGCCCGCGGAACGGACGCCTGCGCCGGGCCTCGCTGCTGCTACTCGCTACGGTCCTTCTCTGTGTCGTCCCTGTCAGTGCTAGCCTTCCAGGTAAATACACAACAACACACATTACAAACACAGAGCCAGCACCAGACAAACCAATTACCCTCGAAAGTGTAAGCTCATTTGTCTGTCTCACCGTTACCGGGGCATCTTTTCAAACACCAAGACAGGGGCTTTTTATCTGAAGAGGAATTTTAAACTCACCGAGTAGAGCGTTTTAGTGAGACACGTGTGTTTTTACTTACTTTTTATTGTTGTTTAGGTGTTAGTTGTTGTTGGTAGAGTAGCTTGCTAGTATGGGATATCCCATGAGTTCAGATGGATGTTTTGGACAGGTTAGACAAGTATATTATACCCCAGAGTGGGTGACAGAAGAGCACAAGGAAAGAAGAAAAAATACAAATTCCCTTCCTTGTTGGGTTACTGAATGCATTTCCTTGTATGCTCACAGATTTTGATTTTGTTAATATTAGGTTACACTAATCTAGCCCAAATGTAAAGGAGTAGGTCCAATTTAATGTGAGATCCATGTGAAAATAGCCATAAGAATATTTTAATACTGTGATGTAGCGCTGCTTATAAATTGTTGAATATAAACTGTTTTAGATATTGGAAGTATACATATTTGCGTGCAGTCTTATGCCTGTTTGTGTTTGTGTTTGTGTTTGTGTGTGTGTGTGTGTGTGTGTGTGTGTGTGTGTGTGTGTGTGTGTGTGTGTGTGTGTGTGTGTTTGTAATGGGTCTCCACACAGTGATGATTGCTGTTGATGTGTGCAGGGGGAGATAATCTCCTTCTGAGCTTTTAACACTGAAACCCTGTAGGAGAACCAACAGCTGGACGCTCATGTAATCTTTAGCCTTTATCTTAGAGACACACACACACACACACACACACACACACACACACACACACACACACACACACACACACACACACACACACACTGCCCTCACACTGAACATTTACTGCCTTGACCTGGACACAGGCTTGTGTGAATTTATAGACTTAAATATATATTTTGGAACCAAAACATAAACCCATCCATGGCACGGTTCTCTCCAGTTCACTAAAGTCTGCATGAAATCGAAAGTATGTGTAGCTTCATTTTGCTTGTGCAAGACAAAGAGGATGGAGAGGATGTGACGCAGTGTCAGTGTTGTCCCCCCCCCCCCCCCCTGTAGGTAAATTTGTGAAGCGTGACGATTTTCCGCTTTTCGTCAAAATTCAACCAATGCAAATATTATTGATTTTTCTCTCTCTAGTGCTAAAAATCAAAACTGCATGGTAAAAAAAACAGAGTGAAGTTTTCCAGTGTCAGAATAAAATCATCATTTTGGACAAGATGGAGAGGCAGACAAAGCTGTCAGCACTGTTGCCTTCGATGTGTCTCTTGTTTTACATGTTCAGAAAGGAATGTTTGGTGTCATCAGCTGTCGTAGGATCTTTCTAGTCAGATGTATTTTCAACACCGGTTGTATTTGAACGCAGCTTGTTGGTAACGATGTGTGACCGTGTGTGGGATATTGTTTGAGTATGTTGTATTGAAATAAAACAAGGCGGAATAACAAATAGTTCCCTCCGCCGTGAAGTAAGTAATTACAGCAGATTGCACAATGCACTGTGGCTGCACAGGAATTCTATATCTAGTCATATCTTTTTAAGTAAATGGTACTTTATTAAAGACCGTTGAAAATGTTGGATACATCTACAGAACCTCAAGAAAGCACATTCAGAGTAACCAGTGAGTCAGGTTTCAGGGTGATTTTTGCTGGAGTGTGACAACAGCATGAAGGGCATAATAATCAGGTGGCTGATTCAGCAACACATCGACACATCGTCATGTGTAAATATGCCAGAAAGCTTTCACAGAACATTTGGTTCTTTTGATGGAAGTAATCCAAAATCTCCATAAGCCCAATTGATTGCATAAATGGTGTCTTGTCTGCTGGCAAAGATACAGAATTAATTACATTTTAACGTGCAGAATTTGTTGTATAATTCAGGCTAAGTGAGGCACGTCGAATTAGCAGCAGAAACTGATTTATTTGCATGTTCTTGCTGCTCTAATTTTCCTATAGAAACATCATCTTTACTTCTCAATATTCTAATTCAGCCTGATCATTGTTGTGCTGCCATGTTTAAATGCCAGGTTTGTCATTCACCAAACCCACATAGAACTGAGACACTGCCTCCGGCCTTTTCTTCCACCAGGATTAATCTTTAATGATTTAATATCTTCAGTGTCACACACACACACACACACACACACACACACACACACACACACACACACACACACACACACACACACACACACACACACACACACACACACACACACACACACACACACACACACACACACAGCCACTGGCTGGAGTGTTTTTCAATCACCTTTTTTTTGCCCTGCGGCAAAATTAGTCATCTGTGTACGTTGTAGTGGGGATTGGAAAGTCAAAGGGAACGACAGACACACACACACACACACACACACACACACACACACACACACACACACACACACACACACACACACACACACACACACACACAGCCATGTGAGATACCACTTAGAAGATGACTGGGTTCATACATAATGATTTGTATCCTCATATGACTGGGGATTAAATGTATTTTTCACACATGTTTGTATGCTATTGAAAGACCAGGTATTGGTGTGATGACATTTTGTCAGATTTGCCACTAATACTAGAATCTCTAAAAGGTTTGGATGGGAAATCACTAAATCTCTTCTTTTTTTTATACCTTGATTTGATATTATATGTGAGTTCAGTGCTTCCAGGAAGTCATTTTAGAATATGCAGTTTAGAGCTAACAAGTGCTCCCTCGCGTTTCAAATGGATCTGTTTGGTAGGTTGTGTTGTCTTTGAGGGGATTTGACATGAGCAGCGTTCATCAGTGAGAGAAAGGGAAAATTACCACCCAATTACTGGGTGACAACCATCATACTGACATTATGCAACAGCCAGGAAAGATATCATTAATTTGCCTCATTGTGGTCTTTGAAAGAAAAGAAAATTGGTCAGCCAAGGCTTTGCGGTGATAGCTTCTTCAAGCCACTGCTCTCTCTCTCTCTCTCTCTCTCTCTCTCTCTCTCTCTCTCTCTCTCTGATCTTCGGCTTCTTCATGTGAGAGTTTGTCGGCTACCAGACCTCTCCAGGAAATGAGAGGTCCACAATTAATCAACTTACAGAGCACTTAGAGGCCAAGCCAGATGAAGCTGTAGTCGGCACAGTTTAGCTGGAATGAAACACACTATGCTCATTCAGTCTTAGTTCTACTCTCAACCTTAAATGTCATACCAAACAGTTGTGTCTTTTATCAACCCAGTCCTGTGATTGCAATTGAGTAATCAGAAAACTTCACTACCTTATGTCAGCGGTTTTGCAAGCGCAAGGTTGCATTTCTGTGTAGCCACATCCTTACCAGGAATGGCGGTGTCTGCGTTGCCTGATTTGAATAGAAGCACCAATAATATCAGCGCTGATACTTCTTCCGTAGTGATCATACCTAGAAATCTGTCTGTTTAAGATACTGTAGCAAGTGCATTTGATAACATGACAGTGGGTGAAATAAAAAAAAAAAAGGGTTGCCATTGAAAATTATTGTGAACCAAATCAGCCCAATCAATTTGGGCTAATTGTTACATTGGTCAATACAATTACAGGAATACTCAGAACGGAATCCGCTCTCTTAAAATTTTATTTTTGCATAACAGACTATTCAAACAACTGGACCAGCCAGAGGCCCACAAACATGACGACCATACAAAAAGAAAGTGAAAAAATACTATATCAAGAAGCTTTTATTTGCCACATACTATCATATTGTATAAATCCCTGTAACTGTGTGCTGTTTGCTGTGGGGTGTGCTGCTGTGCTCCACTCTAATGATAATTCCACAGTAATTATCCCCCCATGTAATGGGTGAGACTCGTCATTGTCTGACATGACAGAAGGAACTTAAACAGACAAAGACAAATGGCAGACAGGGGGAGAGATAAGACAGTAGAGACATAACTGCACCACGAGAGGCGAAAAACAAAGACTTGTTCCACCTTCTACAAACTTGAATTCTTTGACTTTTTTTGATTTACTTCCTTTTCACCTTTATGTCTCAACTCACGTAACCACCTCCACTGTATTTCCTCCCTCAGCATTATGATGTGTCTTTGTGCTAAGTCATGCCCCATTTTCCACCAAGTGTGGCAAGAAATGTTAGGCTACATGTAGTCACGGTATCAGATTGTGGTGGGAACCTAACACCTTCCACACACTAGTATAACTGATAAGGTAGACAGTTTCCACACATTTAGTCATGCAATTCAGGGTTTTCTGACGCTGTTTGCTGAGAATCTATTTAAGTTGATGTGGCAGCTTTTTCCGCTATGTTGTAAAAGACTTAGACCTAGCAACATTTTCGATTAGAACTGTTTTTAATGCCCTGGCTACGCAAAGCTGCGGAACAAGGAACAAAATGTGCTCATTTTTGTTATAATACGCTGTTCTTTATTGTTGTAGTAGCTAAGCAAGCAAAACATTTTCTTTCTTTATCTTCAGTTCTCATTTCAGTCTATCATCCAAGCTTATTTTCACAGATGTTATGTTAAATCTGTTAACATCTGGGCATTATTTGAAGTCCTTAATACTGCTTTCTTTTAACGTTAACTGATCGTAAAATGATGTTTTGTGTGTTATTAAATTCATAGTAGGTTGTATTGGATATTGTGTACTGCAACATGGAAAAATTGTGAACCTGTTTTTACATAAGATAAACTCACTGAACATTTTATTTTTGGCTAATTCATTATTAAAACAGATCCATAAAAAAAGCATGACACTTGATCACATTGATGCAAAATGTATTAAGACAGCTATGAGTCCATGAAGTTTTTATCGGAAATATTCAATAAACTTTTCACTGCGTTTCTGTCCAACAAATCCCATATTTGCACACTTGGATTGAGTAGATGATGCTTGGCCAGAGGTTAAAAATGATAGCGGCCGCTGTAGAATCAGTATGACAGCATCTCTGACAATGATACATTTATATTGTCTAATGGCTTATATCCAGTGTTTTCCCTAGCCTTGTGGAAAACTTAGGCGCACGTATTTGGAGGGGGGTTTAGGCATCATTCCTCGAGAAAATGGGATGTTTATCAATTAAAAAAATGCAATTTGCCCATACATTTAGTGCCTCTTTGTGGGATTTTGTCTCTTTTTGGTCATTTTTGTTTTCTTTGGGGTTGTTTTGGGTCTCTGTGGTCATTTGGCGTCTCTTAGTCAGTGTGTCCCTTTGTGGTAGTTTTGAGTCTTTTTTTCACATCATTTTGGATCGTTATTATTACCATATCTGTGTCTGAAACGTTGGAAAAGCTAAAGCAGATCATAAATAAATAACACCCAAAAAGCTTATAGACAAAACTTGCTTAAGAAGTCCACTGGAGACCGACTACAATCATTACTTTCATTCGGCTTAGGTGCTGACCAATACGGCTTGGTGCTGCACCTAAACCTTATAATGGCAGGGAAAACCTGATATCATATTGCCTAAATTCTATAACTCACAGCATACAATAACAGTGTTTGTCTCAGCTAATACCAATGAAAACAAAGCAGTAGAAACAGGCTGCTTGGCAGCTGTTTGTTTTTGTCATTTGGGAGTGAGGCATGGTGAATAAACAGGAACGTAGCAGCATGGTTACACAAAAAGCCATACACAGACACGGGCACGCATACACACACTTTATCCATGTGGACATAAACAGTGTGGTTACATATCAAGTGAAGAGCACCAAGCAGAGCTCTTAAGTTTCCACTTGATTTTGGAGTGTTTGTCTTACTTCCTGTCTGCTATCAGAGGCTCAGGATACGCACACAATGGGAGTGTATGACCCTCCTGGCCTACCCATTTACTACTTCCTCTCTAAATCTCTCTCACATGCACACACGATTACAGATTGGGTGGCATTTGTTGTATTGTATCTGTAGAACAGCTTGAAGGAGCACAAGTTAACGGTGACATGAGAGTGTGCCCTTGCTTGCCAGTGTGTGTCTGTGTGAGTGTAGGTGTTTATCAGGCTGTGTGAGAATGCCTCGGTTTGCCTCTCAGTTCTTCCTGGCAGAGCTGTTCCTGAGTACACAGCCTGGCAACAGCAGCAGCAGATGGTTAGGAAAGTCATTTTTCACTCGTTCCAAGGTCTACCTTCTGAGTCCCTGAGTTACATAATGTTTTTTCACTGTCTTTGCCGATACCGAACGCTCTGGTGTACTGCAGGAACGTGTCATTTCCATCACCATCTTCCTGTCGGTCTCTTGTTTTGTAATTCTCTTCCCCTGTTTCCTTGATTGAGCTCTCTAATTAGCAACAGCACTGTGTGGGAGGCATGTTGGTGCAAGGCCACCCTCCTATGGTGACTTCACATTCACTTCTGTGTCTCCTTTGTTATGCTGGTAGATAGATTTGAGCTGCTTCGTCATATCATTATCAGTGGTGAGCATCTTCATTGGTTCAGCTGTGTTTGGGAAAAAGGTGCCATTATGTATTTGTGAGTTTGGGAAAATTCTAATCTTCTGGTGCACCAACATCATATTTATTGTGGTTAGAACAAAAAGGATTTCATGAAACTGTTGGTGAATGGTAATGAATGCAGTTTTTGCTGTATTTGACCGCAGCTCATCCCTGATATTCACACTCGCTTTGCTTTTTCTCACTGTTGCCATGCCTCACATTTTAATATTGAAGCATGCATACAGTCGGTTTGTGTCTGGGTGTGTGTTTGTGTATACAGGTGCTTGTGCTTGTGTGTGTGTGTGTGTGTGTGTGTGTGTGTGTGTGTGTGTGTGTGTGTGGAGAATAATTATCTGCATTCATGTGACTGCAATAGGTTCCACCATATTAACTTCCAACGTGATGAATAACAGATCAAATGCTGGCCAGTGGTGCTGAGATGCTAGCTTCATGATAATAAAGACTGCCGATTTTTTTCTTTTTTTTTTTTAAATTTAGAGTGCTTTATCGTTTTCATAACGGGATTTAAAAACCTCTTCCTTTTTTGTCTTAGACACCGGTGATTCATTTATGTGCCAGGATTTACAAATTGTCTTTTTTGTGCATGATATGTAGGGTTGGGACAAATACATGAAATGATTAGGCAATCCACTGAGATGCAGTCTCTTGCGATCGCTCATTGCTACATTATTGCACCAATATCTTAATACACTCTCCTGTGATTCTGAGGCGTAGGTGTGTCTTCCTTTTACTACGGACACATTTACTCCAGAGCTCTTCTCATTACTGTTTGTCTGACATTTAAAGGATAGCACATGTGTATTATTGTATGTATGTTTGAAAGAAGGCTGAGACTAAAGCATTTGTCCATCTGTTTTCTTAAAAAAAATCTGTGAAACTGGAAGCACTTCAAAATGCAGTGAATTATTGCTTCTGTAAAATAATCTCCTTCGAAAAGACTGACTCTGACAAAGAGCCAGTTTGGTGTTGTAACGTTGTCCTTGTAATGTATTAATTATAATATGAAACGTTGTGAGTTAGCCCTAACAACATGCACACATACTAACAAACGCACATATCTGACACAATGTTTTCTAAATTGTCTAAGGGTCAAGGAATGGTTTGATCTGCCACATAGAATTCAACACAGGAAATACATCTGGAATGGTCTAGAATATTGTCTTTTTTTTAAATGACAAAGGTGGTAGACAGTAACTTGAGAATAAAGTGGAGTCTGCAGTTACATTTGTGATTGGGAGTAAGAAAGAAAACTACAAAGTAGCTAGGACTACAGTAGGTGACAGAAGAAGAAAAGAACAGATTCATTCATATTTTGGATGGGAGTGAATGTGCGTTTTTTGTTGTTGCATGAAGTCCTGCATAGTCTTGACATGCACATGCCCAGGACTTAATTCCAGTACACACACAGGTCTATTTCCAGTGACACTTCCTTATTCTCTAATGTCATGGGGGTTGAAGGAAATCAATAAGGACACGTGAAATCAGACAAAGGTTTGATACCCGAGTTGGGGAAATACATGGAAACCACGTGGCACGTAAAAATAGAAGCCACGACAATTGAGGGAGGAAGGGGAGAGAAAACAATGAAGAGGGTGAACCATAATTTTGATTAACAACTTTTTATTTATTTTTCAAACAACATACAAAACATACAACATGAACATAACCATACCCCCCCCCCCCCCTCGTCATTACCACCCCCCCACCCAAACAAAAATCAAGAAAAGATGACACAGTAACTACTATATTCAAGACCATACAACAACAAAATAGACAATAAACCATAAAGCAAATTAACATATACTGTACAACCCATCACGTCTCTCCCCAGCACAAAGCTTGAGCCCTCCAGAAAAGCTCAGGGAACTTTGCCCATTTTCTAGCGTAGACATCCAATCTGGCAAACCTTTTATATGACATTTCTTTCAAACACCACCACCCTAGCCATCTCACAAGCACACTATTACATTTACGGCACCCGTTTATTCCTCCATCCTCTTAACTAATCTGTCTGGCTATCATTAAACTAGTCTGGACCCAGCTTTTTATGTGCTTATCCACCCCGTTTAGGATTGACCCATCTCCCAGAACAAATCATCTTGGGCTGAATGGAACCTGGTAGGCCGGCACAATTCGGGGAAAAATATGAATCACGATGTTTTTAGCTTAGAATTGATATCACGATTCTCTGCCACGATTTTTTTTTTTTTTTCACGAAGTGTAATGTTTATTGCACACATGAACCATGATAAAATAAAACAAATTGGCAGTACCAAACATAGATTTTTGTTGGCACCTATAGCGCATTGCCTGTAAACATAGACGCTTCAATGAATAAAGAAAATAAAGTACATACAGGTACAAGTACAGTAGGCTACCAAAAATAGTGACATACTAACACATTGAACTAAATATGGCCCTGATACAGGCTCTATCTGAACTAAATATGGCCCTGATACAGGCTCTATCTGAACTAAATATGGCCCTGATACAGGCTCTATCTGAACTAAATATGGCCCTGATACAGGCTCTATCTGAACTAAATATGGCCCTGATACAGGCTCTATCTGAACTAAATATGGCCCTGATACAGGCTCTATCTGAACTAAATATGGCCCTGATACAGGCTCTATCTGAACTCCTTGAACATGTCTTTACATCATTAAAACATGTCACTCAACATGCTGCAGCTACAACTTCAGTCTCTAGAGAAATGGAGTTTGTCAGTTGCCAATTTTAAATACAGTATCAAAAACAGAATGATTTCTTAGCACACTCTTTAACTGCTTGCCTTTCATGCCTTCAGCTGTCCTATCAAAATAAAGGCCGAAAATGCCCCCCGCCCCCCCAATAAATAAATAATAATAATTTTCTTTCTTTTTTTAAATCAAAGTCATTTAAAAATTAAATCGGGAACAGGGTGAATCGAGATCGTGATTTTTATAACGATTAATCGTGCAGGCCTAGAACCTGGGTCCCTGCAATCTGACATAAGTGATCATGTATTCCGGTCCAAAATTCCTGGACCTTATCACAGGACCACAGGACATGAAGTAATTGGCCGTCCTCTGACAAATTCTAAACAATCTGGAGGGAGTCCAATAGTAGTGATGCATAATCTTGAACTGAATAACGCGCTCCCTCACATTGCGTGACAATTTTTAATATTTCTGCAGATTCTGACCCACTCCTCATCATCCAGTGTAATACTCAGATCCATTTCCCATGTCTTTTTGAGGGCTGACCAGGCTCCATCCCCCAGGTTCTGCATAAGCATAAAATAATACCCAGAAGCCTCATGACATTTTCTATATTTCTACAACACCGTATCTAAACATTCTGTTGCTTTTTGGGGCTGAAGAACTGGTTCCACAAATCCCCACTAACAGATGGCGAAGTTGCAAATATCAACAAAAAAAAAAAAAAAAAAATCGAAACCTAGGGATTCCAAATTGCTGTACCACATGTATAAAGGATTTGAATATGCCACAGAGATACAGATCCCCCAGTGTGACAATTCCCTTTTCTAACCAATCCCTCCAAAAAAGGGGAGATCTACCAATACATAACTTTGGATATAACCTAATACTTGATGAAGTATTTAGATATGGATCCAGTTCAAACAGCCCGGGCCACTTTGGTCCAAATTACATGTAAGTGAGAGATTATCAGATGTGTTTTTGCCAGGTGAACTGTCTTTGATGAAATCAGGAATGAGGGGGCTCGGCACCTGAGTCACACTCACAGGGATGTGGAATAACTTGGCAGCGGGGCAGAGCAGGTGAGGCATCAAATAAACGTAGAGGTGACGGAGTTATTGCCAAGACATGGGAAAAGACAGAGCGTGACTTAAAACAACAACCAACGATCAAAGACGCTTAGGGAGTTGTCTACCTGCATGTTAGTGTGTGTTGTGGCAATGGGATTTATGGCAGTTAATAAGCTTTCTACCCATAAATACCACAGTGAATAAACCATTGGCCCTCAGCCACAGATGTTCCACAAACATCCCAATCCTTCAGCTCTTTCTGTGTCTTTGACACAAACAAAAAACAGAGCTTCTCAGATTACACACTCCTCTGCTCACTCCCTGAGGCACACCAGTCGTGAGAAGATGTGGATGTGTGTGTCCGTTTCCCTTTTGGGTTGTGATGATGTATAGACTTGTTATATTGTGCGTGTTTGCATGGGTGTGTAATGTGTATGTCTTATTTGTTTAGCTGTCCGTAGTGTTTGCACACTTGTGATGTTGAAAGATCCAGATTTGCATTATTATTTCTTCTAAAGGTTTAGTTTCCAGTAGTGTGGCTTTTGCTAATTTTAGCGATATACTATTACATTTTTGTCTTTTAGTTCAACTATGGTTTATGGTTTTAGGATTCAGATTTAATTACATTAGATTAGATAGACTTAGATTAGATAGACTTTATTGATCCCAAATTGGGAAGAGTCCAGTTTTCATTCATCTTTAGCAACAGGCCTTGTTGCCATGGAGGTCATTGAGACTTCCCCCACAGCATTCAGCTGCCATGTGTAATTTTGTTCTCTTATGTAGCAATTGAAAAAAAGTTAAGAGGAACGACTGCACTCTGTTGCAAAACAAAAAACAAAGGGTTTTCAATATTGTTTTTTTTTTATTTTGTCTCATAGCACCTATGTGAGTTGTGATTTATCAAAGCCACATTGCACAGGTAGTAATAAACACATGAATGAAAAAGTGTTTGATACCTGTTTGACCAATTCACTAGATCATTTAAATACCTAAAATATTTTTTATGTCTATATATATATATATATATATATATATATATATATATATACTATACTATACTGAAAATGCATGAGCCACACCAAGCTCAAACCTTTTTTTAACAACACTGTTCTGTCACCTATAGACTTGAACAACTAGTCTCTGACCTTTAAAAGCCATTATCCCTCAAAAAAATCCATGTTCATCCACTCTCTTCCCCCCTTATATCACCTCCAGTCTGTTATGTCAGTATCAACACCCACTGTGCTGTTCACCTTTAGCTGGCCCGCTGTGTAGTTCTGCTGGGCTCATTATCTCATAGTGCCCCAGTGCTCCACCTGCCCTCTGCTACCAAACACACCTGCTGTGGTTCTGTGGCCCGCATCTTCCTGTGTGTGTGTGTGTGTGTGTGTGTGTGTGTGTGTGTGTGTGTGTGTGTGTGTGTGTGTGTGTGTGTGTGTGTGTGTGTGTGTGTGTTATCTAAACATGGTGTTTGAGCTCTGTTTTTGTTTCAAATGGGCAGTAATCAGGCCAAGTGGTTATCTAACCTGATTTTGGGCAGATCTGTGAGGGAGCCGCTGTAAATCACTCTTTACTTTGGTTTACCCTGACTCGGATTGTCAAACAGGTGGGGCCCGCCATATTGCGAAATGCAGGAAATGATTCAAAATGTACTTTTCTAACTGTCCAAACATTCTTGTCCTATCTGGCAAACCTCGCCCATGTGTAAGCTGTGATGAGGTCACAGCAAACGCTAAAACCTATTTTCAAAAACAAAGTGACATCAGCAGGCTCTCTATTCAAGGGCAGTTGTTTCATCTCTGAATGGAGCAGAAGAGCTGACACATCCACTAATGAAGTGTTGGTTGTAAAGTTGAAGCATCTCTTATTGACAGTATTTTCATAGTACTTCTTTCCGCACAAAGACTGTTATTTAACTGCCTCAATAAAAGCATAATTTCTGCATCACCGCAATGTGGTTGGGATACTAATGAAACTGTTGTTGTCACTCTCTGTCACCCAGCTGGCAGTAAGTGCCCCCATCACATAGACTGTGCCAAAGAGGGACGCCACTTCTGTACGCCTGGCTCCTCACAATGTGGCCCCTGCCTCTCCCCATTGGAGGAGAATGAAGAAGGACGCTGCCTGGTGAGGAATAGACACCATCAGCATGGTATGAAATATACAAACATTTCACACACAAACACACTCATGCAGCTTTGCATTCACTACGCACACACAAGCTCATTTTCATTTGATCACATTGAAAGCTGAAACTTAAACGTTTCACGTGTGTTTACTACTTCAGGTGAGGTTGGTTTCTGGTTGGTCTTTCACTCACACTATCCGACTAGCTCATTCAGTGCATTTAAATACACACAAATAACTTTTTATGGTAAGATTAGGTCATTTTATATGAGATGGATGTCTGGTTTCCTGCAGGCAAATATCTAACGCTACAAAGAAATAGAAGGGGAATTTCTTTTCTATTTCTATGAATTTCGAAAGGCAGGCAGGCAGTTAGTTTTCACAGTCCACCACACTGTAACACAAGCACTACTTCTGTTCGAATTAGTGCTGAAGTGACTGAATAGTTATTTTAATGATCAACTAATCGTTTAAGTTAGTTTTCAAGCAAAAATGACAAATATTCTCTGTTTTTTTTTCTTATATCATTGTAAATTGAATATCTTAGTTTTTTTTCGGTTGGACAAATCAAAGAATTGGAAGACGCCACCTTTCATAGACAAAGCAATTAATGGAGAAAATAATTCCACAAACATATTTTTATGACTAGTGTCTGTTTCTTGAATGAAAACACAGAAAAGATTAGGCTTGACAAGAGTAAATTGAAGATGGATTTATACTGACGAATTACAACCTGCTTAAAGTGACTATATGTAACTTTTAAATGTTTCTGAAACTGTGTAATGTTCCATCTGATGATCATAAATGACCTGTAACTGTAAACGAGACTAATGGTGAAAAGAACGCTATTTTTATATGGTTTTTATTAATGCCTCTGCCCCGGTCCGATTTTTTTCCCGCAAAGTCACAGAATGATTTGCGGCAGGTAGACGGTGCTAGAGAGCACACATTCCGACAGGTCACAGAGTTCATTGTAACACCGGAAAAGCCTCTGTTAGTGTTATTGTATCCAGCCAGGAAGAAGGAGATTTCTTTATATAGGCCTTATTGTATTTTCATTTTAGAAGTTATCTGCTGTAGTTATGGCTGATACTGGGGCAGGAGCATCACAGAAAAAACGGCAATTAAACGAAGAACAACTAAAAGCTAAAAGGGAAAGTGAAAGACAACGGGCAAAATCACGAGTCACACTCGGTCGGTCTTTCAACAGATGGAGACAATTAAGGGATTGTAAATTATTCAAAAATTTGGGTATCAGGTATGTAATATGTCTATTTCATTCATAAAATAACTTTAGATTACCCGATATGGTTGTACGTCAGTAGTCTACATTAAATTACGCCCCCCTTCCATTTGGCGAGGGCGTTTTTATTCCTTTTAGTCAGTTTGTGTTGGCCTACTATTCTCTTTTCCCTTGTCCCCCTGTACTTGTGTAAAGCGTCCTTGGATTTTATGAAATGCGCTATATTAATCTAAGTTATTATGTCGGTTGTTACAACAATCTCTTAATGCTTTGGCTCGTGCCATAGTGACAGTGATACCTGGTTTAGCTCACGATACATCCAGGCTAATTTACCGTATGCAACACATGAAATGCAACGATGCATCTGTAATTTATTATCTTATTGTTACTGTCTGAGCAAAACATTCATCGCGACTATATGACTTCCCGGTAATGCTAACTCTAAGTAATCAACAGTGGGCAATACAGCACCGTAAAGAAAAGACCTTTTACGACAGCAGGTGTGTTAAAAACACTACCACTTTGGTCCAAAGCGGCCGCTAGAATCAACACAAACTGAAAGTTACGTATAGCCACTTTAAGCTTTAAGTCAGCGGCCCCCAACTTTGTTTGCGCCACAGACCGGTTTCATGTGAGACATACAGTATTTTCACGGACCGATCGTGTGGCGGATAAACACGACAAAATAAAATGATACTACCAGCATGAAAACAAATATCTAATAGTGTATAGAATATGAAAACAAATGTAAAATGCATGAAAAACACAATTTAGCTTAACGATATATCAGTGGGAGCCCTGCGCCCTGGGGGGTAACGGGAGACAGTGATACCCAAAGTGTGTTCCTTATGTCCAGTTTACTCAAAATACATACAATAATATTTATTTTACCGGTCCGTGGACCGGTGGTTGGGGAACACTGCTTTACATGACGACAAGAGTGCATGTACAGTAAATGTACTGACTGACTCACTGCCGTTCTTTCTCTGCTTTCCTTAACATCGTGACATCATGTTAATTCTTTGTCACTGCCTCTTTTAGTTTCAGTTGATCTCTGCATCCTGTTGCCCACAACTCTCTTCCACTCCACCTCTTTCTCTCAGTTGCCTATTGATTCTGTGCTCTCCTTCGCCTCCCCTGTCAGTCGAAGTTTGATCTCTTTATTCCTCCACCCTTTTAATAGCTCATGTGTCTCCTCTCAATTCGCTCCCATCTTGTCCATTTCTCTTCTCTCTTCGTCCTTGTTTTGGTCCTTGTTCTCCCTCCTTCTCCCATCTAATATCTATGACAACTGTGGTGCGGTCTAAACCTCTGTGTTTATAATCCGCCCCTGCTGCGTCTGCAACACACACACACACACACACACACACACACACACACACACACACACACACACACCGCCCCCGCACTGCCGTCTTTAATCACTTAGACGACATACCACCACCACCCCCCCCCTCTCTCTCTCTCTCTCTCTCTCTCTCTCTCTCTCTCTCTCTCTCTCTCTCTCTCTCTCTCTCTCTCTCTCTCTCTCTCTCTCTCTCTCTCTCTCTCTCTCCCCGTTGCCTTTCATCTCCATCCCGGAATCTAATGTAATTCAATGAAAGAGCCAAACTGCGAAAATAAATCTTATTTTTCAGATTTCCATGGCATGACATCGCACTGCTGGCACGCACACCGTGTTTCAAGACGGCGCAGCAGAAATTAGAGAGAAAACATATTGTCTATATTTGTGTGTGTGTGTGTGTGTGTGTGTGTGTCGGTGAGCTTGTGTGTGTTCTCTGCAGGATAAATCATTTAGATGGGTCTGCGGCAGTAGAGGATACAAACTTGGCTCAAATTATTGGCGGCAGCATTAGAGAGAGAAGTAAACATGAGAAGGAGATGAGTGTGAGGATGTATTGGAGAGAAAGGTCCCATCATGTAGAAGAAGAGAGGATATTTTTCTTTTTTGCAGCATACCGATATGATAATACAACCTGACCAGTTATTAGTATTTGGATTTTGGATTGTATCGCATATGTGATGGTGTTGTTTGAGTGGTGTTCCAGAACACCATAGGCCTCAGCTTAAGCTCCCTGGTGGTTACATAAACCCCCAAGAGATCACAGAACACAGTGATCCGCATGGTAGACCAACTCTGTCTTTTTTTTCACACTCGCATGCACACATATACACACAGACAGACACACACACACACACAAAATGTTGACATGAACAGATGAAATTACTTTAATTTTACTCTCCTTGATATACCATGTTTGGTTTATTTGGTTTGTCGGGGGCAGCGCACATCTCTTAATGCATCAAAACACAATAAAGAGCTGCAGTCTAGCTGTTGCCTTGGTAGTTTGGCAGCATTACACACTGCAAATTACACCTCGGAAGTCACTCTGCTGTCACTTCAGAGGAAATATGATGGCTGTGTTTTCAGGACTAAACAACTGGTTATCTAAAAGTTTTGTGCATTTGCCAAACCATGGAAACTACACATTGTCAAAACATTTAATTCTGACGCACGATTTGCCTGCACCCCCAGTATAAGTCACTACATTCTCTACTACATTTTTTTTTTCTTCTCACTCACACACATACACACTCGTGACTAAACCTTTGTTTTGTCAGCAAGCACAGTTTGCATCAGAAAATGTACCCATTTGTTATTCCAATTACATTTCTAACTTCAGTCTTACAAAGCACATCTCCTCATCACCATCAAGCTGACTCACTGGCTCTGCAGCGTGGTTGAATTGTCAGCTTTCCTACTGTTTTTCTGCTTTTCCTTCTGCTTTGCTACACAATCACATAAAGCACTTATTTTAAAGTGACATGTTTTGTGACATGAGATTTTATAAGTGTCAGAAATAAATCCAATGTCTCTATGTACAAGAGTGGCAGGATGCATCCTTAGAATAAAAGAGATCCAGTTGATCCAGGATACCCTTGTTTTACACCAACCAGGACTCTACCTCGTCAGGCTACTATAACTACTGCTATAAGGCTGCTTCACCCCCGAATACCCCACCATGGCCTCTACACTGCCTCTGTTGGCTGTCGAGTAATTAGGACTAATGGGAAGTTTTTGTCCATTATACAGTCTAGTTATCAAACATTACAGACTTGCACATTCACAATAATATTCACAATATACTTTGACCTTTTGACTGCATTTTCATAGGGACAAAAATGTATTATTTTCCAATGAAATCAATCGATTATCAAAGAAAAAGTAAGACTACTGTATTACTCTACTAAATAAGTATTGATGGTAGGGCTTGTGTTTAGCTCTCTCTTCCCTGTAATGTCATGGCTCTTATCTCATATCTTGTGTTCAAAATTATTATATCTGCGCTTCTCTGTCATACAATATTTTGCATCTGTGGCCTTGCACTTGTTGGTCAGTTTCACTGCATGTACATTGCAGGAATTCGAGGTTATTCTGCTGTTGTAATCTCTGGAAATTGTTTATTGTTTATTAAGGATCCCCATTAGTCATCACCGTAGTGTCCAACACAAGACAAACAAACAAAATACCTATTGTTACAGTATATCAGAACATTGAAAACATCCTGGATTTTATAAAACATTAGGCACAGTAGCATGTTTTTCATGTTATAAAAACAACAAAACCGTAACATGAAAATCCTCCTGGATGGAGTTAAAAATGTCTAATATTTCACATACCTAACTCAGAGAAGAAATAATGTGCACAAGTGAGGCATGTAGGACTTTTTATTGGAAGTAGGACCTGCTTGTATTTGACATGGAGGCGTGTGCTGCCATTGGTAAACATACAGTATGCCTCGAAGCCGCACAGACAGCAGTTAAATTGTGTATGTGCTAAAGGCAGGTCTGTCTCCATGTAGCCCGGTGTACAGACTGTCTCTTTCTGTCCTCCTGTAGCTCGTTTTCTCTAACATCCACACATATGACTTAATTGGACTCTCTATCCCCCTTTTTGTTCATGCGTGTGTGTATATATGTTTTCATTATTTAATATACAACAGCACAGTCAACAAACTGTAAAGACTCAGTCTCAAAAATGCCTGTTGTAGCGGCTCAGCGTCACGCAACATGAACAAATATCCTGCAGCAGTTTACTTTGGTAACATGAAGTTAGGTCACTAAACTGATGGAGAGCCAAATTGCAGTTTTAGTTTACTAACAAGGAAATAAACATTGTTTCACACCCTGTCAGTGATAGAGTAAGTTGCTAACAAGGTGCACTGCATTCAACCTGTTAATATTAATGGGATCACCATCTGATATCACTACTGTGTTATGTAAGATTTATGGTTGTTGATGTTAATCCCACCATTTCTGCACATATACCATTATTACACTTATTACAATTGGAAACGGTCACACATTGTAAATGTATTGTGTAATGTTCAGCCAGAGCATCAAAATGCAGAAATCTGTTGAATGATGTATGAAATGACATGTAGCAGACAGGTGGGACTGTTTACTGAAGGTTAACATTGTAACAGATTTCCTGTATTTACCCGAAGCTCCACAGTAAACTAACTTTGCGACTCATTAAAAGGTGCACTACCTTAACAACTTCAGATTTCATGGGCAAATTTACATTTTAGCTGTGCGCCACTCCCTCGTACTAAAAACTACCTACTACCTAACTAAAAAGTAGATAGGAGTTTCTGTTTACACTGTGACCTTTTTGGTCTGTTTCCTTTTAACTGTCTATTAGACCTTTCCTCCAAATACCGAGGAAAGAGCAGAGAAATAGAAAGATCTGAAAGTAGATCTTAGTATTTTCTTAGCTGTCAAAGCCGTAAAGAGAATTTGAGAATGAACTATCAGTCAGACCTGTTCTCCCTAACTGTTTCTCTCTTCCTTCTACATACTACAAATTAATTGTCCCACTAGAGGGCAGCAGGACACACGGTGTATAAATCAATAATCTATGAACAGGAGTGAGGACATGCTCACTGTGAGGGGGAGGTGCTGTAAACACTTACAACTTGCCCTTCTTTGAAGAACTCAACATGGTGGCGCATCAAACAGGTAGTGTGATGATTTGAAATCAAGTACGTTCTTTGTTGCAGCACTGAGATTATGAGTTGATTGACACTATCAACCATAGAAAAGATGGATGATAGATATTTTTACCTATATGGCATTTCTGTCACGGCACATTTTGGTGCAAAATATAACGAAAAATAGACTGATCTGATTTCTTCAGATGTAAGGTTTCTTTTTTCCAGTGTTCTAGGATATATTGTATAATTATGTCACAGTAAATTTAGCAATTTCCACACAAATGTTGGCCAAGAATTAGGAAATAAACACGATCTGACAAGATCTGTGAAATATGTCCAATTTAGAGTTTTTAAACAAGGAAAAGGGGGGCAGGAAGTGTGTGTGTGTGTGTGTGTGTGTGTGTGTGTGCGCACACATTGGTTTGGGGGAGGTAGAAATGTGAATGTTTTTTAAGTGGGGAAAATAGAACAGCACAGATGTGTGTGTGAACCTCAATCCCCGTTGAGCTGTTTAGTGTTTGTTTGTTGTACCCAACTGCCCCCTGGGTGCCTCTCAAGAGGTTATGGGTCATTATCAAGCCGGTGACAAAACTCTTACCCAAGGAGAGGTGTGCATGCTTAGTCAGTGTGTGACAAACCACACACATACACACAATGATCTTTTTTTTAGGTGAATTATCAGCCTAGGTAGGGTCCTGAGTTTTATCTATCCCTATAAATAAATACTGCTCATCCATTTTTTTTTTTAACTATTTCCCTGCATATTTTAAATCAATCTACACTTTAGAAATACAACCAATAAATATCTCATCTTTTCTTTTTTAAATCTCCTCTAAAATTTAAACCTGTATAACCACATGCTCCTGGCAAGCACACGGGCACGGTTGGAGCTCTCAGCCACCTGCAAAGTACAGATGGTGCATCCCGCCTCCACAGAAACCTGCTATGGAGTGCACTAAATGGCCATTAGTGGAGGAGGGTAAGAAAATAACAAAGCAGGCAGTGAAAGTGCTAGCATGTCATATCATACACATTAGCTCAGCCAGATGGCCAGCCTTCTGGAACGAAAGTGACACTGTAATCATTAATGTAATGTATGTGGTTGTAAAAATGTGTAATAACGCAGTTGTTTCGATAGATTTATCTGCACTTTGAATTTATTTTCCCGCACTGGTTTCTTCATGGATGTTATGTATACAAAACAACTGTACATGTATTGGTCCGAGATGCTGAATGGATGATAGCGTGATCTTGCGTGATCTGCAAAAATGAGCTTTTCTTGTGCAAGCACCTTCAGCATTTTTGCGCTTTTTGTATTCTCAACTTCTGTTGTCATGACTTGTCGCCTCTACAGCTTTGAATGCAAATACCTATAATTTGATATATCGCAGAGTAACTTTTATAGAGGGAAATTTCACTTTGATCACCGCCAATTAGAAGTGAGCTATGGGATCTATTGTGAATGTAGCAACTGAAGCCCAGTGAAGCCAATGTTTGGGTGATTGCCCCGGCCCCCTGCAGTGCTTCCTCCCCCGGCCACACACAAACTATCGGCCCTGGTCGCCCTGGAGACCTCAGCAAGTACTGTAGGAATGTGGCTCACTGTCTGGCCTCAAGGGCTGTTAACAACAGTTTAGTATTGTCTCCTTTTTTTATCAGTCAACAAACAAACAACTGTCATGGGCACACTCCCTGTTCAGCACTTCAGAGGCAAGACCCCGAAAAACCCATATATACATGTCTACCCCATATGCATGTGCTCTCAGTCTCTGCCTTTCTTACATGCAATAGTTAAACATTACCTACAGAAATGTACATGGACAAGCTGCAAAATGTTGTATTCCAGACCTAGAAAAGCCCATCCTCAAGCTAACGGGATATGACTAGGGATAACAACTAAGACAATTTGAGCTGATTAGTTGATTAGTGATCTGCAGCTATTATAACTATGTAATCGTTAATCGTTTTTATGATGCATATGAAGTTACTGTCAGTGGTTCTAACTGATTTGTATGTTATGTGTATGACTGAAGGTGCTTTGTTTATATTAAGAAGCCTTTTGTGTCACTGTCAGCAGTACAACATTTTGTAAAATCTGGATTTCCTGTTGCCTTTTTTTCTTTATTTTTTATCTTATACTTAAAAACAATCGAAGACAGCTTAATGTATGTTGAAGTTAATCAGTGACATTTTTTTTATCTTGTGTGTTCTTTAGGTAAAGTGACATTCTACCCTGATGTGGATGAAGAGATTGATTACCTTCACTCCGTCATCGAAAAACAGGAAGTGACAGAGATCAGACCACCAAAAAAGCACTCCAATGATCCTGGTAAGAGCCCTGAGAGCAATGTTTAAAACAAACATATCACTTCCTGTTTTGAGTTTTGAGCTGTGTGATTTACTTTAACTTCTTCTAGTATAGAGAGTGATACAGGACTTATTTTTGAGGATAATCTCCATCAGATATTGTGTAGTTTCCCTCATTATGACTACTGTCTCTGTTTGTGTCTTCCTCATTCTCTCCAGCTGCTGTCACCTCCAAGACAGATGTTAAAAAAATCAAGACAGATGCCTCCAAACAGAAAAGCCAGGATCGTGTCTCAGTAAAAAACGTGAATTTTCCTACTATGGCCCCCCACCCTGTAGTTTCTGCCCTTCATGACACACCAACCCCTCAGCCCAGGGCCACTGGAGTGGGGGTCCGCACCGGTCCTGTAGCTGTGCCAGCATCCAAAAATGACAAAATTATTGTCAGTGAGTATGATTTTCTTCTGTCCTCAGCACAGGTCAAAAGGTTTAACTGCACCCAGGAAGTGAAAGCCTGATGGTAGAGAATGTATTGCCGGTACAAGATACTGATATAAACACACGATGGATAGAAATTGAATTCAATTACATGTTGTTAAAATTTGGGTAATTTTGTCAGCCTCACTTCTTGTTAAGCAGTTTGGTGCCTGCTACCTGGATGTTTGCCAGTAAGATTTTATCACTTTTGTTCTACATTTGTCCCAAAAGAGAAAAGTAAATTCCTTTTATCCCAGTGTGTTTATTGCTTCTCGTGTTTGTTACATATCATTTTACCCAAGATGACCATAACAACTCATAATCAGCAGATAAGATAAGATATCATTATATTTAGCACCTATAAAGCTCAGCAGGATAGTCAGTCGCTCATTATATAATCCTAAACATGCTCTGTTCCTCTTGTCCTCTTTCTTGTGTTTGAACCTGTAGTTATGATCTCGCTGTGTGTGGTGGTGGGTGCAGGGGCAATGATCCTGGCAACCGTCTGTTACATCAAGTAAGTCTGAACACCTGAATTCATAAGTAATGCAAAGAGAAAGCGAAATTTGATCGCTTTGCAAACCAAATTAAATACAACACAAAGACCAATCTATTAGTATTAGTGAGAATCAATTGCATAATAAACCACATTATGTCATAAGATCTGTGAGCTTAGGTTAAAGGATGCTTTAATGCCAGATGCAGGAAACAGCCCTCAGTATTGCAGGAGACTCCGATTCACGATGCCCTCCTACAGGTTGCAGAAAGAATCGCGTCTGGCTCAGAAGGTGGACTACCCTGCTTTCGGAGGGGCAGGCGTGCCCCCTGCCACAGCCAACGGTTCCTCGGTAAGTGCACGGCTTCACCTAACTGCTATTGTTTTCATATCTCACCTCTTCTTCTGCAATAACCACACAATGTGATTGTGCGTTGAAGTGTTTTCATACGTGTCATCCACACTTCCTTCTTCTGTTGTGTCTTCAGATCGGAGATAAGACTCTGGCTCAAAGCGCTCAAATGTATCACTACCAACATCAGAAACAGCAGATGCTCTCAATGGGAAAGTGCGTTTTTTGTTGTTGTTGTTCAACACTTTCTCTGCCACTCCCTCCCCTTTCCCCTTTTTTTCTTGTCTTTCATGTCTCAGTGCAGACTTAAAATGTTCAACCACATCATCTGACCTTATCACCTCTTTGCTTTTCGACTGTCTTTTTTTAAAAATCTTCAGTAACAAACCTGAGCAGAAAGTCCTTGACACCGAGGTCACATCAGATGAGGAGGAAGTGGGAGGAGACTTCACAGTATACGAGTGCCCTGGACTTGCACCGGTGGGTACACACACATACACACACACACTAATTATGTCTGATGTTGTTTAATGACTAAAAATCAATTTTCTTCCATCCTTGACAGACTGGAGAGATGGAAGTGAAGAACCCTCTGTTTGATGACTCGACCTTACATTATCAGGGGAATCACAAGTGAATGCTGAACACTTTACACCAAACATATATACACACAGGCATACAAGCCACTTCTCTGGAACAAACCACTTGATTTCACACTGCATGCATAGAAACGCAGGATCCTTGCAGAGGAGGTGATAAAAAATTATTGTTTTCTTGTCGGCCCTTTACTATATCTGTCCCTGAGAACGGCTTTTAATACTACACACACATGTTAAATTCCTTATTAATTTATTTCTGTCACTTATTTGGAGCATTCCTTTCTTTTAACATAAGGTTTTCAGTGCCAGATATGTCACTATAGGGGTTTGGTCCTGTTTAACGTTAACCTCTTAAGTTAAGATTTTCTCCTCCGCTTTTGTTACTTTCCTTCATTTCTGCAGCTGTTTCCAAAGAATGTGATACAATAGCAGACATGTGTTCAACACACAGACATAGAAATAGGTGCCCTCCCTTGTTTTGTCATGCATAGGTAGTGACTACACCACTTTCCTAACAGACACCCCCAGGAAATGTTTCAAATCAGATCTCTGATACCTCTGTAAAAACTCCCTAGCACAACACAAGATTTAGCATTAGAAATGTTACCGCTGGTGTTGCTCATTTTATTCTTTGTCATATAAGCTGCACATAAAGATTTTAAGATTATAGAATATAAATATATATATGAAAATGAAGTACTTGATGATGTCTGTTTGCATGGTTTGACTATACTGTGTTTAAATAATGGCAATGCTTTGATGAATCATTCAGCCTCTTGTGTGTATGCATCCTGCTGCTGGAGGAGGAATGTACAGTAAAAGTGATTTATGAGCACTTAAATGAGATGAAGGTGACGGACTATACTGGTGGATGTGTAGGTGGTAAATATCACTATCTTGTATCGTCTCTCTTTCCTCTCTGTCCCCCTTGTCGGTCCCAAGTTAACTTCGTGCTGCAAAATGTACATACAAAGAGTGAATGTGTTCACTTTTTATAGATATTTGTACATGCAGACCAAGGATTGAAGAAAAAAAAGTTTTTACCACATGTGAAAATGACTTTGTTTCCTTTTCTGCTTGTCATTGTATACACTCAATAATAAGATTTCAAAATCTTTTTTTTTTCTGGACATTTAATGCCTTTATTGGTGATTGTGGCAAAATGACAGGATATGAGGGAGAGTGATGCAACAAAGGTCCAACCGTTGGACATTGCTGTTTGTTTTTTTTTTACAAAATGAAGTCAGGTGCATTTAAATGTAGATTTTGACTTGCCAAAGTGGCCGTGGTTTCATCTTAACTGGGTTGGAAAAACAGACGCCAGTCAAACGACGCATCAGGATGACAATTTATAACAACACAGACAAATGACAGGGAGTGCACCAAGACAACAGAAGTACAGTTTAAAATTGAATTGACTCAGACAAATGTTCAGCTGACCAATCGACATAGACAATCAAATTGTCAGAGTAGTTTTGTAACAACTAAAGTACAGTTTAAAGTTGAACAGACAAACAAATGTTTCATCACATGTTCAGTCGACATGTGACATAATTTTGGCGCAAATGGAACCAAACCTCTCTGCCTCAAGCTGTTGCTGACTGGTTTTTGTTGATCCTGTTCAACCTTGTTTTACCTTCAGGACACAAATGACTTAAGAGAGGGAAAGCTTCTATGTACCTCCATGTGGGTTTTGTGTATGTGGGTATGTTGGGAGGGGATGGGTCAGTCTCCTGTCCTCATTGAGCCACATGCCAAAGACCATTAAAAGCCCTTTGTGCTGGTGGACAGTGGAAGGAAGGCAGCCATTGGCCCTCGGATAAAAACCTGGGTGGGAGGAGGAGGGTCTGTAAAGGTGCGTGTCAAAGGCAGGGCCGTTAGGAAGAAAATCAAAAAGCCATCAGACTTGTTTGTGGGAGACGTTTGTGCTGCTCGACAGGATGGGCTGTATTTATATTCCAGGGGCCTCATTACAGAAAAATAAAATCCTATGTTCCTATTACAGAAGCATTTAAGAAACCCATGGCTGTGTCCTGTCCTGTCTCAGACCTCATATCTTATCTTAACATAAGAAACCCTACCTAACTGTAAATTGGCCTGTAAATTTGATTCTTCAATGTGCACATGTCCTCTCGTGACTGTATTTTTGATTAGAATGTACCAATAGGCTGCTGGACATAGACGAGCCATAATATCAACAGCTCTCACTTATCACTGGCTAGCTAGATTGCTATCATGGACAAAAAAAAGAAAATAAAGAAACGTATATTGTGGTGCGAGAGTACAGATGTCTTCTGTGACCTCTGTGAGGTTGCGTTAGACGCAGGGCGGGGATGTTGTCACCCTTAGCAAAAAAATGAAGTGCATTTGTGACGTGTGCAGCCACTGGCATGTCATTTTTAGGAAGTTATTTATAACGTATCATTTATAGCAATCTTATGAGAAAACATTCGCTTTTAGGGCATTGCTAATAAATAGAACTTCTCAGAAGTGCTTATTTAGTAACCCCAAGAACTGCAAAATGAAACTCACATCAATGTGTCATGGTAAAACCCATATATCCTCAAATGAAGACAATGATATGTGTGAGTATGACTTAGTCATGGCAACATTTCCACCCAAAGCTAAAACATGCTAATCATATCTCATCTTTAACAAGTTTCTCACAGCATAACCTACACTTCTCATATAACACTCATACGCCCAGTATTTCTTTTCTTTGAATGCACACATCCTACAGTGATGGTGCTAAGAAGGAAAAATGAGCAATGGGTAATCTGATACTTGATATTGGGGTTTGTTTGGTTGTACTGCTTAAAGTAGAGGTCGTTTTTTTTTCTCCACTGGTGTGACTAGTTGAGGTGTGCAACACATTCACACTGCAGCTGCATCAACAGGTCTCTTTTATCTGAAACTTTCTCTCTTTCTCTGTTTGACCGGACTTTCTCTGCGAGCAGACCTCTGAAGTGTCTTGAAGAGGCCACTTAAAAAGAACTAAAGACGAGATCTGAGACATCTGGGGGGGGGGGGGGGGGGGTTCAACTAAATCCCCAGATACTCCCCTCACACATCTCCTCACTGTACTGAGCTTTTCAATACTGCCCCCCCCCCCCCCTCCTTTGGACACCCTGAGAGCTCTGTGCTCTGCTGTCCCTTTCTCTCTGAAGCTCTGCCTGAAGTCTACTATCTCTCTTGCTGTCTGTCTTTTGCATGACAATTATTCCCCCAAGTCCATGGCTCAGGACAATGCTTGCATAGTTGGGGTTTGATGTCTTTTAAGCTATTGCCCCGGCTCTTGTGTTCACCCTAAGGTTCCCCTGGTCCTACATAACGTTGTATCTGGGAGGACAGAGAGAGGGCTGACCTTTGGGTTATAGAAGAAGACATTCTGTGTATATTCAGTTACTGCTGTTTGCAACCTAATGTGACCGGAGAGGCCATCAGATAGGTTTGAGGTGTAACCAAATGATATATTTCTGCTGGACTTTTTTATTATCATATTTTCTGGCATTTTTCCATTCCACATTTTCTTGTGAAAGAATGCCTCTAAATCTCCTCTGATTAATAATTAAATTAAAAAGCACAAACTGCAAAAGTAACATCATTGTTTAATAAAATTGTTCACCAGCCAGGTATCACTTCATTTTAAGGGGCCACCAGGCAAAAATAAAAACAATTAACTTTGTGTTACAGGCTTTTAAAAAAAAGGATGAACATGATGCTCATTCCTCTCAAATTGGATAAATGAACAAGATATGTTGCAACACAGCTTGATTATTGCACCTGCCGACAGCACCCTGGTCCTCAGACCCGTTTTGGACCCTTAGGCCATATCAGACTGGATGCCAAGGTATTGGCCTTCAGGGTTCACCAGGGTGAAACTTCAGCCTGGTGTTTGTTTCAGAGGATGGGAGGGGGAGGGGGAGGGGGGAGGAGGTGGGTGTGGGTGTGGGCCTGAATCAAAGGGTTGAGACTTATTGTTCCAATCTGAAAAGAAGCTAATGGTCGACCATCGCAACTCGGGATCTGAAATCAACGGGGTGCCCCGGGGCCAGGTCGTACAATGGCACCCCTCTCCCTTCCCGCAGTGTGTCTTCCTGCCGCAATCTGCGGCCAACGGCTTGCGCTGGGGGGAGCGCATCTGTACAGTGCTGCAGCCATCCAGGCTTTTGAGCGACCATCGATCAAGGGTGAATAGGAGAAGTTCAGCTGAATGGTGCTGTTGGTTTTATGAGTCGGTTCTCACTTTTCTTCCATTTTTAGTTTGGCAAGAAATTCTGAATCAAAAGCAGGCCTAGCTCAAATTTTCTCAGTGTCCGTATAACATTATGATTTTGCTTTTCAAAAAAGTGCAAACGTCTGCTGTAAAATATCCCTGGTTGTTTATGCAAAGAGCAAAAGTCTCCAATACAATTAAGACCGTTTAACAGACCCAAGGCAAACATACCCAAATATCCAGCTGGTAAAAAAATAAAGATAAATAACGACTCATGTGTGGTCCATCGTGTACTAATTATCCCCCACTTTACCACAAACAAGCTTTCACAACAAAAATAAAAATAAATTAAAAAAGTTAATTTTCCCCCTTCATTTAGTGCTTTCTAAACACAACACTTGCAGGTCATTTCAAGTATCCATCATACATTTTTTTTCTGTCAATGTGTTGCTTACGCTGTCACAACATTCTTAAATGCATTTAATTAGTTCGTTTGTTTTATGGCAGTTATTCGGGATTACAATGTCAATCTATTTAATTTAAGCCTAGTTCAAATGTTAGCGATTAAGATGAATTCAGGTCTGAATGACGGGAATTTTAATATCAAAGCCATCTCCTTAAAGGGGAATAACTTAAACAAACCGAGCATTATAATTCATGAATGAGGTGAGCAAGTTATAGCAGTGACCCGTGTCTATTTAGCAATGTAAATATGCTTTTTAAGGTGACTTAACACTGTTGAATTATTAATATGTTCCTGTGTAATGGTTTTACATTGCACGTGATGAGTTTTAAACTCGCTTAAAAAGAAAAAAAAAAGAACAACACAAAAACATTGCAGGTCTGCAGCAAAAATGGCTCAAAGTTTATATGAAAACACGCCCACTACTTTGGGAAGAATCAAGGTCATTCACAAATTCACCATCAGCTGTGCGCAATTGTCTGCGCCAGCCAATGGGCGAAGAGATAGGGCGATCGCCAACACCCTCAGCTGTGATTAGGAAAACCTGTGGAGCCAGAACAGGATAGGAGCATTTGAGCTTGATGGTGAGGTGAGTGGCGGTGGTGTTAAAGACAGAACTTCATGGACTAGGCCGTAGGCGTATATGGTGGTTATGTTGCATCAAAACAACTGGTCAGGCCTACGTTTTTTTCTAGTTTCAGACAGGTGCTGGGTTATTTCTGAGCTTCTTCCTCTCCCATCTCTCTTTGGTGTGTGCGTAAAAGTGAAACGGATGAGCAGGTTCTGAATCAGTCGTTGCAAACTTTTTTAACTTTCAATTTTGGACGCGCGCTTGTGAATAGGTGCTCACGCCGTTTGGAAGATGTCTGAAAGATCGCAGAGTCCGGAGTGCCAAATCCGGCCGTATGACTTCAGCCGGACCAACCCTTGCACCCAGGTTTTGGGTCATGAGACTTTGGGCAGCGCTGCGTCATTCCAGTTTCCTCACGGCGTCCTGCCAGACCCGAGCCTCCTCTACAACAAAAATGCTTATAGTGGCATCACACCGGCATCCGCGCAGGCCTTTTTCCCTTTCCCACCCGTCACCAGTGACTACAGGGGATCCGAGCTGCAGACTGGAGAGTTTGGGCAACCCAAGTACTGGTATCCCTTTGCTGCGCCCGAGTACACCAGCCAGGTACCCGGCGCTACAGCAGCTACCCAACCTACAAACCTGAGTCCCCCTATATCCGAGACCCGGGAGCAAATGAAACTGCCCGACATAAAGACGGAGAAGGACCCCGATGAGGACTACTCGACGGAGATAAAGCTTCAGCAATACCCAACACCGCCAGCCTCCGCCGCCATGTCCCATGGAGTCTATTACACTCCGGCCTGGAACCATTCCTTCTGGCCCGGGATCGCCCACATTACACCACCTGGCAGCAATAATCAAAATCCTTCAACATCCTCTGCATCTTCACCATCGATGTCCCCTTCACCCCCAAGCAACGGACTTCCAGGGAACACGTTTTTCAGCGTGAACACGACCCAGGCTGGCGCCGGGCCCCAGACGCAAAACCCGGCTTCCTCCACGCGAAGCAGCGGGTCCTCCAGCGGCGGGTGCAGCGACTCCGAGGAGGTAAGAACAGTCGATTAGAATAGGACTCCAATTTTAACCAAATAAACACTGTACCATTTTTGTGAGAAGCATTGCAACTTGTAGGGAACCTCTTAGAAATTACTTAAATAGCACCTAAAAATGTACTCAAGTTTTCCATCTCAAATGTTTTTTTATATTACATTTTCTTGCTCAGGAGAATCTTTCCACGGAAGAACTGGAGCAGTTCGCTAAGGAGCTGAAACACAAACGCATTACCTTGGGTTTCACTCAAGCTGATGTTGGCCTTGCCCTGGGTAACCTTTATGGTAAGTGTGGTTTCCATATGTAGATACTGATTTGTGCATTGTTTCTAGTTCAGAGTTGCAGTTCTAGTCCAGGTAATTTACAAATCTGAAATTTCATACAAAGACCCCCAGTCATCTGATAGTCTATAAACACTGTATGGTGGGCTAGTCCAGTGGACACATCTTCGGAATTCGTATTTTGGTGTGTAGATCAGGACTTTGTTAGGCCTTGACTTACATCACTAATAAAGGGAGCATCTGGTCAAGTGTATCCAGATTTGGCAAGTGTATCACTTAAACTGTTAACGGTACAGAAGAAAACAAATTCCTGAAACTGATTGGGACTTTGTTGGCATCGATGAATCTCACATCATAGTTTGGGCTTTTAAGTTAATGATCCTTAAATTTGTTGTGCTATGTGAAATTTTGTTTGTGGGTGCATGTAGGTAAGATGTTCAGCCAGACGACCATTTGCCGCTTTGAGGCTCTTCAGCTGAGCTTCAAGAACATGTGCAAGCTGAAGCCCCTTCTTCAAAGATGGCTGAATGAGGCAGAGACCTCGGACAATCCCCAGGATGTAAGTCTGCTACTCTGACATCTGCCGGTTAGTTTACAAGACAACAGATGATCACCAAGCTTCTTGGATCATTGGTCTTTTTAGGTCCGACTTCCTGTTGAGCAAACCTGAATCAAGGCCCTCTACTCTTGTGACGTGTAATATGCCACCTAGTGGCCATAATTAAGCAGTTTAGCAATAAGACACCTTATTTGAACCTTGACCCCCCCCCCATATGTGATGTGTCTTTTTTAGTATATAGCATACACATCTTCATAGGTAATGGTGTATTCAACACTTCCTGAACCCTTAGTGTTTCTGATTCCTCAGATGTACAAGATCGAGCGAGTATTTGTTGACACCAGAAAGAGGAAGAGGAGGACCAGTCTGGAGGGAGCTGTGCGCTCGGCTCTGGAGTCTTACTTTATCAAGTGTCCCAAGCCCAACACCCAGGAGATCACACACATCTCAGACGACCTGGGCCTGGAGAGAGATGTAAGTACAAGCTCTAAAAGTGATGCCTTTTTTTTCTGGAGGGTGGGGTGGTTGTGCCTAGTTGGTCCAATTTTTTTTTTTTTTTTTAAAGACATATGCTGTTCCTGACAGGTTGTACGTGTTTGGTTCTGTAACCGAAGACAGAAAGGAAAGCGCCTGGCCTTGCCACTAGACGATGAGTGCGACGGCCAGTACTACGAGCAGAGTCCTTCCCCACTGAACATGGCCCCCTCCCCCATTCCCAGCCAGGGTTACCCTGCTTCCAACTACCACGGTGGCCCTCCTCCCACACTCTACATGTCCCCGCTTCATCGGCCTGACGTCCTGAAACAAGCTCTGCAACCCGGACTGATTAGTCACCTGACTGGATAAACGTGCTCAGGTAGTCCAAGCCAGAACCACAGATTGCCTTCCCAAGCCTCTCTTTCCAACCTCACCTCAAGCTGAAGACGTGCCTCTAAATGCTTTAATCAGATGGACCGATCATGTTGCCGTATCGTGGGATAGAGACATTGCAAGTGTGGAGGCTCCTCTTCTGACCACAGCGGAGAGATGGATCAAAGTGGTTTCTTGTTCCTGTAGTGATGACACTTAATGAACTACCATGGGCAACATCCTCGTACAAGACCTGCAACTCCAACAACTGCTGACTTCAAACTTATGATAAATTTTAAACTGAATGTGCCTTTCTGTGTTCTTAGATATTTCATAGTAAGTTATTCCATAGGCTTTAGTCATTGCAGGTATAGATAAATGCAAAAGTGAGATTTGGTGCTGAAGAGGTCCAGTTGATGGTTTTGTAAATGCGAGCCAGGGTATTCCTTAAAAGTATGCAAAGTCCTGGGCAGGTTTTCTGTGTTGCAGATGAGAATATCTGGGTTATCAAAGGAATAACGATGTGAAGGCTTGAAACCAAATTCATCTTGACAGTTTAGTCAATGTTTGTGCAATACTTGGTGTCACATCTGAATAGAGCAGCTGCAGTTATTTGCCTGAACTGTCAGTCATTGAAATGGAAAATGCAAATTCTCTAATTTTTCCATTGCTTTTGCACAAAGTTGCTTTTGTAATGTTGAATATTATGATTTTATTTTTTTATGTCCAGTTTGTATACCAAACCCAGATTTTGGCCCTATGGTTGTTGATGTCTTTGGCCACTATTTTATAGCGTCAATTTGGGAGGGGGGGGGGTGAGATTAAAAAGTATGGGAATGTGATTAATGTCTTACAATTGTTTTAGCTGCTAATCTGCCAATTGCACACTGTCAGTATTTTCTCAATGTCTCAGGTGAATGGCAGTAAGAAGTCTGATTTCAATCAATGGTGTCAAATTTTGTATTTCAATTTTCTTTTGTAGGGTTTTATGATTATGAAATGTTTTAACACTAGATACTATCAGTCAAGTTTGGGTGCTTATTCGAGTATTTCTAATGTCTGGTCTTTCTAAGAAGTTATATTTTACTCGGATGACTGTAGTTTGTAGACATTAAATACTATTTAGTCACTCCTCTTGACTATACCTCACATGACTTAGTATTAACAAGACCCAAACTTAAAGCTTTAGTGCGTAACCTTTTGATATTAACGTCCGTTACATTCGAGCCATTGCCAAATGAGTTGCTACAAAGCTAATTAAGACTATCCCCTCCACACAACTCTGCATTTCTCATTATGGCTATGTTCAGAAGATTGTCTCTTCCGGCATCTTTCGTGCACAGAAAATCATGTGACGACAATTACCACTTCCGAAGAATTCATGTTTTTTTTTTTAGTTCGTCGTGTCCTCCTTGGCTACTAGCAACTGTGTGGAGGGGGGTGGGGGCTGTGCGCGATCATAGAAGGCTTGTATCATGTGGACGTGCAGTTTTGTTATTACTTAAAATTCCTCATGAGGGCGACAAACTACGCACTATAGTTTTAAGGGTTGTTGATAAAACTGTCAAAATCCAAACCAGTGATTTCAGTATTAAACATCATTTTGCCTTATGAATAATTTTAGGCATATTTTCTAATGTGTGACTGTGCATTCAAAGACACTAAACAGTAATTTTTAATGTGACATTTTCCCAACGGATTTGATTAAATAATTTATTGAAATGTTAGCTACACTGAAGTTTTCAATCGAAGCACACTTAACATTAAATGTATCTCTGCATCTAGGAATCAAGTAGCATGATGATTGAGAGATGCAAACTGCTGACGTTTTTTTTCTCCAGTAAAATTTGTGTTTATGTTCCATCCTTTTGTTGGCCAGTTGCAGTTGCTTAATGATGAATCTCAACAGACTGAATCATTGCTCACAGTAGCTGAAAATACCTCGGTACATCGGTAGTAGGATCAAATAGTTCATGGTGTTTCCTGCAATGCGACTCAGTGACGATTTGTCTTATGTACACCCTCGATTTTATTAGCAATGGAAGGAATGGAACGTGAAAGAAATGGAACCAGCCCAAACTTTATGAAAGGACAGCCATGAACAGCTTCAATTCACAAACATGAAGAAACGATGCAAATGTGAAATGACAAACATGGCGTTTTGATATCAAATCATTCAACACTGCCTGAAAATATAAAAATGCTTACATTATTGTAGGCCTATTTGCAGCAGTGTGGAGTTTGGTGTCAATTTCAAGATTTCTCCTTTTGGTAGAAGAGATGACATTTAAATTAGGCCTTTTACTTTTATTTGTTAAAGTTTTTCATGTTTTTGGGACCCTCAATTCATTAAAAGGTATAATGGAGGATTTTCCCGAATTTCAGAAAAGAACCGCCCTCTCCACTTTTTGGAAAAAATGCACATGCACACTACCTGCTCCCGAGAGGGAACGCCTATTAAACGTGTGCACGAGAGAGCATGCACACGCCTAGTTCTCCTCGTGCACGCTGTTTATATGTTTCCAAAAGAAGATTTGCACTTTTTCCACTATGTCAGACTAGCCACCGGTAAGTGAAAATCTATTTACGACAAGCATCTCTATAGCTAACTTTAGCATGCTACAGGCCAACAAACAAGCTATCGTCTAGCATCATTTATTGCTGGTGCGTTTAGAGCTTTCAAGAAGAGAGTCTTGTGGGATCTGATATTGACTACGAGCCCGTGCCCTGTTCATCCCAACCAAGATCCAAGAGGGCAGCCTAGAGGCCGAGGGAGACGCGGTCAGGGCGGGGGCGCAAGAGCCAGCACCAGCCGACTGAGCCGAGAGCGGGGAGAAGGCGGTCGGGCTAGAGGCAAAGACAGTATATAAAATGGAACCAGTGACTCCGCTGTTTTTGACGGAGACAAGTGAAGTCTATTAGAAGCACTTTTCCGGTGATGGTTGAGCGTTACTGAGCGTTACTGCGCAGCTGCAAACTGAGCTTCCCGCCGTAGATGTGACGTGAGCAACGTGTCTGAACGTTGTAAATCTTCTGGTAGCTGTGCCAAGAGAAATCTCAATCATTCCCAATCTTGCAGAGACGGAGAGCGTAGGTATATGTAAGGAGATAACATAGGCACAGGCTAATTATTGCTAACTTAAATGCTAGTTAACATTAGCAATTCAACTAAACAGCTAATGTACGTTGAAACTGCCTGCGAGCTTCTCCTGTACTATACGGTAATTTCTCTACTATGCGACAGTAAGTCTCGTGGTTATGACACAATCGTTAGCCTATTTTTATAAAAACGTCTGCTACGGAGCCATAACGTGAGGTACAAGGTAATGGAGCCTTTTATACATTGTCGTGTTTCTTTAGAAATAAACGATGGACAAATTAAGTCTTTAAACACTTCAGATGTAAAGTTATTGGCTGTCAAAGTGACGCCAAAATGAATGGCAGTCAATGGAATGCTAACGGGGGGTGATGGATAGGGTTAGCATAAAATGGCGCCATCGCGGCTTCGCTCTGAAGAGAGAAGCCTGCACCCTTGGCTAGAGGCCGCAGAAAGCGAAAACTACCTAGGGACGAGCACGTACGACGGCCTTACGTAAACATATCAGCAGAATGATTGACAACTAGGAGGACCAATAGTCTTGATGATCCACCCGGAAAAAGAAAATCCTCCACTATACCTTTAACTAGGCTACATTTAAAAGTTTTCTGTTATAAAGGCCTCGGCCACTGTATGTCGACCAAAGACCACTCAGAAGTCTAATGGATGTAGCCTACATTAATAAAATTACATCAGACTGTCAGTGCCGTTTACAGTAACGTTTGTGCTGGTTGGGTGTCTGCACAGTACGTGTTGACTGGGACTCATTGCACAGTATACGCTACAGGCCTGTGTTTATCAAAGTGGACTGGACTATACGCTGTTGAGTTAAATTTAGAAGAAATAGTCAACTTTATTGGAAATGCACTTCTTTGCTTTCTTGCGGAGAGCTAGATGAGAAGATAGTAAGATGATAATATTCTCAAATCTGTACGAGAAATGTACATCCGGTTAGCTTAGCATAAAGACTGGAAACTGTCCAAAGGTAAAAAAAAATCTTAAAATGTTACCACAATTTAACATGTTATATTTCATAATATTTCATAACTTTGGACAGCCAGGCTATCTGTTTCCGTGTTAGTCTGTGTGCTAAACTAAATTAGCCGGCTGATGGCTGTAGTTTTGTATTTATTGTGCAGACATGAGAGTGGTAACGTTATCAATCCTCTCATCTAGCTATCTCATGGCAAAAAAACCTGAATAGCATTTCCTAAAAATGTCTAACTATTCTTTCTTTGACAGGGCAACTGAAGACATGCAGCAAAGGGCCGCAGGTCAGAGACAAACCCATGCTCGCTGTGTCGAGGAGTAAACCTCTACATATGGGCGCCCGCTCCACCAACCAAGCTATCCGGGCGCCCTCAAACAATTTTTTTAACCCTAGAGAGGTCAGGTGTTCGTTTGGTATAAAGTGCTACGGATATCAGTGCTAGAGATATAATTTGCTTGGTTAGTTGAAGCATGTTAGTTGTGCGCATATACAGTACGTTTCCACAGTGTCCTTGGCCAAGGTTTCCTAAATCTCAATGATGCTAGTTGGTCAAAAATGTGGTGACACATTAATCACAACTATGCAAGCTCAAGTGTTATTAGCATTGACCCAGGCCTCTAGGTTGGAGTAAACTTTCTCCTTAGGTAAACAGTTGTATTGTGAGCAGATCTTACACAGTCTCTCCCTCCAGTCTGTGTACAGCTTTACTCTCCACTCATATTTCCAGGAAAAATATTCACTGTAGCGTTTTTTGTCCTCTGCAAGCTGTTGTAGATACTTTCCTAGATCTTTGACCGATGCAAACTCATCAACATGGATGAAAGAATGAGGTGGAGCCACAGCTTTGTAGTCGCCTAATGACGGTCCCAGGACGACAGGCACGGCCCCACCTTGGTAAGCATTCCTCCATAGCTTCTCTGTGATGTAATCTTTGGCGACTGAGTTCTCAAAAGCCAAATAGAAGTAGCATTGAGAGATTGTAGGTAAGAGGCTGCTGGAGGGAAGGTGTGTCTTTTTCCAACGACCGTAAACCTTCACCGGAACTATGGCATTGAGCTCTTTGTACAATTTGCTTCTTTTGTGGTGGCTCATGTAGTTGCTGACCACCCAACAAACCAGGAAGCTCTTATTCAGAGGGACTTCTTCCACCAGATGTCCTTCACCCTCCTTTGGTAGAAGCTCCCCATAGGGTACAGTAATATCAGCATCCCTCCGGTAGGTTATGGTCATGTTGAAGATATTTGCATACTGACGCAACTTTCTACTGTAATTAGAAGATTCCAAGGACATCCAGGCCCACCTTTGGCCCTGTGACCGTGGAAGGTCAAGGGGCAGCTTTTGGCGGCCCAGTGCCAGCTCTTTGTTGTGGAACACCACCACATCAGCTGAGGGGAACAAGGAGCGCTGGTCCACCAGTCTACAGCGAGGGATACGGTAGAGGTCCCAGCACACGTCACCTTTCAAGTTGAATGACCTGCCGAAGGGCCAGTACCACAGCAGGATGGTGACATTTCTACTGCTGCTACAGTTATGGGAGGTGGAGCGATTTATGGCGGTCAGGGCCTGGAATCCTTCCGGCCATCCATTAAGAAGCCACAGCGGTAAAGCACAGAGAAAAGCGAGGAGGAAGCCCTTCTTCATTGAGCTGAGTACAGTCTTCATAGTGTTATCACACCCCTGTCACAAAAGGAATTAAGAAGTGGGATTATAAAGGAGCAATTAGGTTTTGTGGCTTTACCTTTTCACTTAAACAGATGTTAAATGGTCATATTGGGGATTTTTTGCAGGTTTGAGCCTTTTTCTTCCAAATCACAAATACTTGACATCACAACCACTAAGCAAACTATACTGCCATTTTTCAGAAATGTGGATGTATTTTTCTTAGTGTTTCATGCATCCATTAGTTTCCATTCGTTTTCCACATTATATAAAAATCATTGCTGTAACTTTATGCAGCACAGATCTTTAAAATCAATCTGTGGACGCCAGATGGTGTAGGCATTAAGGCACTGATGCTGAACCGCAAACGTTGCCTGTTTGAGTTTGGCTGGGGATCTTTGGTGGATGTAATTTCCATAGACAGTTAAAGAAGTGGACCAACAGATCCTGTTGCTCTGGACGGAGACAAGTGAAGGCTATTAGAAGCACTTTTCCGGTGAGGCTCAAGCGTTACTGCGCAGCTGCAAACTGAGAGAGATGTGACGTGAGATGTGACGTGAGATGTGACGTGAGTAAACTGTCTGAACGTTGTAAGTCTTCTGGTAGCTGTGCCAAGACAAATCTCAATCATTCCGAATCTTGCAGAGACGGAGAGCGTAGGTATATGTAAGGAGGTAATTATTGCAGCTGTACTTGTTTTAATTAATTTGTATAGGTATTTGTATGTTTATATGTATGTATGAATGTATGTTTGTTTTGTATGTTCCCTTTATGTAATATGTGGTCAGTGTTGTCTGCATGTATGTATTTATGTTTGTGGGTTTGTTGGTACCCCTCCTCTAATATGTTATGTTGTGTGTGCTGTTTTTGATTTTTATTTGGACCTTGAGTCTGTGAATAAAGTTATATATATTGCTAACTAAAATGCTATTTAACATTAGTAATTAAACTTAAACAGCTAATATAAGTGGAAACTGTCTGCGAGCTTCTCCTGTACTATACGGTAATTCCTCTACTATGCGACAGTAAGTCGCGTGGTTATGACACAATCGTTAACCTGTTTTTACAAAAACGTCTGTTATACAAGTTAGTGGAGACTTTTATACATTGTCATGTTTCTTTAGAAATAAACAACGGACAAATAAAGCCTTCAAACGCTTCAGATGTAAATTTATTCGCTGTCAAAGTGACATCAAAATGAATGGCAGTCAATGGAATGCTAACGGGGGGGGGGGGGGGGGGTGAGTGCTTCGTGCATTAAAATGGCGCTTCGCTCTGTGGAGGCAGGCTTACCCCCTTGTTCTAATAGACTTCACTGGTCTCCCTTGGTCCATTTCTTTTACGGTCTATTAGGGGTGGAACGGTACATGTATTCGTATTGAACCAAAACGGTACGGGCGTCTCGGTTCGGTACATTACACAGAGAATACACGGTATAAAAATAAATAAAACTCGAGTGCAAATTAATTAATGCAATGCGGAACTACTGTTAGATTCGCACTTATTTAGGGACACGGACACCTAATCTGTAGCCCCCTGTCACTGCGCGATCTGAGTCTCAACGCTATCTGAGTCGCGTCGAGTTGCGCATGCTCAGATTTAAACAATTTACGGCATAACGACAATAACGGAAGATGGGAACAGCAATAATCGAAGATATAGAAGGTGGAAATCATTTCAAAAACGTTTTAGTTATCAAATGATATCTATAATTGTCTGATTGCTAACGTTAGCTCATAACACCATTCAAATAACAGCCGTTGTTGTGTTTGATTAACTTGTAGCCAGCAGTGAACCAACTTGGTCATGTAGCTCCATTTTTACTGACTTTTTTAATTTTTTATTAACTGACGTGAGGGATCATGCCGTGAACATGCGATGCTTTACGCTAAATAATACATTACTGCCATTTCCATCTTCTATATCTTCGATTATTGCTGTTCCCATCTTCCGTTATTGTCGTTATGCCGTAAATTGTTTAAATCTGAGCATGCGCAACTCGACGCGACTCAGATCGCGTTGAGACTCAGATCGCGCAGTGACACCCCCCCTTAGCTCTGAACCTCCCGAGCTCCGCCTACATGTCGAGTCGGTCCAGTCAGAGCTGATAGTCTTTCTCTATCTCTCTGGGTCCAGTGAGTCCACACAAAGCAAACTAGTCCCTTCCATATACAACCAAACACGGAGGTAGCTGTATTCCTTCTTGCCTCGACCACAAATGGCCTCCAGGCCCGTTTGCTTCGCTGTTAGCTCTGCCGTTAGCTAGTTGTTAGCTCCGCTGTTTGCTCCGTTGTTAGCTGTTAACTCCGCCGTTAGCTGTTAGCTCCGCCGTTTGCTGTAGCGTGTGAAGCTAACGCCAAAACTTGTCACCTGCTCTGTGTAACCGAAGCTGCTCTTTTAACATCCCTGCTCTGTGCATTCACATATGAGAGCATCGCTTATCTCCCATAATCACACTACCAGCTGATTGGCTTATTTTATTTACAAGTTCCAGATGGAGTCTGGAGATGATGTGGGGTTTAATGTTTACATCTTACCAGTGATTTCCACCGACTGCATAACTGCTGCGCAACGGCTCCGGAACGTCGGCGGAGTCAATCGGTTTCCATTAAAGTCAATATGTGTATTTTCACTGACTGCTTAACGACTGCGTCCCGACTCCGGCACAGCTCCGGCGGTCCGCAGCCCTCCGGATCAGATACGCAGAGCTTCTATTTTTGCCGGACGCCGTAGAGCTCCGCAGCAATTCAGCACACGGCAGATAGTGCGGGACAGGAAGTCGAGCACAGAAACAAAATCATCCGGTTAATTTCCAAAATAAAATACACCGTGCTCACAGCGGATCATATTTCCCTTCACTACACCTTGAAAACAGCACGGAGTTGTTTCCTCTCTACTCCTCGGAATAGAAACAAACTGTTGGTGGTTAATGGTTCTATTCTACGTGAATTTGCGAGATCTAGTGGGCCCTCGTGACTACAGCTGTCAGTCCTGGCCGCAGCCGTTCCGCAACAACTCCGGATCCGGTGGGTATTTACGGACGGCGGACCACGGAGCCGTCCGCAGCGGAGCCATTCCGCAGCAGTCGGTGGAAAACCACGGTAACTTTATACACTTCAGGCTGTCGCAGTTAGCTCGGGTGAGACTGTATGACACTAGGTGGTACAGCCTGAGACATGCACAATAAAAAAAATTGCCTTCTGCAGTTTTGATTTTTCCATTGTACAGAACCGAACTGTGATGTCTGAACCGAGGTATGAACCGAACCGTGACTTCTGTGTACCGTTCCACCCCTACTGTCTATGGTAGAAATAGTTACGGCGATCCCATGACGTCACATTTGCATGCGCCAGCTGGGCTGCAGCTACTGTAAAACAGCCTTAAATTCACCTATGGACAAACAGTTTGGCTTAATGTATACATGAAAAGTAGCCCAACATATTTAGGGACAACATTTCATCATAATATTTTTTGTGCTACATTAAGTTTACAATCAAAATCTACTCGCAGTTATAACTGGAGGCCCACAGACAGTAACATGGCAGTTGGTGAGAGCATGACATTTCACTAACATACAACAGCTCAACCCCGAGAGAAAATAATTTAAAAAAGCACACAGAAAAACCCACATAGGATCCACCCATTGACATAATTTTACAATCAGTCACCACTTTTATACAAACATTTCATGCTGTTACTTTTTCCATTTTTTTCTGTAGGGGAGACAAGAATGAAATAATTGTTCAAATAACTAACCAAACATTTCAGTTGATTATTATATAATGAATTAGCATTTATCACATTTATAATTCAGTCAGTTAGTCATAGAAACAAGTTGCTAACGGCTGTACAGTATGTGTTTCCTCTTCGGAGAGAACATTGTGGAATGTGAAATCATTAAAAAACAGAACTGTGCAAAAGATTGCAGCATTTAAACTATAGGGTCTCACTTTGCACAAGACAAGGAAAATACCTTTAACTAAACAGTGCAAATAAGGAACTAATGAAGACTCACACAGGAAGAGAGAAACACTAAGGATGTAGAGCTGTTGAGAGTACTTCAAAACTAAAAGGAAGATTTTTTTTGTTTGTGTTTTTTTTATACTCGCATGAAAGACGAAAAAGCAAGCGCACATAGCAGAAAAACACCAAAACACAGTACATAATTATATACATATGTATTACTTCATCCTGTGGAAACTACCACAACATGAGCAAACAATAAACCCTCTATGTTTCTAGTCTCATAGCTGTGGACTTTATTAAACTAGGATAGGACCTCAAAATGATAACTGTCTAAAGGTTCTAAGACCACAGTGTTTGCAGATATTGACTTTTCTGTTTAAAATCATAGAGCTAGCAAAATGTTTTTCTTAACCTCTACCTAATATCAATGATATTGCTGCTATTATTGCATACTACAGGTTTATAGGCTAATATTGCTTTAGCCCACTAATTCAGGTTTGCACTACACTGCACATTATAACAGGACAACAAGCAACAACGCTTAACAAATTTTCCATCAGATTGCAAGCTATGTTTGCATCAATGAGTGATTTGTGTGCTCTCGGGAAGTAAATATAACCTGCTGCCGTCATGGCTCACACTCTGAATACAAGATATGCATTAAGAGCAGCCTGCAGCCTGAAATAAGTGTTACTACACAGAACCACACTGGGCAAAAAATAACAGCTCAAACCACATCAAGAACTAGACACTTTTTAAACGTTTGCACCTGTCATCTTATACCATAAAACAAAGTGCTCAGTTAAAGTTTATTTCATTCCCTTTCTTGAGAGACTTAAATCTTTACCTACTTCCTAAGAACAGTTTAGTAATTTATCATATAATGAGAATGTGTAGTTTCTGTAACACATTAGTGTACAGAGACAACTATACACACACAGTCTTTGCATAAGAATATACTTGCCAGCAGAGGTGATGATGATTCGATTTTATTACAATTTATAAGTGAGCCTCTATAGTTGAGACTTCAAGACAAACTGTGAACAGGATGTGGTCAAAGATTTATGTTGGCAGTGGCACTGTTTTCCTCACTGGCTGCTATGGAGCGTTAGAAGGTGCAAAAGGCACATCCATTTACTTTCAACCCTAAATGTATTTATTCACAGACAGAAGACTAAACTATCAGCTTTGGCAGACACTGATGATTTGTACTTCTTGCCATAATGTACAAAAGATATGTGAAAAACAACACATTGCAGTAGCAAAAAAAAAAACCAAGCTTCCTCAAACTAACCTGATCATGAGATGAGTGGTCTATTCTTCGTCCTCATTCACCACTGATACCATTTTTGGTCGCAGCTGGCAGGAATGTGATGTTGAGCTTGTGGCTCTATAAGAAATTATTGAATGTGATTTAAGATCAGCATCGTGCAACGTGATATAGGAAGGTGTTTGGTGGATGTGTGCATTGATGGTAAAAGAGGAAGTGTTGAACGGAATGAAGATGGGGGTTACACAAGGGTGAGCACACGCCATTGAGTCATCAGTGTAGCTATAGTTGTGAAGAGTAAAAAAGATGACCAAAATGTAGTTATTTGGGATTTGATGACCAGAAAAAGCATTGATGTGCAGGGTAATAAGCACATTGTGGCAAAGACACTGAATGGGAAAATGGCCTTATTTTTCTTTTTGTAATAACTGTGTGCATGTGTGGTTCATGTTTTGTAATCATTTGATTTGTTTCTGTTATTAATCATGCTTTCTTTTCTTTTACAGTTATACATTTGGACTTTAGTGCACTAAAACATGACATGATCTCCAATCACAAATAATCTTCTATGCAGACTGAGCAGCAAAAAGCTGTTGTGCTGTTTGAAGACATAAAAAAACAACACTAGAAAAGTATGATTCAGACAATATGTCTTCTGGGCAGGTGCTGATCAGTACAGCAGGAGCCACTGGCATAACCCCCGTTAATGTTAAGAAATGAATAAGCATCATCAACAGGAAGTGGCAAAACCACAATATTTCTTAAAGGGTTATGTTCCAGATCATAAATGACTCGTGTGTTTCTACACAAAGGGAACTTAGTATGTGAAAAAAATTATTCCATAACAATCATCACATTTATTGATGATCTTAGAAGAAAATACATTATCTATCTTTAACACAGTTGTAATTTGTACTGTGTGTATATTTTTTTCTATTAACTAAAATCAATGCACTGATGGTTCCTTGTTTGTTTACAGCTGTCCTACAGCTGAGCTTCACATCTTATGAATATCTGAACAGTACAGAGACAGGACTAAATGATCTGCGTGACAGCTTATACTGCATTTGCTATCAAAACCGTGTCCAATCCAAATCCTAAATTGCAGTTTAAATTTATGTCAGGTTTACAGTTATGCTTTCATTTATGTATACTTTATTAAACCATCATCTGCTAGCTAACTCTTTTTAAAACTAACAATTACCATTTTGACTTTCATAATATTCAGTTTCATAGTTTATTTATACAATGTCTATCTTCATTTTATGTATACTGAGCATCTAGGGCACAACAGTTCAATCTTGTGTTATATTCTTTCTAAATGCTACAGTTCATTAAAACTCCTGCAGGACTCACACAAAGTCAGCCTAGTCCACATTCCCTAGCCCCCCTTCATTGCTATTTCCCATCCATCCACCAGATGGTGGACTTTCCCTACTTTCCCCATCACCTGATTGCTCCACCCATTTCTACACCTGCATTTCATTTCATCATGAGCCTCTCACTTCACACTCCGGCCTAATTCCATTCATTCCCTACTGAACCATTGAACATGAACATTATGAACATGAAACTTTTCCAGAATTTAAACAGCCTTTTCCCTTTTATCTGAACCTGCCTTCCTGGCCTCCTGTATCTGAATTTTCCTGTCTGTAAGCCTTTATACAACTCCAGGTTCAAAATAAATCATTCAGCTGTCGCCTTCATCTGCATTTGGGTGCTATCCCTTTTTCCTTTATCACTGCATTGTGACACTCATTGTATTTTTTCTTATTGAACTCCTCCTTTTGTACATTGCTTAAGACCATGTAAGCAATGTCAAAAACAGTAAATATATTTTACTTATTTTAACATAGTGTTTGTTTTAGTAAAGAAAAGACTGCACTCTATCTACATTAAGACACAATAAGAAAATAAACATGTTCATTTCTGCTACAGAGCTTATTTATTTTTTGGGGACTTTTATATAATCTTTTTTTTTAATATGCAATACTAGATAGTTTCCCTGTTGATGCTTCTTAAAACCATTAACATGAAACAATCTTAGGAGGTAACATCATTTTGTGATAAGGTCAAGGAGTCACATACATTTATATAGCTTTGCTTTAAAGGGTCATACATCAGATAAGTTCCAAACCAATTGTAAAGCTCGTAGTCTTTGACACATTGTTTAAATCTTTTTTATGCCTTCTCTTTGTGGGGTGAAAAAATCCTTTTATATCGCCTATTTAGTTTTTGTTGTCTTTTGCACAGCCAAGTCATGCTTGTTGCTTTACATTTCACTGTATGTTTACATGTCGTGTATGTTTTTGAAACTGCTCAAACAAAAGAGTAGTGCCACATTTCTTGTATTACACAGTTTAACAAAACACATTTTTATCATTTTGCCATACATTCACTATTTAGTTTCTGGATATTTGAGCAGTTGGCTCAAACAATAGTAACGTGAGGTCATGCCTTTCAGTTCATCACACTTGCAAAAAAAGGGCTGTGAGTGGGAGTTTATTCACATAAGGTTATCTTTCGGATTTATTCAACAACAGCAACAAAAAACCCAGTAGCTTCTGTTTTGTTTCTGTCAGTGTTACCAGGGATGATTTAGTTAGAAATGAGAACACCTCTCAGCGAGATCTCTTCATAACGATACTGCACATTTAATTACTTTAATTAACCTTGTACAATCTATGACTCCAATTTGTGGATTCCACAGCACAGAGTCATATGTGCCTGTCAATCACACCCTCATGATTTCCTCTCTTGTGCGTCCTCGCCCATGAAATGACACTTTCTGGTTTGGCTTAAGCCATATCTCCACCAATCTGTTTCTTTCTGGGATCTTTATCTCACTCCTCTTAGCTCATCTCAGTTTCTCTTCATGACAGCTTGCGGCAACTTTGCTTTGTTTCTGCCTCCTCTCTCCAAACCTAGGTGAATACCTGCAAGCTGAGAGCATTTTCTGCCAGTCATAAAATGCTGATGAACAACTGAAAGTAGGCTGTGAGATCTTGTTAAAACAAACGCATCACTGAGAGGACGACAGGAATCAAGCAGGAGACATACAAAAACATCATTGACAAGAGAGAGAGAGAGAGAGAGGCAGATATGAAGACAGGTGTTTTATTTCCAGTGAGATGAAGGTGAATCTCTTTTCTTGTTAAACTGCCCTCAGTTTGACAATTTTTCCAATTCCCAGTATCTTTTTGACATGAGAAGATATGGCCAAAAGTATGTAAACACTTTTGTTCTGAAGCTGTTTTACTGTGTAATGGTTAGTTGGAAACTCATGATACTTAATACTATGCTTAATACTAACAGTTCCTGTTTCAACATGACAATCCCTCCATGCACAAAGCCAGGCCCATAAAGAAATAGTTTTTCTAAAATAGTTTCTGAGAGTTTCTCATTAATGCTCTGGAGGCTGAATGGGACCAAATCCCTGCAACCAGGTTCCAAAAATCCTGTGGATAGCCGGAAATCAGAAGAGCAGAGGCTTTTGTAGCAGCATATTAATGCCCTTAGAATAAGATGTTAAACAATCACATATATTTGTACTGTTCATGTTTTACAAATTAAGCACTTGAAGTAAATAAACAGGTGTGTTGTTTAATCGTTGTAAATCAACATTTTAAATATACATTGTTCTAGCTGTACAAACCCTTAAATCATTATTCAAAGTCAACTGTGCAGTGCAAATTCTATGTCTTTATTCTTGTGTCTTTCAGGAAAAAACACTTCCATCTTGTGATTTCTGTGACATGTTAATATAATGTAACTTATTTTAGTCAAAGTGGGGCAGACGGATATGGATAAAGATCAAAGTGGACAGACTGAGACAGTTACAGATTGAGAGAGAGGCAGGTTTCTGTCAAAGAATATGCTGGAAGGCTAAGAGGAGAGATCCAGATTTGCTGGTTTGACTGGAAAGGCCGGAGGGGTGTAGGCAGTCTCTCAAAGCGTGACAGTTGTGGTGAGTGACTAACAAAAAACAGAAACAGGCACACAGAAGAGAAGAGAGGGAGAGGTGAAACACGGAAATAAAAAAGAAAGTACAGGTGGAGTGAAGATAAAGCAGTGTTCTTGCATCCAGTGTTGACTGTGAGTATAGTCTTCGGTAACACATCTTACTACCTGTGGTGTGTGTTTGAGTGAAAGAATCAGATTGCAAAATAGGAATGTAAACTTCACAGTCACAGATTTAAAAATGTTTGACTTGTTTTTGCATTGACTGACAGAGAAAAAGACAAAATAAGCAAAAGAAAGATGGCCGAGGCCCCGAAGGTTGAACTCTTCGTTAAGGTAAGACCTACAATAATTGTGATGTCTTGTGTTTGAAATAAATCCTGCTTTAACACTACAGATGTGGATAAAACAGTATAAATTCAGTGTCTGTTATACTTATTATATATATATATATTATATATTTGTTTTTAATAGCAAACATGCAGTAACCTTGTAGCTATTTAAACTAAATCCATAGTTTCCTATTTTAATCTTAGCCCACTGCTTCTATTGCAGCCACAAATCTCAGAAAAGTTGACAAAAACAGATAAAAAAAGACAACTTCCAGGTGCTTGGGTATCGTTTAGCTACTTGATTTTCTTTTCTTTTTTAGCTCATGCTGTCTGGGACTTTCAAACATGCTGATGAAGAATGCTTAATCACACTATATCTATATCTTGTTATTTAGGGACGGTATCAGAGTGGATACTTGTGATGAAGAGTAGAAACTGAAAAGAGGCCTGTCCAGTTTGTTAACCTGTGTCCTGCCCTTTCAAAAATGCATTTGCCTCCATGCACGCCTGTGACTCAATTATATCAGGTTGTAGTGGAAAATGTATGCGATAGCAGAGACACTATCTAATTTTTTTTTAATAGCTGGATGTAATGCAGCCTCAACTCTCCATTTGAAATTCCTCAGCGGTTAGTTTGAACTGTCAGAGCAGAGCAGGCTCGGCAAGAATGCAGGTATTCATGATCTGGCTAGATGCATTACAGCCCTGATGCAAGAACCAACTTAGCATTGTCCCATTAAAAAAAAAAAGTTTGTCACTGTTGTGTTTACAACTTAATGTCTGTTTGTCTGTCAGGCCAGTGTTGATGCCGAGAGTGTGGGGAACTGCCCTTTCTGTCAGAGACTCTTCATGATTCTTTGGATGAAAGGGGTCAACTTTACCCTCACCACTGTGGACATGAAGAGGTGAGGACACATTTTTCTTTTCTTTTTTTGTAAAGTTAGTGGTCTTGTCTTTGACACTGACAGAGGTTCGACACATACAACTTACAGTATAATGTGATGGAATACAACAACATGCAGCAACTCCCTTTCTGATGTACTCGCAATAAAAATAAACATTGCAATATTTTCTAAAGTTACATTTATGGCAATTGCATTTGATCGTAGTTGTTCGTCTTATTGTTCACACACACTATATTTCAATGAGAGGTTGATACTGACACAAGACAATGCTCCTTAGTGTTAAGGTTGGAAGGGGAATGCACTTCAATACAGCATTCATCCATGCAGAGTTCAGACAGGGTTGCAACCTATGGCAGCACACATGGGCGAAAATGGTACAATACACAAACACATATATAGTATTCTTTTTTGTGAGATTTAGAGTTTAGGAGGAAATGAGGAGGTGAGGGTGTCCTACAGACAGCACCTTGTCCTGAAACTAACACAAGTTAGGAAATGTATCCAAAGTAAATGTGAGGAAACTGTTAAGGCAAACTGTAAAGGCCTATAAAAGTGATCTTATTATTCCTTTTTTACTCATTTGGTAGTTTTTATTATTATTTATTATTAAATCTTGTTTGCTGTTCTGTTGCAGAGCACCTGATGTGCTGAAGGCTCTGGCTCCAGGCTCTCAGCCTCCCTTCCTCATCTACAACGATGAGGTCAAAACGGACACTAACAAGATTGAGGAGTTCCTGGAGGAAAAGTTAGCCCCACCACAGTGAGAAGACTATAGTCTATAGTAGAATATGTTTTCTGTCAAGTATTTTTCATTTCTTTAAACACAATGAATATCTCATTCATCATCACATTGACACACCCCCATCACATTTTTATTCTATCAATGGCAGGTATCCAAAATTGTGCTGTCGATACAAAGAGTCCAACGTTGCCGGAGAAGACATCTTCCGAAAATTCTCAGGATATATAAAGAATCCCAATCCTGGATTAAATGACAGTGAGGACATTAGTTGGATATTTCAAAAATGAATTTACGTTTTTTTTGTTTTTTTTATAGCCACATGATGGAGACCTGGAGGATAACAAAAGCTTGTTACACCTTTCTGTCTTTCAGTGCTGGAGAAGAAATTTCTGTCAACTCTGGTGAAGCTGAATATGTACCTTGAGATGCCTCTCCCTCACGAGCTGGACAAGAACCCAAATGCCACTGAGTCTTCACGCCTCTACCTGGATGGTGACACCTTCACCTTGGCAGACTGCAACTTGCTTCCCAAACTCAACATTGTCAAGGTGAGCAGAGTTCAGCAGTATAAAAAAATTATTTCCAGCATTGGGACAGAGATCTACTAAGTTTATTGAAGAGGTGTTAAAAGTGTGAGCTGTTCCTGGACTTTAAATTATACTATCGTGTCTTTTTTTTTGCAAATAATAGAGTCTTAATTCCCCCAGGTGGTGTGTAAAGAGTACCGCAACTTTGCCATCCCTAAAGAGCTGAAAGGTCTGACACGTTACCTGGATAATGCCTACAAACAAGATGAGTTCCGTTACACCTGCCCAAATGACTCAGAGATCCTCATTGCCTACCACTCTGTGGCAAAGTACCTGAACAAATAACCAACCAAGGGGGGGAGGGGGGGGGGGGGGGAGCTGAAGCAGTGTAAGTGAAAACAAAGAAGAAAAGGTGACAAAATGCCTGAAAACTGTAAATTGATTTATGTTTTATTTGTGTCAAAATAAGAGTCTGGATAATGAAAATAGTTTGCAGTGGCATGTTCAATAGTTGGCTTTGTATAAAGTGTTGTTTTCATCAATTGGGTTTTAATATATTTGCTAACTGCTACTTCAAAGTTGCTTAATTATTTACAGATTTGTATTTGTGTATGTATTGTTGCATGCTCTGGTTGTAGGCTACTAATGTGGATTTATTCAACCCCTGTAAAGAGTGAGAAAGCACTGCAAATCCCAGAGGACATTTATGTTATGTTTCATTGTGTATGCATGTATTGTATTGTGTCTAAGCATTTAGATAATGTTGATTGCAATTTATTAATGACATTTTGACATGAAATCAGATGCATCTTTAAATCAAATTTTTTTTTCAGAAAATTACTAGTGTGAACATAAAAAAAAATGGCCTTGGCTGTAGCTAAGGCAGACTGTAAAGCTACACCCCTAAACATTTTTCAAGCATCCATCCTCTTTGTGTGTGTGTGTGTGTGTGTGTGTGTGTGTGTGCACATGTGTGTGTGTGTGTGTGTGTGTGTGTGTGTGTGTGTGTGTGTCTCAGTAGTGACTCGCTTATGTAATGTAAGGTAACTGAATAATGACAGGGTGAAGAAAAAGAAAACTATTTTGATATGGTAATGATGTGGCATTAAAGTGAAAACAATGTACATGTCAATGTCAAGAAAAATATATTTAGTTATACAGTATGTTGCCTGGAAGTTAATGATTGACATTATATGTAATAATAGAGTAATAAGTAATACAATAATAGGTTTTATTCTTGCATATAGCCTATATTATATGTTCATTGGATTATCATCACTGATGCATTAAATAACACATAAGCAGCATTTACATGTAACTGGTCAAGGTGGTGTTAATTTAAACTACTTTATAGACAGAATTTCCCACTGGGGATCAATAAAGGTGTATATTATCTTATTTTACTTTTGGGTATTTTATTATACTGTATAACAATGCATTATATTTCATATCCTCAAGATTTTGAAAATCTTAATCTTTAAGTAACTGGTAACGACAGCTGTCAAATCAATGTAGGGAAGTAAAAAGTAGCCTACAATATTTGCTTCTTAAATGTAGGATAGTAGAAGTATAAAATTGCATAAAATGATAATACTTACTCAAGTAAAGTACAAGCACCTTAGCATTGTAGCCTACTTAAGAACAATACTGAGTAAAAGCACTTAATCTATGGAATGCCGTTTTATTCAGAATTAAATAAATGAATAAATACATAAATAAATGAATAAATACATGAATAAATAAATAAATGAGGCAATAAATACATTTAATAATTTCATGCTACTTGTATTTCATAAGTCCACATTTATTTATTTCAAGAGACTTTTATTTCATAAGTCACATTTATTTATTTCCCTCTCTATCTATTTCCAGTTCTTATATGCAAATCAGGGGGCGTGGCTTTTGTTAGGGTTGCGTAAAGACCAATGACTATACCATGGATGTATTAAGAGAACTATACAGTCTATGGCAGGGGTCTTCACCATTTTTTTAAGCCAAGGAGGACACCTTATCTCAGAGAGAGACGGAGCAGGAACCCCCTACTACATATTGTATAGTTGCTTATTAAAGTGGGCCTACGATATCGTGTGGGCAGCCTAAAGCATTTATACATACCTGATTGGACAAGTGCTTTGAACGGTACCAAGGCAACATCAAAAACGCTATTGGTGGACGTATGAACATGGGCGTGGCTAAGCAAGTGACAGGCAGCATACAGAAAACTTTGTTAGCTACCTGCTAACTATGCTCCATCGTATGTTTGGTAGTGTTATTAGCTTGACGCAGGACATCAACAATCTTCAAAAAGTAAGCCTACGGATTTCTATCCACTGATAATTTCATAATGCTTAGATGTGAAGTTGACTGGTTATTAAGTATGACTGGCACGACGGGTAACCTTAGACAGCCAGCTGCTGGCTAGCGTTGTTTTAGCTAACGTCAAGCTAACGTTGAGCCTGCAACCAGTTGAAATCAACAACAGCCGCCTGTTGTTGCGGGCTAATTATACTAACGTTAGCTTGTCGTTATGTTATGTCCTATAGCTAGTCATATAGTTGTATTTGAATGAAGACACGAAGCCAGATGATTAGGGTGGCTGGCGGAATATGCCGCTAATTCACAAATCCATGTTCCTCTTTTTATAGTCTCCCTATTGTTCCTTCTGAACATTCAATCAATTTGTGTTTGTCACATAAAATCGTACGAGGTACAACTTGTGAGCTTTCCATGAAACCTAACTTCCTCACATACACACATCTGCCGGCGTACCCTTTATTACCATCCTTGTTTTTACAGGATGGACTGCCATGGAGAGGATGACGGAGAATTGTGCAAATGGATGAGTTCAGTAAGCACCACTATTTCTTTTAAAACAACTGGCATAACAGTGGTGACTGATAATTGGAATAAGCAACTGTGCTAACCTAACTATGTTTTTAGGTGCTGGTTAACAGCAAAAATGACATCAGAGCACGAGTGCAACAGTTTGTGGAGGAAAGGATGCAGACCACCATGGTATGAAATAACAATTAATTGTGATAGCCCATGCTTTCGACAAGCTACATGAAAAACGTGCTATGTCCCAAGTTTTGAGCATGTATTATAAGCTAATTTTCATGATGTTAAATTATTATGTGGTATTAAACTGGGACACAACTTTGGGAGGTCAATGAATGATAATGAAGGAAAAGGTTACTAAACCAGCAGATAAAATGTCCTATTCTGTGGGAAACTACACTACAGTGAGTTTTCATGTGTCCACACTATTGTTACAATGCTCTTGTTGGTCTTTCTAGCTCACAGGTGTGCTGATTGGAGCTGCAGTCGCAATCTCACTAATTGGGATTGTAGTACTCTTCCTTTACAGGAGATTCAAGCTTGCTCGTGAGTCATCCAATCCTGAACTTCATACTTGTTCTAATGCTATAATACATATTTTTTTGGTCTGCCTGTTATATGATAAGGCTATTCAGGAAGTTCTATATTTTATTTTCAGTTTTCTATAGAATGTGGTCTTAACATGGCTTTATCTGCATTTTGTTTTTTTTGGATTCTGTGTCAAGGTAAACAACAGCCTGGTGTACCTCAGTATCGCTTCAGAAAACGAGATAAAGTGCTCTTCTATGGAAGGAAGATGATGCGAAAGGTTTTACCTCTTTCCATTTCTGTTACAGTCAAGTCATACACACATATTTACAGTTGGTTCATGTCAGTACTACAAATTAGGTAAATAGGCTTTTATATGTATTTTAGGGCAAAAATTATGCAGTGAAAATTTCAAATGTATACATTTTTCCTGCTTCAAACTAAATGTAATCCTGAGAGAGTGTTTGTACCTTGTTGCACCACATCATGAAACATACTCCACTGGAAATATAACCACTAAGGCTCCAGTCACTTATTGTAATGCATACTGATGCCGTAAGAATGAAAATTAATTGCACGCATTTAACTTGGTAATAAATGCAAATAGTATAGTATAAACTCCTTACATTTAGTGATTATGATTTTCTTTTCTACACTGGTCTCTATTGATAAGGTCTGCTGGTGTCTACACACAAAATATATGTTTTCTGTGTGCCGGAAACAACAAGAAAGTTTAAAGCAATAAATATGTTTTTTTTGTGTGTGTGTGTTATTTTTTAAGGTTCAGACGCTGTCCTCCATTCCTCCTTCCACCTCTACCTCAGTATCAAAGCAACCACAGCGCATACGCAAAAGAACCAAAGTTCTAAGCATAGCTCGCAAGTATGCTCCAATAATACCTACCTGTAAATTCTGGGTGCGCAAGTGAAGCCTTGAAACAATTTTTCCGATTTGTTTAAGCTTTGTTCAGTGGAATTTGTTAAATATTTTTTTTGTGCTTCCACAGAATCCTGAGGATCCGCAAAGATCCTCCCACCTTGCAGCCCAAGGAACCTCCCCCTTCCCTGCTGGAGGCTGACCTAACAGAGTTTGATGTGCAGAGCTCAAACCTGCCCTCCGAGGTCCTCTATATGCTGAAGAATGTCAGGTAGACTAATGAACAACTTCTCTTACAGATTTAGCCTCTCCTATTGTTTCTTTGGGATGTTTTCATAATGTGCTTGTTATGCAACTTGTTGTAGGGTCTTGGGTCATTTTGAGAAGCCCCTGTTCCTAGAGCTGTGTCGTCACATGGTGTTTATCGAGCTGCAGGAGGGTGAATGTCTGTTCAGGCCCGGAGACGATGACGATAGCATCTACGTGGTCCAGGATGGACGACTGGAGCTCTGCATCCATGAGAATGTATGTGGATTGTTAATAGACAAAAATATAAAATAGAGAAGATAAGCTTTAAAATTTGTTTCTACAAGGCTCTTGTTTTTGAGTGATAAACGTGAGTGATATGTGTTTCAATATATCAAACATGATTTTTTTTTCTTCGCTTTAATCGGTGTACTGTGACTGTTTCAATGTCCTCCTCAACCTTCCAGTACCCATTTGCATAGCTCATAATAAGATATGATCAGGAGAGGGCAGTAATGCAACACTTTTCCAGATGCAGTCCGTTGTTTAAGGATCAAGAAGTAGAAGAAGTAGAAGTAGCTCTCCACACCTTTTTTGCTTGTGTTTAAATGTCATGTCTGCTGCTGGCTTCTGTCAACATACACAAATTAGAAGTGCCATCTAATTTCATAGTTTAAGCTCTCGTCATTGTGGCTAGTTTTTAAAGTCCTCCAATCCCACTGGAATCCTGCAGATTTGTTTGAATAATGCAGTATATATGTGGCTTCACAGTAAAGTTTGAATAAAGATTGTTGGTGTCATTTCTTGTATTTGTGTTTTCCTGTTTTTTAGGATGGTACAGAACCAGTGGTGAAGGATGTGGCCCCAGGAGACAGCGTCCACAGCCTGCTCAGTATTTTGGACACAATCACTGTGAGCTCCTTATTTCTCCATCTGCATATCAGACTAACTTCTCCACTTCTGTCCTCTTTTGCCCTCTGATCTGTTTGTGTCCTCTCTCCACTCTGTTCATATTTCTACTCATGCTTCTCTCGTTAAGAGGCAATTCTTTTTAAACTTCCTGTTCAACTTAATTTGTTTGTCCATTACACCCATATCTCTGTGTCAAGTACTTCATTTTATATTTTTTTTCCAGTGACATGCTCTGTTTTGTTTCTATTTCCTACTGTATGTTGTCATACTTTGTTTTGTTCCTCCATTAAGGTGAAACATCTTTACTTAAAGCTGCCACCTTTGGGGTTCTTATGATGGTCACAAATGTGTATTTGATTAGTCAACATCTTGAAAACTTCGTTCAGAACAAATTTAATTGATTGGTTAGTCTTCAGTACAAAAACTGAAAAATAAAAAATTAAACAAAGCTTGAAAAAAAAAACTTGTTGGAAATTGAAACTTTGATCATTAATCAAAGAAATGCTAAATCATACAAATCTGTATCTTACAGTATGATACAGATTTGTTTCACATGTTTAAAATGCTGCAAGCACAAAGAACAAGTTCATATAATAAAATTGAGACGTAAAAAAAAAATGCATAGTCTAATTCATTATTTCATTGACAATTCTAATTAGGTGGCTATTAACACTACTAAGTCGAAGATTTATGTGAGGTTTTAGTGAGTGCGCCCTCTTTGCTTAATTTTTTTTCCTTTTCTAACTGTTTTGTCCTGCCAGGGTTATCCTGCTCCATATAAGACAGTATGTGCGCGGGCTGCAACTCGCTCCACCATCTTACGTTTACCTGCATCAGCCTTTGAGTCTGTGTTTAAGAAATACCCAGAGACACTTGTTCGCGTCATTCAGGTAACGTATTGTTTACCAACAAATATACAGTATGTAGTTGAGCGTTTCCTTGAGACAATTTTTCCTCCCTTTGGAACTCATCATTAGAACATAAAACATATTTTAATGTAATGACAGTCTGATGTATATGTTCTGCTCTGTTTAACTCAGTGTTTGTTTTTGTATGCGTTGCAGATAATCATGGTGCGCCTCCAACGAGTCACCTTCTTGGCATTACATAACTATCTGGGCCTAACAACTGAGCTCTTCAATCCGGTAGGAGGGAAATTAATTAGTGCACACATATTTGTGTTTATGTACAGTACACACACAGTCACACACAGAGGCTCACATTGAATACCTAAGCACCAGTAGGTATGGATTTGTACATAAACAAGCACAGAAAGGCACATACACACTCAGTCACACGCATGCAAGCTAATTTCACACAACATTAAGCACAGTATCATAACTCGTTCCTTCATAAAGCTCAGTAAAAATGATTACAACCCCTCCACAGAAAACAGGGAGGGCAGTAACCTTTAAGCCTGGCTTGCCTCAGCCTTTATGTTGTTTGATGATGAACCAAAAATACTTTTTGTGAAGAAAAGCATAGAAGGGCGTTCACTTCCTGAAGGCTTTAAACAATAGATTTGATTTATTATTGTAGTCATAATAAGTCTTCAAACATCCTCAAATAACTAATAAATTAAATATGAATGAATATTCAAACAAAAAAATACAATCATATGTCAATAAGAACTTTTAAATCAAGACAGCAGTATGCAGGCGTAATTGGAAAACAATGTATAAAATGATTTCATACAAATAACATAAAAAAAAAACATTTATAAAAAGTGCATTTTAAAATAACATTGATGCGAATACAAAGACGTATAACTGTACTATGTAAAACAGTTAAAATGAATGAGATCTCTATTCAAAATGTTGAATCGGCCCATTGGTAATAGTGCATCCAATTTTAGATTGCTCTGTAAATTACTCCAGAGAAATGGGGCAAAATATTTAAAGGCTGTTTTACCGAGATTACTGTTAACTGGAGGGACAAATGGTGTAAGCCAATCCTGAGAGCGAGTGTTTTGAGTATGGTGTCTTTGGCTCAGGAGTGAAGACAGGTAGGGGGGGGGGGGGGGGGGGGGGGGGGGGGCAATATACTGACACTGGATATTGTTTCTGTTTTTAATTTTTTCCAGAAATTTGTAAATTTGCCTACAACCCAGTGGTGATCTAAATGAGCACATTTTCATGTGCTTCAAATCTATTATGCATAAACTATTTCATGGTTACTCCAAATGTAAATGTAAGACTGAATGCACTTGTTTGTTTTGTTGACTAATGGACAGGAGAGTCAGGTGGTGCCCTTGTCCAATATAAACAGTGTGATGGGAGAGGCGACTTCTGGGAAGATCACTCGTCGTTTGTGCTTCCAGGACGAGTTACACGCTGGGACCATCGAGAGCCCCACAGAGACAGGTCACATACACACAATTCTAAACACACACAGCACACATATTTGAAATTGTACTTTTTGTGTTGTGTTGAGACTGATCCAGTGCTGGCACTTAACAATAAACAGATGGCGTAAAGGACAGTTCTGCAAACAGCTACAGGAAGCCGCGATCCATCTCGATGCCCACTGCCGACTGCACTGGTAGGTCACTAACTTGGACATAAGCGATCACCAAATGGCATACTTCTAAACAATTATCTAAAAAGTTAGGACACACACACACACACACACACACACACACACACACACACACACACACACACACACACACACACACACACACACACACACACACACACACACACACACACACACACACACACACACACACACACACACACAAACTCCTAATCCTCCTTTGTCCTGCAGGTAATGACCTGAACATGGCTTGTGAACGAGCTCGAGTCACTATAGATGAGGCTCCATCCAGTCCTGTCACTCCCAAAGTAAGACTGCTGCCAAGTCACTGGTTGGCTGTGTAGATGTAACACCGTATCCCAGCGTCCTCTGCATTTTATGCCGCTGCTTGTCTTGTTTTTTTCTTATTAGTCACTTTTCTTATGTCTGTTTTTGTAGTCCAGTCTGAAGAAGAGTGTGACAATGCAGCACACACCCACTGAAGTGTTTCACTACACAGACAGTGGGGGGCACTCTGATGCCATCCACCTCAGTAAGAGCTGCACAATCCTCCAGGCTGCTAAGAAGGACCTGCTGGGAATCATCCAGCTGCAGGTGAGAGCTTGATCACAGAAAATAATTTGGTATAAATATCTAGCATGCATATTATGCAATGTGACACATTTCATAGGGACATTCCGATCATTGTTTTTGGATACATTAAAGGTGCAGTAGGTAAGACATATAAAACTAACTTTCTGTCATACCGTAAAACTTCAAATAATAGCCCGGGCTTCTATTTACCCAAATCGCCGAAATGCCCCGGCGTGTATTTGAGACAGGCGTCTATAAGAGACAGGCCTTTAATTGACAATGCTTTGCCCGCATGCTGTGGATCCACTCACACACGCTCACCTCCAGCTATTCACTGACCTTCTTCCTCCCTCCGCCTCCCAGTCTGGCCCTTTGGTCGTCTTCCTCGGACAGACGTCGCAGTTCTGCTTTATGTTTACCAGGCATGGATTTAATTAGCGGAGGTAATGTTAATAGTACTGTATGAGTTGCAACAGCTTGACTGACTGACTTCAGTGGCCGTTCTTTAGGTTGGGCTTTTACTGTGAAGGGTAGGAAAAAGTGAAGCTAGCGTTATGCTCTGTTGTCACCACATAACGATCACGTAATTCACGTGCATATTAAGTAGCCACATGTATATGTTTTGGTCTTATTATACATCCACAGGTTACTGCTCCAGCGGAGAGGACGGTTCGTTAAGACAGCAGCTAAGTTTACAAGAGTTTGTCCAAAGTTCAAGATAAACAGTTAGACTACAAACTGGCATCTTTCATTTTAGCTTGTTAGTAAAAAGTCGCTATTTGCAGAGTAGAGCTGTGTTTGCACAGCGAGTGGACAGCCAGACAGAGCAGACTGAAACATGTTGATACCTGTAGAACAGGTAGGTGGGTATATTGATAAGTATTGACTTTTTAATCATGGAGGTTTTATTGTAGGCTACTTACAGTAACGACTGTAGCGTTAGTTCATCTGCGCCAGTGGCAGTAGGCTAAATAATCCTCGGTATCGTTTCCAGTCAGTTACATGTGCTGCGTGAAGTAACGCGCACACCTTGGCTCCGCTATGTTTGTGTGTGTGTGAGTGTGTGTGCGCGCAGCGCGGACATCGCTGTTCACAATCCCGTATATCTTCTAAAATGCAACGCTTTTATCCAAATGAATTGTGTTTGACGGGTTTTATAAGATCAAATACAACCCGACACGGAAAAAAACTAAAAAACAGACCAGGCCTCTATTTGAGACCGGCCTTTATTTACCCAAATCTGTTGTCACACCAGGCGTTTAAAAGAGACAGGCGTCTATTTGGGACTCGGCTATTATTTGAAGTTTTACGGTATTTGCTGAAACTGACCCTATGTTCGAGTAGAACTACATGAAGCAGGTCATTTAAAAAAAAAATCTGGTTCTGGCACCAACTACAGCCTGTAGTATGATTTCCAAAAATCCACCGCTCCCTGTTCAGATGCATTCTCCCTTGTGGGGGGAGGGGCTTAGGAGACCGATTTGGGCTTTAGCGGAAAGGGGGGGAGGGACTGAGAAGTTGTTGATGTTCAAATTGTTTGGCTGAGTCCTGGATCTTCACAATCCTACCTATGGCACCTTTAAATTGGCTGGTCTGATTCATTAGGAGAGTTCAGTGTCTTTTGTGATTATATAAATAAGCACTTATTCTGAATATTGTTTTGTTGCAGGACCCCAGTCTACTTGAGGGCAGAGTAACCCTCCATCAAGTCAAAGCTGGTTCTGTGGTGGCTCGTCAGGGAGACCAGGTTAGAACAACAACTTACAACTTTCTTTCTGTATCATGACACTGACTACGTTTACATGCACATAATATTCCGTTGTTTTGCCCTTATTCCAAAAAAGACGATATTCCGACTAAGCTGTTTACATGGCTAATGAAAGTGAATATTTCACTACTATATTTAGCCGTGCAAAATACGTTTTTTTTTTTTTTTTTTTAAAGTTTACCAGCAGTGGCGGACTTGTTGGACCGTGCGAACACAGCGTCCTTCTTTCATTCCTTCAACCAGCTTCTTCAAAAGGACGGCGTAGCGATGTGTGCGCATATCCAAAAAAATCTGTTGATATCCAAGTCTTTGATAATGTTTAAAAGTAGCAGTGTCTTATTGGATTTGCAGCCTTGCAAACTGCTGGCTGGTTGGTTTGTGTACAGTAACCATAGCAACGCACAGACCTGACCGTAAGCTGTAAACAGGCAAGAGGCCGTAAACTGCGGTAAAAACCCCGATTGAGACGCATATTCTGAATGCTCTGTAAATTATTCGGAATATCCGACCGGAATATGTTGTTTACGTGACCTGTATTATTCGGGATATTGTCATATTCGGAATAATAGTGGAATATTGGTGTGCATGATAACGTGCTCACTGAAGGTTTAATGTAATGGGTTTTCCATGTTCATGCTTGTCTCTTTTTTGTTTCACCGCTGGAGGGCGTAGAGTCATTGCAGGACAAGGTTCACTGATAGAGCCGTGTGTCTTTTAATGCATTAAACTTGTTCTGTGGTACCATCAACAACAAAAATGTTTAAATTTATTGTATTCCAGTACAGTATTTTTAAGTTTTGTTCGAGTGTAGCTCATGTCTTCCACCTTCTCTGTCACACTTGATCTGGCAGCATTTTCCACAAATATGTTGTAAAAAACAATTTCAACGCAGCAAATCCCAGCCAGATATGTAGGACAAAGGCCTGAACTGAGCCACACAAGTAAATGAAATTTTAGATAGATTTGAATCTTTTCTCTCTAAACTTAAGGCAGTATGGTCTGTTCAGATGCACACATGTTCTGACAACTTGTAAAGTTTTTAAGCGCTGTTTTTTTTTTTTTTGACTCCTCAAGATAAACAGAGATTAACTTTTTGTTTGTTGTCTGAAATACAAATTACTGTGAATACATGTTTTAACAAATCATTGTGTCCCATTAGCACACCTGAATCTCAGCATTCAACCGTCAGACTTCCAGATAGATGTGCTCTTCTTCTCTCCCCTTGGTGCTTTAGGAGGTGAGCATCCAGTTTGTGATCTCTGGCCTCCTCCATGTTTACCAGCGGATGATCGACCGTGAAGAAGAGACGCGTCTGTTTGTGACGCACCCCGGAGAGCTTGTTGGTCAACTTGCTGTCCTGACCGGAGAGCCCCTCATATTCACTGTTCGAGCCCAGCGAGACTGCAGCTTCCTCTCCATTTCCAAAACCCACTTTTATGAGTCAGTCACACACAAAACAACTAACATAAAAACATACTAGCACTCAAGAAACATGTTTAAAAGAGCAACGACAATGGTCTGTTAGCAATCTTTTACCTTGTTTTTCTGTCTATTTTTGTCTATTCCTCAGGATAATGCGTGTGGAGCCAAAGGTAGTGCTGAACGTTGCTCACACAGTGGTGAGGAGGATGTCATCTTTTGTCAGACAGATAGACTTTGCTCTCGACTGGATGGCTGTGGAAGCTGGCAGGGCGGTGTACAGGTATTCTACTGATAACCTTGTATATGTTGGAAAAATGGTTTTCAGACAACACAACAACAACAATGCAATACATTTATGTAAGAGCAGTCAATCAGTTTTAGATCCATTCCAAACAAGTCAACAGTGGAGGTTTTGGTTCCCATGCTTGTTTGCACATTTGCAGTGGAATAAAAGTTATCTGTATATTTTTCAGGCAGGGAGAGAAATCCGACAGTACTTTCATAGTGCTGAGTGGTCGACTGCGCTCTGTGATCTTGAAGGAAGATGGCAAGAAGGAGCTGATAGGAGAGTACGGACGTGGTGACCTGATTGGAGTGGTAAGGCCCATGATGGGAAAGACAGATGGTGGATAGTTGGAAAACTAAATATCTGCTATGTTTTTTTAATATAAATATTAATGACTGTATATCAGGATGAAGAGTTCTGAGTTTTTCTTCAAAGTCTTAAAAAAAACAACAGGAAAATAGTGTCATTAACAGTAGTTAATCATCACATAACATTCTCTGTCAGTATGTACAGTTGAAAAAACGGGCTGCCGGTATGCTCTTCAAAAACATGACCATAAGACCACACTCACTGCCAGTAAATAAAAACTCAACCGAGTACATCTTATGAATATTTAGGAGAAAAAAAGTGACTAAAAACTAGCTGCAAGCTAGCAGAAATTGAATTTAAACAACAAAAACATTAATATAATAATAATCTTTATTATCCTTATATACACTACTGTACGTCATAGTTTACATATACTTCTGTTCCTTTATTCAGCATGTATCATAAAATAAACACTTTGTCTCGGGCTCTTTTTGGGACTCAAAACACATTTAGATTAGAGTTTGCACCAGCATAACTAGTGAATGTGTGGGGGTGTGCACAGTGCGGTTGTTTCGTCCTTGTTTGAATTTTATCTTGAGTACCTCTAAACTATCCAGCATATCTATACATTTACCAAGAATATGATACGTGAGCACGTTTCCCAATATTAACCTTCATGAGTTAGTGCCTAAAAGTGGCTTTGTTTTACATAGTTTATCAAAATGAAAGCACAAACTCATGCCGGGTTTGTGCTTTCATTTTGATAAACAAAGTCACTTTGTTACACTTCACCCACTTTCCTATTGGTTGGTGTGGCTGATCTCTGCCACGATGCTTCTAATAATACCTGGGTTGACGGATGCTATGGTTACTGTTACCTGGAGGAGGGGAGCTGTCATTGCAGCTTCTGCGATGGTGGCTAACATTCAGAGACATATTTAGCATAGCTGTGTTGACGTCAACTCTGGATGATGAGGTGGAAAGATCTTATTTATAGCTTTTTTTTTTTTTTACTTGAACATAACTCTGAAACTCTTGGAACAAACCGTCATGGACTAATATTGTAACGTAAAACTGATTTAAAAACTTAAAATACATAACCCACTTACATAAGAATGTATGTATTCCCCAAAGTATCTGTATCTTGAAGTGAATATTTATTTGGTAGTACATAATGTCATGTGTTGTAGTGATCTGGGTGATGGACCTTTTTTTAGTTTTCTGACCCAGTAAACAATGTGCTCTGTCCTTTTGTTTTTCTCTGCAGGTGGAGAGCCTGACCCATCAGAACAGAGCCACCACAGTGCACGCTGTACGAGACTCTGAGCTGGCCAAGTTACCAGTAGGAGCTCTCAGCTCCATCAAGAGGAAGTTCCCACAGGTAGGGCGAACCTCAGTGACAGTTAAATTGTCAGCTCCTGTGAAAACACAATTATTTGTGGTTAGTGTATAGTGATGATGGGACTGAACCTAACCCTTGACAATGAACACTTGAATAAATCATCATCAACTGGACAATAATGCGGGAAAGGGTTCCTACATTTTTTTTTTTCTCCTAACAACATTTTGAATGTAAAATACTTCACATAACTGATGTTTGAAAGCATTGATGTGTACATGGTGAGGAAACTGCAGCTGTCTGTCTGAGTAACACAGTCTCTTATAATGTTGTGCCTCTCAGGTTGTAACCAGGTTGATCCACTTACTGGGACAGAAGATTCTCCAGCAGGTCAATGGTCCTCTGACAGGTGTGTGTGTGTGTGTGTGTGTGTGTGTGTGTCTACATGTGCAGAAACTACAGGGTTTGCCCCACTGGTGTTGGTGTTTATTTCAACTCACTATTGAAGGGGAGATTTACTAATATGTGTGCATGTCTCCAGCTCGCAGTTTGGCCGTTCGCACTCCTGGCAGTAAGTGGGATGTAGGGAACCCAGCCTCCAACCTCTCCACTGTGACAGTTCTGCCAGTATCAGAAGATGTACCTCTCACCGCCTTCACCCTGGAGCTGCAACATGCACTCATGGCAATAGGTAAGAAAAAAAAAAAAAAAATACAGGAGCTCAGTTTCCATGTTTCACTGCCATCCTCCACAGAGAGGTCAGAGCTCAGGGTCGAGGACACTTTAGGTCCTGGATGGCTTTTTGTAAACATTTAGCCAGCACACTTACAACTTAGGTGCATCTTGTATAATAGGTACTCCCCGCTACGACGTAACGGCTCTGGATTCTCCTGTAGATGAATTTTAGATGTCCTGTTTTACTCCAGTCCTTAATCTGAATGGATGGTGCCCCCCTTTTCTCTGCTGTATGTGTGCTTTGAGTCTAGCAAGATAAGCAGGTTCAGTTTATAGTGAAGTGAGGAATTGGGTTTTATTTAGGGTTGGGCAACGATTAAAAGTTTTAATCACATTTCCCTGATTAATCGCGATTTAATTGCATTGTTATACGCAAAATCCAACAATGAATTCAAAAGTAGTGCATAGCGCCATATTATGAACTAAAGTGCCATAACATTTGTTCTGCAAACACTTATCATCAGCATTTTGTTTATACAGTAGCAGTTAAATTAAATATTTAGTGTAAATCTCAACTTAAGCAATGTAATCAAAGCAAATACAAAATTAAAGATTATTGCCACTGCCAGGGCATTCATGTTATCATTAATAGGACACATTCCACTGCCGTGAAACTTCAATGAAGTGTCCTGCGCACGTTTCAGCATAATGTCTCTCCTCTGTTTTCATTACAGTCAGAGCATGTGAATGCAGCGCCCACTGTTCATCAATATAATGCACTGTAACTCCAAGGTAATTATGGTTACCCAGTGATGTCCAGTAGTCCCCAGTGAGAGCAACTGCAGGTGCACATTGTAATTTTGTCTCTTTTGCAGTCCTCTACTTTTCATACAACTCGTGTATTCTTCTTGTGATGGTGTGTCTTGAGGGAATCTCATCATTTGTTGCGATTCTCCACATCACTAATCGGCCTGTAGCTTTCCACTTCGCTATGGCATTTGTTAGCTTCGCTTGCCTTTGTTTATCTATACTTCTCCCACACGCTGCATCTACCGTAGTCTGCCGAAGCCTCGCGCCACTGTTTGTTTCGTTGAATGATTTGCTGGTATTAACTGTGTGTATTGCATTTAGGTGATATTTCAGACTGGAAGAACTTTTAAAATGAAAGTGGCCATGTAAAAGTTCTGTACCCTTCTCCATGTTTGTTGGTCTGTTCTCTTGATGCATCCATGCTTTCTCTATCACTCTGATCCGTGGTTTATGCGGCAATTCTTTTCTTTTCCGGTTCCTGTAAGCACGGCAGCGGTCAGCAACAAACTATTTCAAAATAAAAGCTTGTGAACAACATACTTTTACAATAATAAAAGAAATAATAAAAACTGCGCTAATGCGCGATAAAATAATTGTCGGCGTTAATTAATTAATGCGATAACGCGTTAACTTGCCCAGCCCTAGTTTTATTACAATAACAGCATTTATGGCCAGTAAAGAGGGGTGACAAACCTGGTGTATGTATGTGCGTTTTAGGGAGTTAGTTACCTGTACTCTCAGTGCAGCTCCCTGCTTTTTGTTTTATTGTAATATGAGCACCTGTCTAATCCACAGGTGCTTAAACCAGACATATTGACTGTAACTGCTGTGATATTTCACACACAGGTCCCACTCTTCTGCTGACCAGTGATACTATCAAACAGCGACTTGGATCTGCAGCACTAGACAGGTATGTTTTGTCGCTGACTAAAAATGTGTGGGAATGTTGCGTTCTCTTTAGCACCCCCCAAATATTCATACTACTACTCCTAACTACTAGTTGGCCAATTTTGCTTGGCCTCTCTGTCTTTCTGACTCACTCATTAAATTCAGTTTAAGTATGCTTTATTGGCACAAAAGGAAAATGGATCTACTGTGTGCTGCCAGCTAGGCACTGCCGCCTGTCATTAATGGACTCCTTTTCTCTTCAGTGTCCATGAGTACCGTCTGTCCAGCTGGCTGGGCCAACAAGAAGACCTCCATCGCATAGTTCTTTACCAGACGGACTACACACTGACCCCGTGGACACAGCGGTGCATCCGTCAGGCCGACTGCATCATTATTGTGGGACTAGGAGAGCAGGACCCTGCCGTTGGGGAGGTGAGGTGTTAGGGGTGGGTTACAGGGGAAGAAAGGTGAGAGGAGACTTGGTAGCAAGCTATGGGTTTAGGAATTATTTTTTAGTTTGATGTGTTTAGGGTTGCTGAACTCATAATTTGTTTGTTCTTTAAAACATCAAAAAATAGTGAAAAATGCCCAACAAGTTTCCAAAGTATAAGACGACATCTTCAGATTGCTTGTTGTCGCCGACCACTAGTTAATTTGTATTCAATGTACAATTACTTAAGACAAACAAAAGAAGCTGGAATCAGCAAATGTTTGGTATTTTTGTCAACACTTCAATATTTAAAAAATAAAGAATTTGGTTGCCTGCTGGCGGCCTGAAAACAGTGCTATAAGAGCCGTAAAGTTGTGGACTAGACAAATAAACAATGAGCTGAAACTCACTATAAATCTCAGTAAAGCAGATGGTAGCTGCAGATTTGGGTGATCAATCTCTGTAGGTTCATCGCAACAAGCTACTCTCATTCTAGCCACTTAAAGGATACGGCTGACAATGTTTTATATTTTTGCAGTTATCAAATTCCATGAAAAGACCAAAACCAACAATGTATTAGTTAGTCTCTCAATACTTTCTAAATTCTCCAGTCTGTCTGTGACTCTCATCCCCAGACAGACTGGGTCCTGCTGAAGACATGCATCTTAAAAAAGCTAAAAGTGAAATAAAACATCAATGAGTTAATGGTCTGTTACAGCTGACCATACATTTTCTAGCCTTTAAGATTTTCCTCTCCAGAGAAATCATCACACCAATTACTATTAACAGATATTAGGGTCAGTGCTGATCATTATGCTCTTAAATCATGGTTATACCCAGGGGTTAACCAACTTAATGGTCACACCGGCTGTGAAAGGTTTGTATCTGACCTTTGGGCACATTGGCGAAATGTGTGTGGATGTTGTGAAAGAGAGGTGGGGTGCAAGAGAAAGAAGGTGCCTGTCCAGCTGATGAAGGCGAGGTAATTGCCTTCCAAGGGAAAAATGGGCACAGAGAAAAGTAAGGAATGTATCCTCGTTTAACAGGAGATTGTGGGAGAAATGGAAAGATGGATCAATATTTGCTCAGACTCAGAATGAGTCATAGGTCTGGGTTTGTCTTTCAGAGCACACACACACAGACATCCTCTTACCTAGCACATACACTAAACCTTTAGCAGAGGGCCTGATGACTGAGTAACAGATCTGACCATCGCAAACGGCCTTGCACTTGAAAAAATGTGAACGAAATAAACTAAAATGTAATTAGCTAATTCAGCTTTCAAATAATCTCCCATTCTGATCTTATTGCCCTGCCTGCTACCCACAATTACAGTGTAGCTCCTAACATAAAATAGTATATTTTTGAATGTTGATCCTTGATTTGCCCCCTTAAAAAACAATCTGAAATTATTCCCAAACACAAATTTGTAATTGCAATCACATATCTGTATACATGTTGATATTGGGCTCACTTTAGTCCAGTGTAGTCTCTAGTAGTAATGAGTTTGCAGTATTTTTCTGGGCCAGCACTCAAAATTGTGTGCAAGCGCAACACAGTAGCCACTCTGGGAAAAAAAGTGACGGGAATAAAATGTTCTAAAACATCTGTGCTCGTTGTCTTCCCTCTAGCTGGAGCGTATGTTGGAAGGAAGTGCAGTGCGTGCCCAGAAGCAGCTAGTGCTGTTGCACAAAGAAGATGGCCCCCCTCCCAAAGGAACTGTGGACTGGCTAAACATGCGAAGCTGGATCTCCAGGCACCTCCACCTCTCTTGTCCCCGAAGGGTCTTCTCTAGGAGGAGCCTGCCCAAACTGGTAGGAATGGAAATTAGGACCAGAGTTGACTGCCCCCCCCCCCCCCCCCCCACCGCCCCCCCTCCCCGTTCCCCTCTCAGCCTCTCATTTAGTATTTTCTCATAATCTTTTCTTTCTTATTCAACATCTACACATTTTCTTTCATACATTCAATTCTTCTTTCACCACCTCACTCATTCCTCTCTACTTTTTATTACAGTAATTCCCTTGTTTTTCAGTTGGAGCTATATCAACGTGTGTTTGAGAAGCCAGCAGACCGTCACTCAGACTTCTCCCGCCTGGCCCGGGTCCTCACTGGCAATGCTATTGCTCTTATCCTGGGAGGAGGAGGGGCCAGGTAATGCCAACCTGCTATCTGTCTTTTCAAACAGTAATTCTAAAAGTTCATGTCATAATTTACTGCATGTAGCACAGGATATAACATTTTAATTATGACGCCTCTTCTGGTCTTAATAGATTTTATAATTACCAGAGCCTCAGACCATGATTTCAAAGCTTTTTGGGGTTAATCTTTCTGTGTTTTTTGGGGGTAAATGGTTACATTTCTTTGTCTTCCCATGTTTATTTCTCCACCCTCCTGTTCAGGGGTTGTTCACAGGTGGGGGTAATGCGAGCTCTCTGCGAGGCCGGCATCCCAGTGGACCTCATTGGTGGCACCTCTATTGGTTCCCTGATGGGGGCACTATATGCCGAGGACCGTAGCCACAGCCGCATGAGGATGAGGGCCAAAGAATGGGCAATGGTGAGAGTCAATGCAACAATGACACTAGTCTTGGAATAAACCCAAATGGGAAGTATGGGAAATATGAGAGCCCGTGTATTCTCTGTATTAGCCTACTGCTTGTGTCGCTATGACCACCTTTTGCTTTCATTTACGTTTTGTGAATGTGCCTCTGAGGCACTGTGGCTGCTCTTTGTGTTCGTCTGTTTACTTTGGTTGTTATGGCAATCAAAGGCAGTGTCGGGAAAAGGGGGTTGGGTGCATCGGGAGTGGACTTTAAAAAAAAATTTGGATACATAAAATATATTGATGACAATGACATAAATTATATGTAGTAATTCAACATATGTTTTCATCTTAATTCTATTTTTGATCAAAAAATGTAAACTAAGTGCAGTGCCGTCTTGGTTCAGAAGTTGAAATCTGTGTTTTTAAGATGGCCATTATTATCCAGCAATCTCTAAACCGCTGTTGGATCAAAACATAAGGTCGTCAGGGCAACGTTACGGAACATCCTAGTTAGCGGCAACAAGCGCTTCCTCATAGGAAACAACCACACAGACGGCGCAGAAGGGTTTTACCACAGATCATGTGTAGGCAGCTCAATAGGCTATAGTAATCCCACATTAGCCTACCCGAACCTCCACCTCACCCGCTGTGGACGGAGGAGGAGAATGACAAACAAATCTCCCCGGACGGATTTGAACCAGTGACGTTCTGTGTCTTAGGCCCCCAGGACACCCCTTCCCACAGTTGTTTTTAACCTTTTGAATAAACTTACAGTGCAGTTTTGATGTATCATGACCTTGATCAAACATCTTCAGAATGTTACGAATCTGCTGACTGCAGAGCATGGAGAGACAGCCTAATTATGTCTAGAATTAGATCAAATGATGACAAACAAGTGGTTTAACTGGGATAACTTAGTAGACATTCTGCAGTGTTTCCCCTAGGATTATTTTTTAGCTGTGGGGGCAGGTATGTCAACCCCCCCCCATACCTAATACGCCTATTCTCGTTCAAAATGTTCACTTTCTTACTGAATTAATGCTATTTTTTTTTTTTACATACAGTACGTATGTTAGTTAGTTTATTAGTGTGAGCAAACGACTCAAAAACGTGGAAACTCCATAATGATAACTGACTCTTTAACTAGAACAAGATCTCAGACTAGGAGGCAGTTCACTGAGGAGTGATGGTTAAAGTCTGTGATTGGAAACATAGTTGTAGTATGCAGCGTCCTGATTGGTGGAAAATGCTTGCAGAAAGAAAGGTTGTCAGGTAAATATGTCACAGCCAAAGAGGCTGAAGGGAAAGTTGAGTGGAAAAGCCGCTTTAATGATGAATGGACTGATCAGCAGGCTACCATTCATACTGTATGCCTCATTTGCAATGAAATGATGCTGTTGCAAAATAATACAACTAGCATCATCATCAAGAATGAAGAACGCAAACGTAATGATCGCGTCATTCACGTGCATATTAAGTAGCCACATGTATCTGTTTTGGTCTTATAATACATCCATAGATTTACCGCTCCAGGAGAGAGGACGGTTCGTTCAGCCAGCAGTTCAGTTTATAAGAATTTGTCCAAATTTCTAGATTCCCACCAAGCTAAGCTAAGACTACAACCAACAGCTTTATTTGTTTTAGCTTGTTGGTAAAAATTGGCTATTTGCAGAGTAGAGCTGTGTTTGCATAAAACAGCGCGGTGGACGAGAGTGGACTGAGCAGACAGAGCTGATTAAAATATCGCTTTACATATTTATGCCAGTCTATACAGGTGAGTGCATTGATAATTATTGACTTTTTACTCACAAAGGTTTCATTGTAGCCTACTTACAGTAACGAGACTAGCGTGAGTTCATCTGCCCCCCCAGCGGCCGTTGGTAATCCTCTGTATCGTTCCCAGTCAGGTGCTGTGTGTGTGTGTGTGTGTGTGTGTGTGTGTGTGTGTGTGTGTGTGTGTGTGTGCGCGCGTTAACGCACACACACATCTCGGCTCAGCTGTGTGTGTGTGTGTGGCGCGCAGGCAAGAATCCCGGCATGTGAATAGAGACGGGGGGCTGGGTTTGTGCTCTACCTGAGAAGCACGTGTCCGCGCTATTCTCCGACAATCAACATTGATACCGTGGCGTGGCGGCAGAAATTTAACTGTGGCGGTGCGCCACTTGCCAATCAACATAGTGGAAACACTGTTCTGTTGTGGAAGAGAAGCTCCTCTTCCACTTGCTCCAGTGTGGAGAGAGGAATATTTCCAACAAGTAGTAATCTTCTGCTTGTGAGTCTGTCCTTGTGTAGGGGACTCTTTCTAACAGCATTTTTTATTTTATTTTAATGCAGTTTAGACCTCCATTCTACTTTTTTATATAACTAACCAAGCTGTGCCGATTAACCATCAAAAGTAACAGGTTGGTGTTGGCACACAGCCCTGGACGGTTTGCACTTTAAGCTCATGAACAGAACCTTTTTAGTTGTAATATGGAAATGATCTTTAATCATGTGACCATCCGTGACGGCTGATTTAAAACACCTGCTAAGTCTACAGGCTGAACATGTGGTCTGATTCGTCTTCCCCCAGTGTATCCAGACCCTCGTCTTCCCCCAGTGTATCCAGACCCTCGTCTTCCCCCAGTGTATCCAGACCCTCGTCTTCCCCCAGTGTATGCAGACCCTCGTCTTCCCCCAGTGTATCCAGACCCTCGTCTTCCCCCAGTGTATGCAGACCCTCGTCTTCCCCCAGTGTATGCAGACCCTCGTCTTCCCCCAGTGTATGCAGACCCTCGTCTTCCCCCAGTGTATCCAGACCCTCGTCTTCCCCCAGTGTATCCAGACCCTCGTCTTCCCCCAGTGTATCCAGGCCCCCCATCTGGCTCTGTCTTTGCTTCTGAACCTGAACCTTCCCTTGTAAAATCAGGACAAATTGCTCTGTTAAAATGCTGATGCCTTTTTTTATCAGGAGTGAGTTTACCTTTTTAAGATTTTTCTAATTACTACGAAAAGCATGTGAACACACCAGGAGGAAGGAAAAACGATAAAAGAACCTTCATGTACAGCGCTGACAAAAACAATGAATGAAAATCCATCAGATTTTCTTTTACGTCAAATTAAACTTTTAATTTTCAGGGATTAATTCTTCTTCGTACTGGGAAAAAAAACAGATATTGCAATTGTGTAGATAGAAGAAGCCATTTGACCTTTTGTTTTCCCTCGCAGGAAATGACATCGGTGTTTAAGAAGGTTTTGGATTTGACGTACCCAATCACCTCCATGTTCTCCGGTGCTTCCTTCAACTCCAGCCTCAGCAATGTCTTCAAGAGCAAACAGATTGAGGTGAGTTTAAGAACCCAAATATTCCAATGAACTAGTTTCAGCTGATTAAAGACGTTGGTGGCGCAGGATAAGCAAATGCATCATGTGAACTTATTATGTTTATCTTTTTGGATCTAACCTTTTGTGTATGCAGGACCTTCGGATCCCGTATTTCAATATTACAACTGACATCACTGCCTCTGCCATGAGAGTACACACTGATGGTAGGCACAGCGTTCTGTTTCTTTTTGTTATTTAAAAGAACCCTTTGTTACTGTTTGCTTAAAGTGTCACTTCATCTAAATGACAAAAAAGAGTTTTCATACCTAAAGTGGTATGTTGCAGTGTAATAATAATAATAATAATACATGTAATTTATATAGCACTTTTCAAAGACTCAAAGTCGCTTTACAGGGGAGGTAGATTACAAAAACAAAACAAGATTCAGGCACAGATGAAAAGGGGTGGGGGGCTACGGATAGGCAGAGGTGAAGAGATGGGTCTTGAGGCGGGACTGGAAGATGGTGAGGGACTCAGAGGTGTGGATCTCTTGGGGGAGGGAGTTCCAGAGCCTGGGAGCTGCCCTGGAGAAGGCTTTGTCTCCAAATCTGCGGAGGTTGGACTTGTGGATCTGAGGGACCGTGAGGGTTGGTAGGGGGAGAAGAGGTCAGTGAGGTATGAGGGTGCCAGATGGCAGAGGGCTTTGTAGGTGAGGACCAGGATTTTGTAGGTGATCCGGTGGGAAATAGGAAGCCAGTGGTGTTGTTTTAGGACTGGGGTGATGTGGTGCCAGGATTTGGAGCGGGTGATGAGTCGGGCGGCTGCTGTTATTTCTGTTTTTTCTGCCTTCTACCACCACTGTCCTCATTTGTGAACTGACCCTCTAATTAGTCTTACTGATGAATCTGTCAGTTCAGGTTAGTTGCTTTCAATTAAATATGTGGTGCTTAATAAGCACAAAACTTGAGTTACCCGTGTGCCGTTTCAGGTTCTCTGTGGCGGTATGTTCGAGCCAGCATGTCTTTGTCTGGGTATCTGCCTCCTCTCTGCGACCCCAAAGATGGACACCTGCTGATGGATGGAGGCTACATCAACAACTTGCCAGGTGTGTTACCTAGGCATTCTTTCTCTGTGCTTTGATCATGTCAGTTTTTACTATTCTAACAACCGTATGATTGATTATTTCTTTTCTTTTTTTCTTCTGTCCCACCTTTGTTTCCATTTCCACCTCTTCTCTCAGCTGATGTGGCGCGCTCCATGGGGGCTAAAGTGGTGATAGCTATTGACGTGGGCAGCCGAGATGAAACCAACCTCACTAATTACGGCGACTCACTCTCAGGCTGGTGGCTGCTATGGAAACGCCTCAACCCCCTAGCTGAGAAAGTAAAGGTAATGGATTGATTAAAAATAAAGACACAGACTGTGCGAGGATACGTTTTTAAAAGTAAATGAGTTCTATGAATAGCAATGAGGGCATTTTTAGAGGTGTTTTTCAGTGATGCATATGTTCATTTCTACACTTATGGTCTTAGGTGTTAAACATGGCTGAGATTCAGACTCGGCTGGCCTACGTGTGCTGCGTTAGGCAGCTGGAGTCTGTGAAGAGCAGTGACTACTGCGAGTATATCAGACCTCCAATCGACAGATACGGAACACTGGAGTTTGGCAAGTTTGATGAGATTGCTGTAAGTTTAATCAACAGATATCTGACACATCCCCACAAGGCATTTGTGGGGTATCTTTTAATAATTGTGTCCATCAGTAGAGAAAATAATATTGACATGTGAGCGTTTGTGTAATGTAGGAGGTAGGATACCAGCACGGAAAGACTGTGTTTGACGTGTGGATTCGCAGTGGAGTGGTGGAGAAAATGTTGAAAGACCGACACCAGGAGGAGTTCTTCAACACCCAAAGCAAGAACAATGTAAGGATGGAGGGTGGGAAAACCATATGGGAATGCTGTAGAATATACGACAACAGAGCCATTAAGGACAGTTCCATGTAAAGCAACAACAGAGTCTGGCCCTAATTTGGATTTGTGGTTTAAGGTATAACTATAGATTCTCATCACAACTCAGGGAAGTAGCTGGCAGGGGGCATTTCTAATTTTACATTCATGGTTTAATCAAAGCAATTTAAAAACATGTAACAAACAGAGTTGCAATGAAATACTATGTCTTAATCACTTTTTGTTTTGATTGTCTGAGTCAAAAACACATTATCTCAGTAGCTGCTCTTGCATTAGTCCCCATTGGTGCAAAAACACAGCAAAATTCACATCTTCTTCAGTTTGGTCGGTATATCAATCTCATTTGCAGGCCAGTATGTTTAATCGACCACATGGGTAATGGTTAGATTTTCTTAAAAATTTTTGTAAATCGTTTCTACATTATGTCCTCATTGTCAACAGCCCCATGTTTTTTAGCCTTCGACTACACTGCTGTTAAAGTAATAGCGTTAAAACTATGCATCAGTCTGCTCTGAAAGTACAGAGAAACAGATTTACCGTACACCAAATTTGTCCAAATCAGTTGATAAAAATAGCTGGGTTGATATTGAAAGGAGTTTTGACAATAGCCCCAAACTACCAAATTAACCTGAATGATTGTGGAGTTAAGGATGGAGCTGCAGCCATTGTTGCAGATTTGAAACTGGCTTATAAATAAATCCAGTTTTCATACTTTAAAATAGTTATCCCACGTAGGCAGTTAATGAGTGCCTTTTCTATTTTCAGGTGCTACTGTAGGATGCAACTCTCAGGGGAAATGATTACCGTGATGGATTTTACATTGTGTGTTCTGTAATGTTGCACAAAATGCTGAACAAAACAAGTGGCAAGAAAGATAGGATCCAGAATAGGCAGCTAGTGATTGATTCAATTAGTCAGTCAGTAATCATTACATTGTTAAATGTGAGGCAATAGCCTGATTTGGCCCTAACCAAAAACTATGTCTGCACAATAAAATAACATTAAGGTTAGTAAATCCAGTATAGAAAATTAATCGAAATGAGCTTTCAATTATCGACATGAAAAGGAGGATCGGGGATTTTTACCATTTGGTCTTAGTGTGGTACATTACCAAAACAATAAGGCGGTTATAATACCATATAGCCTACTTTTTTCAAAAACAATTTCAAAATGTGAATGACAGTTATTAGGTTATAAAACCAATTATCTGTTATTTCAATAAATCAAGACTCCATAGTCTGACAATGACATAGCCGTCAGTCGAAAATTGAATTTAATTGTGTCGTTGATTTGGATAATTGTGATACCCCTAGTTATTTTTTACAGTGTGTTTTACATGGTGGAGGGGCTGTCAATTTGGAAATGTGTAGACTTCTCCACATCCTCTTTTGGTGTCTTAGTCAGCTTAAAAAAAAAGAAGTCACAATACAGCAGTTTAACGGTGTTGTACATGTGCACAATGTTGCCTAAATGGTGACAAAAAGACAAAATCCAAATCTTAGTAAAACTGCTGGCTGCTATTAAATGTTTTCATTAACAGTGTACAGTACGTACGTGCTGTAAGGAGGAATACATTAAAGTATTATAACAGACAAGGTGTTGACAGCCTGGTAGCTAGCGTAGTTAAAGGACCCAGTACATGACATTTATGTGAGTGTGTTCCTTTCAGGTGGTGACATGTCCCAACGCTTCCTTTACTGACCTTGCAGAAATTGTGTCCCGTATCGAGCCTGTCAAACCTGCTCTGGCTGATGGTAAGAGTATTGACAGACACTCACTTTCAGCCACACCCATGCTTATGCTTTCTTTAAGGCCCTGACACACCAACCCGATAATCGGCCGTCGGACAGTCTGGCGCGGTCGGTGACTTGAGTCTGTTTGGTGCGTTCCGTGCCGTCATCCGTCGGAGGAGCTGTCGGCCTTCATTTTGGCCGACCTGACTTGCTGGGTCGGAGGGAGGGCAGTCGGACTCAATGACCAATCTGATTGGTGGAGTGCTAACCCAGAGTTGGCGAGCGGGATGAGTGACGAACGGCTCTCAAAATCTGACGAAAATCTTTTAAACTGACCTTTGTCGATCTGAAATGAAGACAGATTCAGCAACTGTATGGCCTATTTCTCGCTTAAGATGTTTTCAGAAACACGTTTCAGTGAACAATTTTCGTAAAATATGAGATCGTTATTTCGAACAAGCCGCCATTATCGGTCACTTGGAGAAGCCAGACCCACGTGCAGATGCGCACGCGCAGAATGTGCACTCGAGTCGGCGTCGCTTCGGTGTGTTCTGAGGCACTTTTTGGACCTCTGGGAGCCGACTGATCAGTCCGACTGTCTTTTCTGCCGACGGTCAGCCATCGGGTTGGTGTGTCAGGGCCTTTAAACATGCACAATGTCTACGAGAAGGCACGTAGTCGAATTCTGTGTAGTTTATTAATGGAATCTACTTTACTGTGACTTTCTATATGACATTTTTATGACATACTATGACTTCTTATGACCTTTTTATGGCATGCTATACTGTGACTTATGACATCTTTGACATGCTATATTATTACTTTTTATCACCTGTTTATGACATACTATACTAAGATTTTTTTATGAATTTTCTAATGACTTTTTGTTTTTTATGAAGCACTTTGACTTTTTAATGCAATTCTGTGACATACTATACTATGATTTGTGACATACTGTGACATTTTTTATGGCATACTATATACATTTTTTACGATATACTATGATTTTTTTGTATTAAAAATAATCTAAAATTTTAATTGTTAAACAACCTAAAAAAAAAAGGTTTTACTACAAGGTTACGTCTCTCATCTTTATGTTTCAAGTCCTGCTTATCATTTCACTTGCAGCCATCTCTGCTTAAACTGTGTGTATGCCTGGTCTGTAGTGTGCATGAAGTGCGCACATTCTCACTACACATTCTTCCTTCAAAAATTACCAGTTTGTGTGGGAAATGGCGTATGCATGGTTTTTGTTTGTAGGCACCGTTTAGTCGCTGGTCTGTATGCCATAATGGGTATTTGTTAAGAAGGAACTCCTATGACATCACACTCCTCAAGATCACAAACTTTCATATGTTACTTTTTAATCAAAGTTTAAAGTTTATTGGTCAAATAGTCAAATGTATTATATAGCCCAATATCACAAATTTCCCTTAAGGGACTTTACAATATGTACAGCATACACCCCCTGTCCTTTGACCCTCGCTTCAGATAAGAAAAAACTCTTAACGGGGGCAAAAATAGATGAAACCGAGGAAGGATCCCTCTCCCGGGAGATGAATAGATGTCGTGTGTACAGAATAGACCAACATAATAAAATTACAAGACAAGATTATACATATGTGAACATATATGAACAGACCTCAATGGATAGAGGATGTCGAGCTGCTTCCAGGTGTCTGCAAACAGCTACAGCCTGAGCCACATGACCTCCTCTCCACCATGAAACCTGGAAAGAGAACAGGCTACACAAACACACAAGAAGCAAAAATGAAGCACATCATTCACACAAATAGAAGAGAAAACTGGTGATACAAGTACATACAGTGAAATCATTGACATGTAAAAGATAACGACTCAATATATGATAAAGAGAAAAAAAAATATATATATATTTTTTTTTTCTCTTCATCATATATTGAGTTGTTATCTTTTACATGTCAATGATTTCACTGTAAATCATACTTAAGTGCAACCTAATACAGCAACTAATGTTTTTCTCAGACATTTCCATCCTTCTCATTCTTCCTCTTCTTTCTATTTATAACTCATTTGTCATCCATCACTCATCACACTACCCTGTTTGGCTTCTCACAGTGTTTCACCTTTTTGCTTTTCTGACTCATTCACCTGCACACCCACTTTGATTTGTCACCTCTTCTACACCACGTATTCCAACTTATTCACCCACAATGTGCTTCTTTGCTTCCTGTCCTCCACTCCTTCCCTTCATCAGAGGAGTCAGACTACCACACTGACTATGAAGAGGAGGCAGTGGAGAGCGCTCTGTCTGACATGGAGCTATACAATCGCTACGGAGAGCACACTGAAGGGGAGGAGACTGCTGACACGGTGCGACCCACTGCTTAAAAGACACACTATGGGGTTTATTTTCTGTACAACATAGCCTATGCATTTTAGTCATGTCTAAAACAAGCATCTCATGGTAAATGTTTACCTTTGCAGTGTACAGTGCACACTGAATTTAATACTTTCACTATTATTGGGCACCATAACTTCTTGTTAAATCTAGACGTTTGGAAAGTCAAGTGTCCTGTTGGCCATTGTGCAAAAAGAAATTAAAGTTTTCTCTGGAGCCAATCCATGCTTTAAAAGTGATCAATTATACCCTAAAATATATCCTAAAAGTAATTGGGCGACACCGCAGGGCCATCTAATTAGACTAAAATGACATGTTTAAGTTCTAACAGCCAGGGCCTGAGAAGGTTGTAGGGCAATGAGTTGACCAAAGAGAAGGGGAACCAATTTATGATGCAAAACAGAGAAAAAGTTTTAAAAAGAGGCATGAAGGTCAAGCGACACTAAAGCTGTGTTAGTACTTTTAAACTGGAATGCCTTCTCCTACTGAATAAATCAAAGATTATACACATCTGTTACTCATATTTCTGACACAAACTAGAGCAAAAAATATAATTGGAGAGAATGGATTGGTGGTGTCCAGCACAGGGCATTAAAGAAAGAGAGCGAGCAGGATGAACAGTTCAAACCAGATACAATTTGAGCTTATTAAAGGATAGAATCACATTTTTAGAAGTCTATCCTTATACTATATTATTATTGGCCCTGTAATCATTCCTTCTGTTCATACTGGCCTGTTTTAAGTGATGAGGTTGATGATGCTTTATAAAACAGAGGGAACCAAATACAATTACTAATAGAAAGCAAATGCATTGGACACGGCCCATGTATCATATATACATATGTTATTTGATAGTGACCCATTCAGTAAGAGACTATTTCTTTACAGTTTGATTAGATGTGTAGAATAGTATTCAGATGAAATGTAATTTAACTCCTCATTCCTTCACTGATACATAACCTTACTTCTGATTCCCAGGATGAAGAGCTGGAAGGGAGACGTGCATGCCACATTACCTCACTCACCAGCAGCCACCCCCAGTCTCCCACCGTCTCTGACAGTCCGTCAAACCAGGAAGTCCTTTCCAAACATTCCGTTAAGTGAAGACCGGTCTAATGAACTCTGCCCGATCAGGTCATCACAATTTAACCTGCCTGCCTTTAACCCCCCCAGTCTGTCCCACATCATGACTCAAAACCTGTCCCCTGCCGCTATGACTGTCAGCCTGACTGCAATTACCATTTTGCCCTCTGTAACGTGGCCTCGTTAGCTGTGTGGTTGACATAACAAATGGGCGGCCCCTTCAAAATGACTGAATACAGGCAGCTAGGATCACATTTACTCGGCTGCAAATCCTATGCATTCCTATTACACAGCCACAAGTCTAATTATTTCTCATATTGAGATAGTCAAGCGTACTCTTTGTAGCTTTACATGAAGTAGTCCAGTGGAAGATAGGTTAGGATATTTCCATGAAATATTTATTACATGAAACTAGGTGAAAAACAATGAATCTTTTTAATTACACTATCTGTAGACAGATTTGAGATGGTTAAAGAGTCAGTTCACCTAAATTCTGAAATAACACTCCTGTTATCTAGACATGCAGATAGTTTTGATATGATTTTCCCAAGTTTTGACATATCCATCAGAGACTTCTGCCACACAGTGTTAAAAGTTTACACAAAAAATTCAACATGTCAAAAGAAAAACACTAAATGTTTTTTTTGGTCTTGTCTTAAAAGTCACACCTTTTCAGACCACTAAAAATTGTTTAAATGAAAGTAAATAAGGCAGATTCACTCTTTGACGGGTCACAACTATATATTACTTTGTTTTAAGGGGCCAAAAATGTCGGGGAAACACAGCTCTGAGTAATCTGCAGGACACAGTCAACAGTTTCTATCGGCACTGATTCCTCAGTAGAAAGTAGATCCAGTGCAAAGTGTTGACAGTGAGGTCTGTGGTAGTATCTGCGACACTGCTTCTAAAGACAGATATGCTTTAGGAATTTTTTTAAATGTAGTTTTTCAAGTGTGAGCACCACTAGCAAAAGTCCATTCACCTCACTTGTATTTAAAGCGACCAAAATCTCAAACGTGGGCAAATACCACCAAAACTATCTACATGGCTAGATACCACTAGAGGTAAGTAAGACAAATACACTTTATCAGCGCTTTTACACCACTTTATCAGGTACACCTGTACAATCTGCCATAACATCTATCTTCACAAAGACATTGTTAGAAATATGTAAATTCATTTGTATGATGTGTTTATTACTGAGGTGATAGTTGAAGGTGGTGGTGTGCTGGACTGCATTAAATTGAAAGGTGTTTCTATTTTATTTTTTCGTCCTCCCTATTGACAAACATAACTGGGACAGAATACACGAGGGGGGCAGAATATTAAAAACACCCCTAAAGGTAATGCAGTCCACTTATCACTACCTACGACCTCGATGCTAAAACATTGAATGATCACCTTCATGACAATGTTAAAGAAAACAACTGATTATAGGCATCATGAAAGTACACTTTATGGCAGAACAGTTGTATTGGGTTGCACTTTGTACATTTGTACCTAATAAAGTTGCATTAAAGTATTGCATTGTTGTATTAAGTTTTGAACCTATCCTGTAATGTTTTATGTCTACGTTACGATTCACATCAAGACTGATTTACAGAAAGACAGCAAAACAAGCAGCACACTCTATGGCCACGGCTGCCCTGTGTGCCAGGGACGTAGAGGGAAGTAATTATTCCGATCCACTTCCAAGCATTGGTTTCCCTTTCAGCTTGCAAAAGAACTCTGAAGCTCCACTCGCCTCAATACAGTTCATGCACAGGGGGCTACGAGCAGAAGGGCAGTTCTTCACAAGAACATGTGACAAGTAACTTGTCAAGACATGTTTTCGATTTATTTTTTTCTCTGGTGATTTGTATCTAAATATTCTTTTGAAACTGCCATTAAGATAATCAGATTTTTGTTGCATTATTGCATACATAGTTTTATAGTCAAAAAAGTGAATAAATATTCACATTTAAGCCAATAATGTGTACAACCTAAGCCCAAGATGATTTTATGCACTAGTCACAACAGCTGGACAATCACTCCAGCAATGCAATGCACAGCTACACTAACAAATCGTTTTAATGTATAGCCTTGTTTAAAATGCCTCTGTAAGACACTTTAGAGTTAACTTAACTTTAACTTAAATTATTGATTAGTGTGATATTTATTCCTTTCATTTTTGATTGTGATCTTTATTCTTCCAATTGGCAGATTCATATTTTGGTCTATATAATGTCAGAATGTCTTTTTTTTTAGAATTGTTTTTATTATGCGAGTACAAACAAAAAAACATAGGGGCAAAGCAACAAACAACTTGGTCAACCTAGTTTTCCAATCCAAGTATTAACCATAACTAAACAATATCCTCTTTACGATAGGGGAAAAAAAATAAAATTAAAAATAAATCACAATGCACATTCCCCTTACATACAGTACTCTATTTTTGTTGTTATTTTTTTTTTTTTAATCACACAGCAAATATAATGTCAGAATGTCAATGTAAACATTTCTTAGAGCACAAAGGGGACATCTTTAAATTGTTTTTGCCTGACCAACCGTCCAAAACCCAAAGATATACAGTCTACTACAACAAAGCCTCACATCTGAGAAACTGGAACCATCAAATGTTTGGCATTTTTGTTTGATGAATGGCTCCAACAATGAATTGAGTATCAAAGTCAGTAGTTTTCTGTTGATTGACTAATCAGCCCTAATCGCCTTATAACCAGAGCCCTAACAATACTGCATAACAATATTTTTGAATGAGGATCTTCTCAATTTGTTTCTAAAATAATTATGATCAAAATATATACTGAATGGGGACATTTTTGTTAATAAACAAACTTGTTTGTGTTCCCTGGCAGACAAACTATGTAAAAGTGATTATACTGTGATTGTACGACACATGATCAAATACAAATATACCTGCAATAAGCTCACATCAACCGGCCAATTTATCCGTCAGGCTCTAATCATTAGACTATCAATGTAACTTTTATGATTTTATTTACTTCCCACTTGATATAGCACCCTGCGAGCCTCACCGTATGAAGCTGTGATCTCAGCTAATACTGGTACTACAGTGCCTGCCACCATACAAGTGTAAACAGTAGGATAAACCCTGTGATGATAAACAATATGGGGATGCCATATGGTGTTGTTAAATGAAGTCTGGACACAGAATGTGCGACTAAGGCAGAGAGGGAAACGTTTACTAATGCGGTAATGGTCTTTGCACTGGTGTTCTCTTTTGTACTTTTGGGCATTTTCCAAAAACAGAACACAATGAATTTATGTCTGGCAGAATGAATGTTTCGCTACTTTATTAAATTGGACATGGTAATGTGGATGAAGTGCTTATGTAATGTGTGGAACTGTGCCATGAAGTTAATGTTACAAAGCCTTGGATGACCCGTACAGAAAAACAACCACTTGTGCCCTCATTAACATTAGTGTCCAATGATGTATGTTTGCCAGTAAGCCTGTACTGTAGGCCATCATTTATTGTCAATATTTATGTTACTTGAAAAATATAGTTTTTGATAATTGTTACTAATAAACTACTGTTTGCTGTAGTATTCTGCATGTCTTTAATTTCCCAATAAGCCATCTGACTTCGTAGTTTGCTGTAGAAAAGAAACGATTATTTTCATATTTGGTTAAAATGTTGAAAAAAGTCATTAAAAAGCCATAGTATAGTTGAAAACATGTAAAAATTTAAATGTTATAGTTTAGGATGTGGAAAAGTCCTTTAAAAGTCTATAAAGAGGAATAGTATAGTATGTTGTGTATATTGTGTGGAAAAGTCATTAAAAAGTCATAGTATAGTATGTCGAAAGAATCCCTAAAAAGTCGTAATATAGTATGTCAAAATAATTCATATGTCAAAGAGTCATAGTATAGTATGTCAAAATAAGTAAGCGACGTCCAGCAACCAGACCGCCAACCTGACGTCCAGCGACCTCACACAGTAACTTATGTACTTATGTTGAATAAAAGTCATTGTATAATTTTTGGAAAAAAGTGATTAAAAAGCCATAGTATAGTATGTCAAGTCATTATGTAGTATGTTGAAAAAAGTCATAGTAGGCATGACGAAAAAAGTGATAAAAAAGCCATATTTAGTATGTCGACAAAAGTCCTAGTATATGGAAAAAAGTCAATAGTATACCATAGATAGATAAAAAGTCATAGTACGTTATGTCGAAAAAAGTGAAAAAAAGTCATAATATAGCATGTCGAACAAGGTGATTAAAAGTCATAATATAGTATGTTGAAAAAAAAGTGATAAAAAAGTCAGTGTAGTATGTCGAAATAAGTCATAGTATGTTGAAAAAAATTTATGAAAAAGGCATAGTATAGTATGTCGAAATAAGTCAGTGTATGTCGAAATAAGTCATAATATGTTGAAAAATATTTATGAAAAAGGCATAGTATAGTACGTCGACAAAAGTGAAAAAAGTCATAGTAAAGTATTTTGAAAAAAGTGATAAAAAAGCCAAACTATATTATGTTGAAATAAATCATAGTATAGTATGTTGAAAGAAATCATAGTAAATGGTGGTATCAGGGCCTGGCCAGCTTGGAATCATTGATGGGAAGATGAATTCCCAAGTATATCAGACAATTCTTCAGGATAATGTGAGAATGTCTGTACGTCAGCTGAAACTGTGTAGAAGGTGGGTGATGCAACAGGACAACGACCCAAAACACCGGAGCAAGTATACAACAGAATGGCTTCAGAAAAACAAAATCTGCCTTTTGGAGTGGCCAAGTCAGAGCCCAGACCTCAACGCAATAGAGATGCTATGGATTGACTTGAAGAGGGCCATACACATGAGACGTCCAAAGAATGTGACAGAGCTAAAGCAGTTCTGCCAGGAAGAATGGGCTAAAATTCCTCCTCAACGATGTGCAGGTCTGATCCACAGCTACAGGAAGTGCCTGGTTGAGGTTATTGCTGCCACAGGGGGGTGAACCAGTTATTAATTCTAAGGGTTCACTTACTTTTTCCACTGCCATTTTGAATGTTGAATGAGTGTGTTTAATAAAGACATGAAAGATCAGGTTGTTTGTTTATTATTTTAGACGCATTATATTTCGCAATACCCTTGACGTAGATGAAGATCAGATTACATTTTATGACAAATGTATTCAGAAAAACATGAAATGAAAAGGAATTATGTAGTATGTCAAACAAAGTTATAAAAATGTCATAGAATAGCATGATGAGCATAGTATAGTATGTCGAAAAAAGTGATTAAATAGCCATAGTATGTCGAAAAAAGCCATAGTATAGTATGTCGAAAAAAGCCATAGTATAGTATGTCGAAAAAAGTGATAAAAAAGCCATAGTATAGTATGTCAACAAAAGCCATAGTATAGCATGTCGAAAGAAGCCATAGTATAGTATGACAAAAAAAGTGATAAAAAAGCCATAGTATAGTATGTCAAAAAAAGTGATAAAAAAGCCATAGTATAGTATGTCGAAAAAAGTGATAAAAAAGCCATAGTATAGTATGTCAAAAAAGCGATAAAAAGCCATAGTATAGTATGTCGAAAAAAGTCATAGTATAGTATGTCGAAAAAAGTGATAAAAAAGCCATAGTATAGTATGTCAAAAAAGCGATAAAAAGCCATAGTATAGTATGTCGAAAAAAGTGATATAAAAGCCATAGTATAGTATGTCATAAAAGTGATAAAAAGCCATAGTATAGTATGTCGAAAAAAGTCATAGTATAGTATGTCAAAAAAGTGATAAAAACGCCATAGAATAGTATGTCGAAAAAAGTGATAAAAAAAGCCATAGTATAGCATGTCGAAAAAAGTGATAAGAAAGCCTCAATATAGTATGTCGGAAAAAATTATTAAAAAGCCATAGTATAGCATGTCAAAAAAAGCCATAGTATAGTATTTCAAAAAAAGTGATAAAAAAGCCATAGTATAGTATGTCAAAAAAAGTGATAAAAAAGCCATAGTATAGCATGTCAAAAAAGCGATAAAAAGCCATAGTATAGTATGTCGAAAAAAGTCATAGTATAGTATGTCGAAAAAAGTGATAATAAAGCCATAGTATAGTATGTCAAAAAAGCGATAAAAAGCCATAGTATAGTATGTCGAAAAAAGTGATATAAAAGCCATAGTATAGTATATCCTAAAAGTGATAAAAAGCCATAGTATAGTATGTCGAAAAAAGTCATAGTATAGTATGTCAAAAAAGTGATAAAAAAGCCATAGTATAGTATGTCAAAAAAAGTGATAAAAAAGCCATAGTATAGCATGTCAAAAAAGCGATAAAAAGCCATAGTATAGCATGTCGAAAAAAGTGATAAGAAAGCCTCAATATAGTATGTCGGAAAAAATTATTAAAAAGCCATAGTATAGCATGTCAAAAAAAGCCATAGTATAGTATTTCAAAAAAAGTGATAAAAAAGCCATAGTATAGTATGTCAAAAAAAGTGATAAAAAAGCCATAGTATAGCATGTCAAAAAAGCGATAAAAAGCCATAGTATAGTGTGTCAAAAAGTCATAGTATAGTATGTCAAAAAAAGTGATAAAAAGCCATAGTATAGTATGTCGAAAAAAGTCATAGTATAGTATGTCAAAAAAAGTGATAAAAAAGCCATAGTATAGTATGTCGAAAAAAGTGATAAAAAAGCCATAGTATAGTATGTCGAAAAAAGTGATAAAAAAGCCATAGTATAGTATGTCAAAAAAGCGATAAAAAGCCATAGTATAGTATGTCGAAAAAAGTGATATAAAAGCCATAGTATAGTATGTCATAAAAGTGATAAAAAGCCATAGTATAGTATGTCGAAAAAAGTCATAGTATAGTATGTCAAAAAAGTGATAAAAACGCCATAGAATAGTATGTCGAAAAAAGTGATAAAAAAGCCATAGTATAGCATGTCAAAAAAGTGATAAGAAAGCCTCAATATAGTATGTCGGAAAAAATTATTAAAAAGCCATAGTATAGCATGTCAAAAAAAGCCATAGTATAGTATTTCAAAAAAAGTGATAAAAAAGCCATAGTATAGTATGTCAAAAAAAGTGATAAAAAAGCCATAGTATAGTATGTCAAAAAAAGTGATAAAAAAGCCATAGTATAGCATGTCAAAAAAGCGATAAAAAGCCATAGTATAGTGTGTCAAAAAGTCATAGTATAGTATGTCAAAAAAAGTGATAAAAAGCCATAGTATAGTGTGTCAAAAAGTCATAGTATATCATGTCAAAAAAGCGATAAAAAGCCATAGTATAGTATGTCGAAAAAAGTCATAGTATAGTATGTCAAAAAAAGTGATAAAAAGCCATAGAATAGTATGTCGAAAAAAGTGATAAAAAAGCCATAGTATAGCATGTCAAAAAAGTGATAAAAAGCCATAGTATAGCGTGTCGAAAAAGGTGATAAGAAAGCCTCAATATAGTATGTCGGAAAAAATTATTAAAAAGCCATAGTATAGCATGTCAAAAAAAGCCATAGTATAGTATTTAAAAAAAAAGTGATAAAAAAGCCATAGTATAGTATGTTGAAAAAAGCCATAGTATAGTATTTAAAAAAAAAGTGATAAAAAAGCCATATTATAGTATGTCGAAAAAAGCCATAGTATAGTATGTCGAAAAAAGTGATAAATAAAGTATTTTTTCAATCAATTGTTTGCTCTATAAAATGATGGAAAATATCACATCAAAATGCCTCACAGAAGACTAACAGTTCTTAGCAGAGCTAACAGATTTGGAGGGAGGTTTTATTTGAGTTAAACCCGGGATACATGAATCTGCTTAGTTCTGTAGTCCTGGGGCATATCCAAATGAGATGATACATTATTGACATGCACCTGAGGAAAATAAAGCATCAATAAGACAATAAATATCAACCCATAAGGAAGCATTGGTGGCTCGATTGTTAAATGCCCTTCAGTGGCAGTAACCTGGCCTCACCACTGGAGACAGTGAGTATCTGCCCTGCTTAAGTTTCCTTGTACAACAATCTTAATCTTTAGTGGTTTTCCCTGGTTTTTCATAGTAAGCACCTGTTTGAATTTCAGCTTTTCCTTTGTGTTAAGTTTCCATTTCTCCAGCTACTGTAAAACAAATGCAGTATATTACAACAAAACCCTGTAACAATAAATCTTATCTAAGTTTATGTTAAAACTGTTTTACTGTTAAATTGCATGATACAGAGAGGTGTTTCTAATATTTTGTCTACCCTAGAGAGCAGTGGATCTCGACCTTTTTAGCTTGTGACAACTTATAATGAGGCAGTGTCTACTACACTTGTGACAACTCATCACAGGTAATGGTCTAAGTGAGGACTTAAAAGTGATTTCACAACATGTTTAATTTGAAGTATTTCAGAAGTGTGAAGAGAAGAAATATTTAGTATTTCACAGAAAAAAAAGCAGTACTGTAAAGCAGAGTTTTCTTCCTTTTTTTGTACCCTAATAATCATCATGTGACCCCTCAGATTTTTGTCCCCCCAGTTAAGAAACACTGCATGTTTTTAAATAAAGCATACAAAATGAATAAAATAATGCATGTGGTTCAGCTTGGTGGCTTTTAAATGCCTAGTGGATGACATGCATTATGAAAACCTCTCAGTGTAATGCAATACACTTTAACATGACATTGAATCAACAACAAAAAAATAATGTAATAACCTTGCTGAAGGTATGTCTGTTCAGGATGTGCCCCTGCCTTTGGTCTGTACTGCAAACTGAGATACGCTCAACTACACCCCAACACCAGAGACCATGAATAAGAATACGTAAAGACCATGCATGGATGCAACCAGTACAGAAAGAGAAGTAAATGTAGGACTTTCCGAATTAGAGTTACCGACCATAGACTAATAGTGATACAGACTGACTTTGTTGTGTTATTTTGAGCACAAGGGAGAGTGCTAAAGATAACAGAGATTATCATAAATGAAAAGCTATAACACATGTGGGCCACACTCATGCTCGCACGCACGCACGCACGCACGCACGCATGCACGCGCGCACACACACACACACACACACACACACACACACACACACACACACACACACACACACACACACACACACACACACACACACACACATGGATTATGCATGCCAATGGGTGATTAATCCCACTTTATTGATGTGTCCTACAATCGCCTACCCTCCCTGCGGAACGCAGACTTGCATCAGCTAATTAATGAGTGTGCAGGGGGGAATTTAGGTCACAAGAAGGGAGAAGAGAAAAATCGATACATCACAGGGATGAAAGCTGAGGGCCAACAAAATGGGGTGAATGAGTACAGGCTCCCAGGATATGAGAGTCTTTTGAGAGAAGACAAGGTTGACAGTAAAGAAGAGGTGCCATTGTGCTGGTCTGGTGGCGGACAATGACCCCACTCTGGACTGAATTACTGCGACAGGCAGCAAGAGATTTAGAGAGCCATTTCTTTTTTTTTTTTTAATGAGGCAGTGGAAGTGGGGAGACAAGGGGAAGTTTCTGCCCTCAAACAGATGGACAGTTTGATTTATAAAAGGTCATATACATAAGGGTCCAGCGCCACATACTGTATATCTCTCTCTTTCCAGCTTTCCATCCACACAGCGCCGCTCTTTTCCCTCCCTTCCTCCCTCTCGTTCTGCTGCTCTCATTCTCTTTCCCCTGCCTACAGGCTTTTTTGAAAAATTGGGACAAAAAGGACTTAACCAGGTAAATGGGTCACACCTTTTGTTGCCGTAGTGAAAGTACTCAAGTGACGTGTGAATACAAAAATAGAGTGCCAACACAGAAAGGTCCCCGTACAAAAGTGTATTAGTACCATTTACTGAACCTAAAATCATTACATGAAGGTAATAATATAATATGTAACTCAGGAGCTGGTCACATTTTTATAAACTAAACAATTACACCCAAAACCTCAATAGATAAATCAGAAATAAAAAAATAATAATTACTTGCAGTCATCCACCAAAGCATACCCTATACACAAAAAGACCATCCATTATTGATCTCCATCAACTCATTTGATTTTCTGTGTCGCACTGCATCATGAGGCACACAAATATCCAGCTGCTGGGTAACAATTACATGCACACTTAAGACACACTCAATACCTACACACTGCTATAGTGTTCCCGTTTCTTCTTTTATTCCAACATTTTGACCGGAGCCAAAATGGAACCAACTTAAGAACGACCACTTCTGGTCAAAACGTTTGCCTTTTTACGTAAAATTACAGAAGATTGGAGGGAGAAAGCTGTGTGGGAGTATTTTTCGAGACAGATGCAGTCATGACAAATTATAACTTAGTTACTTAGAGTTCAGGTTGGGCTACACTTGGGATCGTCCACAAAAGCAACAATTCTGACTGATTTTGTGGCCTCACAGCGGAAATCATTATGCTGCAGTCACTTCTCTTCACTACCCTCGCGTTCAGAGCTCCGTCAGCACGCAGCTACCACTTGTGTAAATCTTCGCCTCTCAGCATGTCTCTGCCATCTAAAACATGGGACACTTTGTTCGTGAACAGCAGCAGCCATATCCCAACATGCTCACTTCTTAGTAAAAAAAGCTCTCAATAGATGATTTTCCAAACTGCAGCACCGGGTGTCATTTGAGGTGAACCAGTTCATTTTAGTGCTGCGTAGAACAGTTGAGTAGAATTTGCATTTAATGAATAATTATATTCACTGTAAAATAGTCGCTGCAATTGCAAATGGGAGCGTTAAAAGAGCACTCGACATTGGAGAGCTTCAGAACAAGATGTTGTCTGAATGTTAAAAACTACTTTGGAAATAATTCCTGCTGGAGATGGATCAAAAGGTGCAGAGTATTTTTAAGTGGGTTGTGTAATCCCTTTATTTTACCATTTTTATCCCCTAGCTGTCAAAACACTGCAATTAAAAGTGCAAAGCGAACAAGCCAAAGGAGACAGATCCAGCTTTATCAGATGGCTTTAACAAAACAAAAATAATGCTACAGACATACATGTCAATAAAGTAGATCTGGCATAATTGGGTAACTTGGGTAAAAGCATGTGCTAATTAAACTATGTCTCAGTGTGATGAGTTACTATGATAAATCAGTACTGAACATAGTAATCGAATAGTCAATCAACAGAGAATTCATTAAGAACAAGTCTGATAGTTGATTAATCAGTTACACCATTTATCAGTCAAAAATACCAACCATCCAACATTACTTTCTCTGGTTTATATATAACTGTAATGTCTTTATATGTCTATCTTTTGCAATAATTGGTTGGACAAAAAAGCAATTTGAAGATGTCATACACATTGGGCAACTGGTGAAGGCCATTTTCACAATTCTTTCCACATTTTACAGACTATATGATTAATCAAAAATGAAAATAATCATCAGTTGCATACCTTGTTCCAATAAACATTCCAATAAAGCCAAAAACCACACTAGATTGTAGCTCATCCTAAAAATAATTACAGCGTGTAAAAGCAGAATCAAGCTCGAATCTTACTGCAGGGGGCAAAGCAATGACCAGAGAGCAGGATTTAGAAATCGACCCAAAATAATCACACACTGGTAACTTCAGATTTTCTTGTGCCACGGTACAGAAACTAAATGCCACGTGGATTTGATTTGTGTCAGAGATGCAAGCTCCAATAGAGGACAAAGTAATTTTTCACAAAAACCTATTCAAGAGCGTGCTCCATCTGCTCTGGGCTCTGTAGGGTCCAGTAAATTAAGGTTGTCCGTTATCTCGAGATTTTTTCTTTTTTTTTTTTGTCTCGGTTTCAATCTGATCACGGCCTCAGGCCAGTACAGGATGGAGTGATAAGAACAAAATGAGATTGCATGTTGTTCCAGTACAGACATTATTAACATGCAGCTGTTGCCTCCTCTTTTTTAAAGCTGTTTTTTAGTACGTATGTAAGGACACAGAAGTGACGATTCACATATTACTTTACATAACACACATTTTACATCTCAGACATAAAGTTAAGTAAATGAAGCGCTTTAAACAGTTACAGTAAATGTAACACCCCCGTGCATACACTAGTGAAGTACTCATGTACATAACAAAATTCAATATGTGTGCTTGCCTGAACTGCACTCATATACAGTACACCACTTTGACACCTTCACTTTACTGAAACACTCACATAAGTCAACTACTACAGATTAGCTGATCATTTTCAACAACATGCTGAAATATGTGTGACATTTTCAGCCCACCTGTATGCATTTTATTGCTGTGAGTGAGGGAATATTTCTTAAGTGCTATTGTCTGAGAGGAAATGAGTTAATAAGCAACCAGGGAAACAGAGGACGTAGGAACAACAAGAATACAGACGTTGCATTGCAGACGTCCACTCTTTTCCTCCTCTTACCATACCACTATGCCTGTGATGTTTGTGAAAATGTCTGGCAATAAACTATATATGCAGCCCACATTTTCACGCAGAAATGTAACTTTATCTATGATGTCTGTCAGCAACAACCTGTGTCATCCAAGAACAATTAGGGCAAAAAAAAAGGCCCATTCACGCACCATTCTGGCCATAGCAAGACTTCTGAATACTGGCATCTCTATGGTTAGGTTATGAAGGTCAATTACGATCCACACAAGAAAACAAACCACTATTATTTATTGAAATCTATTTAGCAGAATGGTGAGCTTATCAATTAAAATCAATTGCCTCCAACATTTCTTATCAGTGCAGTCATAGTTGATTTTTTTTTAACATCAACTTTCCATGTAGATGTACAGCAGAAAGCATCAGTATGTATGAGCTGAAAATAAAATCACATCCTCAATCCTCATCCTGGCAGCTTGTGTGGGTCTGGATATGAGTCTGCAGAATCCCAGTCAGGATATGGCTACAGATTTTGTGTGTGGGAGTGCGGGTCCGGTGCGCTGTGTGTAATACATCCACAGACAACCTGCATCAGAGGTCAGGATGAAAACAAAGATGCCTTCCCAGCTGCTTGTTGATCCAGCATAAGGTCTGGGCAGAGCTGTTGCCTCTTTCAGCTCTCTGCCAGGCTAATAATATCGTGCTAACGCTGAAGATTGGGAACACGAGGTGAGAGCACCTCGCTGCCCAAGTACGTCACCGGGGTTTGCAGAAGTATTCCTACGTACTTGATAGAGGCTAAAAAAAGAGCAAATACAGAATACAATGATGTGAATAATGCATTTTTACTCCAGGCTTTTACGGGGTTTTCTGGTTGTGTATTTTGGGGTTGGTTAGATTAATGAAAGAAACATTTAAAACACGTCTGGTTATTTTTAGTGTAGCAGCAGCACACAGCTAACAAGGTGGAAATGCAAAGGTTTTCATTTTAATCTCATTGCCAATTTGGTTGGGTGGCTACAGGCCTTAAAATCATTTAATTTCCATGCTTTTTTTAAACAGTACTGTACCAAGTGTATGAAAGTTCAGTTACTTTGTCCACTTATTTTGGGCCATGTGAAGCTGGATTCTCTCCAAGCTTCCAGTGAAGGATTGGCAAAGAAGAACTGCCTGATATTTTCAGTATATGAAACATCAGAATCCGGATCTCATAAAACTTGATCAGAGCTGTGATTTCAGCAAAAAACAATCTTTACACATGACGGAAAGATGTACAGCGGTGGAAGGGAGCAGAAAAGGTACTAAACGAAAAAGAGGATATTTGAAACGAAGCAGGAACTTGTATTGTTCACTAGAAGCATTCTGGTTTCATTACTTTTAGTGTGTATTTTGGTGACATTTAAAAAAAGGCACAGATAACAACTCTAAGAGTCAAAATGTCACCAACATTAGATCCAATGTTTTTCTACAGACCGTGCTAAATATGTTTCAGTGTCCAAATGTTCACACATCTGTCCCACTGGCCAGAGCAATACTGTAAATACTGTTCCATTTTTCTTAGCGCTGTCATCAACATGGACTTTAGCAGTGAAACGGGGGTGTGTGTGTAGGTGAGTGTTAAGGTATATGGGAGTGCACAGTCTGTCAGCACCAGGGTCTCCATTAGCTCACCCACCCACCCACCCACTGATGGCCGCTTGGTTATCACTTTCTACTCCCGCGCTTTGTTTGCCTGTTTGTTCGGTTCTGTGCTGGATGGGCTGTCACCACCAGCCCCCTTCCCTCCATGTTTCATTTCTGTATGTATTCACTCTCCTTCCCTCTCTGCTGTCCAACAACTCCACATTCAGACACCATCATATCTTAATAATCCAGACCTTTAACATTTCCCTCTCTCCCCCCTTATCCATTTCTCTCAATGCCCCATGCCTTCCTGTGATTACCGTTTTCGTTGCAGGAAAACCCTTCCTCCTACAGTTTGCCAAATCACAGAGATCTGAGGCATTTTGGCAGGGCTGCCCTCAGAGGCATTAGGCCACATTGAGTGAGAAACCAAGTCAGAAAGAAATTACCTTTCCCTAGCCGAGCAGCGAGACGGAGCAGATAGCTGTGACACAAAGGGGTTTAAATCAGATCAATGTGCCCTTTGTCATCTCGCTGTCTGCCCTGTCAGTTTGTATATCTATCTGCCCATTTGTTGTCTGTTTGTTCCTCAGCATCTAGTTTCTGTGTGTCATTAATCTGTCTATCTTTCCGACAAACTTCCTGCCTGTTTGATCCGGTTTTCCTGTGAAACCGCAGGTGTCTGAGCAAATTTACTACATATAATAAGTGATATGAAAATCAGATATCAATGTCGATATTGCGACAATATTGTAGGGTTGACAATTGGTGCTTTCACAAAATATTTACACAATGAGATTTTAGATAAATAATCGTCAATAATGTGGATATAATAACTAGACTGTAGGGTGGCTAGGCCGGTCTAATGTGTACTTCTGTCCTTTTGATTAGGCACTGTAATGTTTTTCATAAATGTTGTGTATTCTTCCTTTTGTTGTGAAGCACTTTGTGATTTTTATCTGTGAAATGTGCTATAGAAATAAATTTTACTTACTTACTTACTTACTATAATGACAAAGTGGGTATAGGCAACAAATAGAACAAATAGAACAGTCTGGTAAGTTCAAAAAATTACATCACTCTACTGTAATGCAGCCTTTCAAACCAGGAAAAGACAACACTTGCCATATTATATTGCCATATTAGCTATATTATGATATCCAAAATCTAAGACGGTATCTAGTCTCATATCACGATATCGATATAATATCTATATATTGCCTCAATCTAGCAGATGTTGAGATATTTCACATGAGAAGTGAAAACTGCTGGTGGCGCTTCAGGATCACCAAAGTCAGTAGGATTCATCCTCTGTGGACATACCATCCCTAGAGCCATTCCGCTAGCATGGCAAACAATGATTAAAGTTTTTTTTTTTATGTTATGTGAAATGTGTTGTGCAATATCCATTTACCGTATTTAGGCAAGGTGTTGGTCAGAGACCTTCTTTAAGCATCGAGCAGCTATTTTGTTGTTGACAAACGCTTTCTCTTGGTTTCGTTGCCATCCATATGTCACTTATTACATCAGCCTGTGTGCCCGTTTCTATCCTGTTTGTGGATGTCTTTGTCTGTCAACTGTTCTTTGCCACAGTCCTGCATATCTGCCTGTATCTCCAGGTGTCTCGCCCGCTGTCCGCCATGGTTCTGCAGGGAGGAGAACTGCAGCACAGGACAGAGAGATGCTTTCTGGTGCTTTGGCTTCACATTCAGCTTCATCATGATGTCCCTGGAGCTACAGTAAATCACTAGCCTCCCTGCGAAGGACACATTGTTCCTGATGCTTTTTGGTATGTGCAAACAGAGTTCTCAGAATAGAGGAGCAGTGTTTGTGAGAAGGTAATCTATTGTCAGCTGATGTCTGGTGACATCATTGAGCTTCACCTTTAGTGTCTCGCACTCTTTTTCTCTTTCACATACACACAAGAAGTGAATGAATCAAGCGAGGGTACATTTGTCTATTTGAGTAAACAGAGACAAACAAGCCTCATAATTCATCATTTCGGCCAATGGGAGGACAGCCAGCGCTGGCCTCAGTCTCCCATTCATCTGCAGTGTAACACCGCTGCAGTGGAGCTCCATTCACTCTGGGCAAAGCTTAAATATACCCAGTGGACACTTCCCAAAGAACCACTCAAACTTGTTTACGTTCTAATACCTGCTAACGCTGCAGTTACCGTAGAGAGAGTCCCACTGGATCTGCAAATAACACATTCATGCTGTTGTAGTCAGAAATATTGCATACGCCTTTTTATGGTGTCTTAGATTGTTTTGCAGTTTTATATGATGCAAACCCACACCCAGAACATCATATTTCCTTCTTTACAGCTAACTGAAGTTGTAAGTACCTTTAAAGTGCTCTGTTATTGTCCTGAGGAAATGCCATTGAGCGGAGACCATTTTTTTAAATGTTCCTGTCGGTGCATTCAAGGACAACATCAAAGATTTTAAATTTGGCAGCCAGACAGTAACTCTTTTACTGAAATTAGATCTGACGATTTTAGATCGTGATCAATCTTGAAGGTGTCCACAATCAGTCTAATTGTAGAGACAGCGGTATTTTATGTTCTCTCATATTTGTTATCAAACTTCACATAATCGTATTGACTAGCACATCCGAGCTACGTGAACAAACCAATAGAGTAATGTAGCCAACTAGATGGCTATGCTGGACAAATTACTTCAAGTGGCTCTTCCTTGGGTAACATATTGTGAACAATGTAACGTGAGTTCTAGTTAGCAGCATGGCGGATGAGGAGCCTGTGCCAAAAAAATAACTAAACATCAGTGGTATGGAAATGGTTTGGCTATGAAATGGTTTTGAGCAGCACGGTGGCTCAGTGGTTAGCGCTGTGGCCTCACAGCAAGAAGGTTCTGGGTTCGAATCGAATCCTGTGTGGAGTTTGCATGTTCTCCCGTGGTCCTCCCCTGGTCCCCGAGCGCTGTGATTGGCTGCCCACTGCTCCCTTGAGGGATGGGGTAAATGCAGAGAATAAATTTCGCTACATGTATGTGTATGTGACAATAAAGGTAGTACCTTTACCTTTATGCAGTCTCGGATATTTACCAAGACAAAGTTATCTGATTTTATGATTATGTTATATTTTGGTTTACAACTTCAAATAAACTCAGGTTTAATCACCATTTTAAAACCTGTGTTGTATCTTTAATGCAATGTTGTGTTATAATGGTGCAAATGGAAAAATTCATAACTGAGAAAAAAGATCGCAATTTGGATTGTGGATCATTATTGTGGGTTCGGTTCCGACTTGCGGCCCTTTGTTGCATGTCATTCCCCTTCTCTCTCCTCTTTCTAGGCTAAGTCTAGGCTGTCCTGTCAAAAGTAAAAGCTTCAAAATGCCACACAAAAAATATCTGCATAACCGTCTTAATATGCAATTTGTAGATTACACATTTTTGTAACTGCTACATTGGACAGACAGAAATTCACAGAATCAAGCTACAAAGTGAAACAGTTCAGTCCTTCTTTCACCTACTTCCTTGACCATGACTCTTATGATCTGCTCCTGCAGGCACCACATCAACCTGTGCCCCTTTTTCCCATTACACATTGGCTATCTGTTTCTCCTCCACTTTTATTCCCATTTCTTCCAATCTCTTCCACTTTCCCCTCTCCTCATTTTACATCATCTCCCCCTTCCATCAGCACTGTAACCAGCCTCTCCTTTACCTCTCAGGGAATCAAACCACTACTCCTCAGCCAACCAGAGAGCGCAGGAATCTATTAAGCACCATGGTGGAAATATGTCACCTGGGAGCCGATGTTACGAGCGATTTAGTATGGAGGGCAGGGTGGAGAAGAGGAGCAATGGAAGAGGGAAGGTGTGCTGCAGTACCAAGGTGAGACAAGGTGGGGATAGACATGGGTGTCACGTACGAAGGCCTTCCCTCTCTCTTACACCCCCCCCCCCCCCCCACACACACACACACACAGACACACACAGAAGTGCCATTAGTCTCAAAGGTGTTTCTGGACCAGTAATGAGATTGGAGGACTGCCCTGCCCTGTTAGAGCTATATCACCGTTAACAACACCGTAAATGTACCTGCTTACACTGCAGTGGACAGATATACATGATTTTTTATTTTTTTTTGTACTGGATGGTTCATATCATATAGAGCCAGTGAATCAAAGTATTAATTCATCATCCTGTGTAAACTAGAACAGAAGTTTGGAAACACCAATAAAAGAGATATGTTGACTTAAATACAGTTTTAAAATACTTGTACTATAATTAAGAGTTTGTACTTGTACTACTTCTCTAGATTACAAGTACATTAGGGAACTGGACGTGTTACTGCATTAGCACAGCTATAGCTAACTACTTTGCATATCTTTTTCATTTCAATATACATGAGGGGTCATAAAATGTGAGGTGTTGGAGTGTAAACTATGAATCTGATAGATGGGAATGTGTTGGCTTCATATTTTAATGTGGATCAAGTTTACTACCTAGAGCAGTAGGCTTTTAAAAAGAATATGAAGGTTTACTTTTTATCTGTAATTAATTTATAGAGTGTATTTCATTTTACTGTAGCCTGTGCTAATTTCACTTACCCAATAAAGTGTATTGTGAGTGAAAGTAATTACATTTCAGATAGCACCCCCCTCCCCTCCCCTTTGTAATGTAACACTGTAAAAGGAGCCATTTACATTCGCCGATAGTTTTTCCCAGCATTATTTACAGACAGGCGTCCACAGGCAGCTCTGTGTTGCTGGAGATGCTGCACCCATCCATATGATGCACATTGCACACATAATTTGGGTGATATGAATGCGGGATGATTGCAGATGTGACACTGATCTGTGTTTTTGTTTGTTATTTTTAAAGAAATGGCAGAGCAGATTCCGAAAACAAATCCAGTGCGGCAGGGTTTACATTTTTATGATGTAAATTGAGGGAGCAAAGGCAGAATCGGCTCCAAATATCGGCTCAAGAAAATCGGCAGCCCGTATCGGTCATCGGCTGAGGCTGATGAAAAGAAATCGGTATCGGCACTAAAAAATCCATATCGGTCGATCCCTAGAATTAACAGCCTCTTCTGTCAGAAAGCACTGCAGAGGAAGAAGCCACTGTTTGACCTTATAGCTGAAGGAGCTTTGCCCTTTTCTCTGCTTCACTGTTAGGAAGAGAGCCTGCTGTTGTTCAGGAGTGTACAGATGACAGAGCTGACAGTGATAGCTGCCTTTGTAGAGCAAAGGGCCATCTCATCACTGTCAACACCATGCAGAGCTGCGGCTGAAGCAATTCAATGTACACACTAGGGGGAAAAAATATTTTTGTATGCAGCCAATATCAAGTGTTGAGTCAGTGGCATCAATAACTTTCTCCAAAAAGTAATGAAAAATAAGAATTATGATTTCAATTTTGGTGAGGTAATTGGGGAAAAATGCTTAATCCTACTGGATTCAGTTAAAACATAGACAATGATTAAATGATTCTGAGTGTCTGATGGGGAGGCCAGAGGGGTAGAAGATGAGGACTAAACAAATGAACAAGAGAAAGAGGGAAGAACACAATGATAGAAGGGATAAAGAGGGGTGTTCAGGGTGATAAGCTAAGCTCTGCCATTCCGTGTGTAGTGTCATGCCCTCATCATGTGAATGAATTAAGAACTTTTATCCTCCACATTATGTACGGGATTCCATGGCTCATTTATATCACTGCTGCCTGAATTTCACAGGGGGCATGGGTGGACAAAGTGACTGCGGGGATTCCCGTTAACTAGGGAGAATGACAATTACCATACAGCCACCCTTGCCCAGCAGAGATGAGAATGGACGTGGAGCGATGGAACCACGGTTTAGCTCTCTAATGAAGCTCATGTCCACTGGTGATAAATAATGAGGGCTGTCCTAAATCTCTGGGGAGTTTAGGAGGATGTGGAGGTAGGCACGCTGCGTGACGCAGGTTCACTTTTTAAACACGGTGTACACATGTCCACCCCAGACATAGACTTCCCCTTTGTCAGGGATAGTCATACTCTCTATCTCTCTTTGTCTAACATCTTATTTCATTAGCCTGTTTCATTTCCCCCGGCCCTCTTTACCTCTGTCTATTAAATTTGTGTTTCCCATCTGCCCACTTACTGTCCTCTATTTTGAAGTCTCGGTTCTCTCCTTTCTGTGTTTCTCCTTGGGCTTATTTAGGGTCAGCCATCTTTTTCCAAGACTCTGCCAAATGCTCTGTCTACTGTAGGTCATTCTCAACATTAGTATTCACAGCAGTCATTTGCCTTAGTGGTTCTCCTTCCAGTTCAGGAGAGTGTCTGGTTTCAGCACCATGGAGAGCTACGCACACTTTTACCTCCACATCAGGGAAAGATTTTTTTGTAGTTTTGGTGATCATTCCTTCGAGGTTTGAGAACAATTCAGTCACTGACTTCATCATAGGGGTCTGCAGGTGAGGTGGGGATTTACAACAGATGAAGAAAATAATAGAAAAATAATGTAAATGAGCAAAGACAAACATGGAGACAGTGAATGGAGCTCCAAAGAGGCCTATATAACAAGAGTCAGTCAGGAAAAAGACATCTGCCAACAAAGATGAACAGCAGTCCCAAGTTAAAGGATACATCTGGTGATATTCTACATGTTAGCCTTGTTTTTGAAGTAATATAATTTAAAAATACATATTTGTGATCTATTTTAAAGATTTACGTCATCAGTGGGAAAGAATTTAGAGATGGCCGAAAAAACTTTGGATACTGGAATACGAGAGATTCAGTATTTTAAGGAGTGCTTAAATTGACTTGCAAACTAATATGATCTATCTTTGTCCCAGTGTTTGCAATGTTGCTTTAATTACATTTTGTATTTACATTATTTTGTCTACCCCCTGCATGCAATAGTTATCAGACACAAAATCAAACGCTTCCAATCCAAATGAACAGCACACGCTGATGGTGAATATATGTTAAAATGACAATGTCATTTTAAATGGAACAATTTGTCAAAAGCCATATTAACATAATTCCCAATTATTATTTAGACAGAACAAACAGCTCATTTAAGCTGCTGCTGGCAGCTTGTCCGCTCTGTTCAGCGGACAAGTACGAGACACTGACATCAAGTACAAATTTGGGTGAACGCTACAGTCAAACCCCATGATAGGGATCTGCTTGTATGGCAGCTTATTCCATGCACAGCCTGCCTGCCTGCCTGCCTGTTGAAGTGCTCATGGTTCGTTTATCAGCTACAGTGAAAGTGTGTGCCACTGTAATTGTATTCACACAGGCGTCTTAGGGCGAGATTGATGTGATGGCTAGTCCATGTATGCATAAGGGGAATGAATGTCTCTCGGCCAACCTTGTTTGTTAGTTTATTTGCCACTAGCTCTTTGGCTCTGAGAGGGTGGAGAAGCAGTGAAAACGGAATCACTGCACCTGAAGAAATATGGTTTGGATTTTTTTCTACGCTTATTTTGTGGGGGAGAAATATATCAGAGTTAGGTCAAGAATAACCATCATTGTTTTTTTAGTATTCTAGGTCTTTACAAGGACACGTCCTGACAAAGCACTGTTTGGCTTTAGGAAGCTACAGGGGGGAAATACAACCACTCAAACTGATTTGGAGTATATTTTCTTGCTTTATAGGAAAGATCTACATGTTTTATGAAGCTGCAGTAATATAATATGTTATATAATTTTGTGATATGTTCAGGTAGACAATGTAAACTGAGACTTGAGGCCTCCCTGGTTACCCTGTTAAACCTGACACACACACACACACACACACACACACACACACACACACACACACACACACACACACACACACACACACACACACACACACACACACACACACACACACCACTTTGTCCCTCCCACCTGACGGATTGCACTATCCATCATCGGCCCATGAAAATCTCTCCTCCTCCAACAGCACACATTTCTGTGCCTTGCTCTCTGTCACTTTACTGCTACCATCCATCTCTTCTCACCCCTCCTTGCTCTGTCAGGTGAGCAGGGTCCTAACAGATATGCAGTAGCTTTTTGGTTCCCTCTCTTTGAACATTGACACCGATTCTTGGCAAATGAACCATTACACTGATGGAGATGTCGACCTTTTCTTCTGTCCATTTTAATATTCGTTCACACAAAGTAATGCCGAAAGTGAAACATTTTCTCTCTTCTTGCCATCTTTCTAACCCTCATTTGCCCTCTAAGATGCATTCCTCTTTGCTTTCTTCCCATCACTGTCTTTCTTCTCCCTCATCTCCTGACAGCCTGCCTGCCTCAAGAGAATTTGGTTTAGTGCAAAAGTCCTTGATGTTATTACAGAGTAAGATGTAAAGTTTGTGCAGCAGTGTGGGACAGACTGATGCACAAATCAGAAGCCTCTTTGCTTAAAGGGTTAGAAAAGCTTCTGAGCTGATGTTTAGGAGGTGTAACATGTATAATGTTTACCATCTTAGATTAGCGTGTTAGCATGCTAACATTTGCTAATTTCTACTAAACACAAAGTACAGCTGAGGCTGATGGGAATGTTATTAGTTTTGTAGGTATTTAGACATGAAACAAAGTATTGAACAAATATACATTTTAATCAGATGTTGGCACTAGATGAAATAGTCAGGGATCACCAAAGTCATTAGGATATATCATCTGGGGACCATGAATGTGTGTACAAAATGTGCCAATCCATCAAGTTGATTTTGAGCTATTTTACAGGATAATCAAAAATGTTGAACTGCTGGCAAAATGTTGGATGAAAAGTCAAAGGGTCGCCAAAGTCGTTAGGATTCATCCTCTGAGGACCTTGAACATCTATACCAAATTTGACAGTTGTCAAGATATTTCACTCAAAACCAAAATTGTTTTCCTCAGATATTTTAGTCTGGACCAAAGTGGTGGAGTAACCACTAGCATAAAAACTAAAGAAGTGCACGCAATTGATAGAAGTGAACACCCCACTAATAATAATATTTACTTACCTCCCTTGTTGGATAGGAAAGAAAAGCTATAAACCAAAGTAAGGTCTGGTGTTGGTAATAAATGTAATAAAAGACATTTATTACAGGAGGAAGATCTAAGAGCCAAAAAAACAACTAAACGCAGAAAGCTTAACAATCCTACTACCAGTAAAATGTAAAATCTCAGCACATTGGTCACGTCATTAAAATCTCAAAAAAGTACACTTTATGTGACCCATAAATAAAATGGTTAAATGTCTTCATATTGTGTATGAATAATTTAAAAAAACTTATGAACTACTTGACTATGAAGCTTTGTGCAACCGTCCTCTCTTATGGTCATGAGACTTAATTAAGCGGTCAAATATAGCAAATGAGATTATAATGGACTATCAAAGTTCATTACCAATGGGAAGCATCATTCTTTAATGCGGGTTCAACCCTCTAAATCATCCTCCTTACATTAAACTGTATATTTAAAGAAACAAGGATTTTAAAAGAGTTCAGTGTTATTAACATCCCCTTCGGTCGGTATCAACGTTTAATATCGTCTCACTTAAAGCCTTTGCGAGCTTTACGAGTCTTAATCCACTCTTAAGCTTTCCTACCCCCCCACTTTACCATCTACACACACATTCATCACCCCCATCCCTCATCTTTATCCTAAAATTTGATCAGCCTCCAAAATTAGGGCACACTTCATAGTTTTGTTTCACGTTTGCATTGTACAGATTCAATATCTGGACTGCCCAAGAGGTACATAACACATTCAAAATTCATCATCACAATTTCTCACTTCTTCTTTCGCCCTGTCACCCAAGTTCTTCCTTTGATGGTATTTTTAACAGCTGTTTTGGACACATTTTCTCACTTTTAGAGGGACTGAATACGTCTCAGATAAAAGGACTGACATTATGTGACAGCTACATGTGTTGGGACTGTAGAAGTTTGATAATGCTGAAATAAAGTAGAGCTGGACATGATCACTTAGGGAACTATCTATGATCCACCAAAACAACAAGACCAAAAGTCTACAGCCATGCTAGCTGCTCTGCGAGACTGCACTTCGCCACAGGGGTGTTTTGATCTAAATGCTAATGCCAACATGCTCACTGTAGTCAGGTTTCCATCTTAATGTAGCACACATTTTCAAAGAAATTAGCAAAAGAGAATGTGAATTAATGTGTGTTTCCATCCCCTACTGTTATGTGAATATTAGGAGTTGGTTCATCGACATAAGCAATAGGTGGCGCTAACTCTTCCATTAGGTGTAATTATACCATTTCAGAAGCAGAAGGCGCAAAAAGATGACTAAATTAAAAGAACGCCAGTCAAACCCAAAATGGTGGGGAAAAAGTTTAGGCAACATGATGTGGTATTTATGTTCACTTATTGTATTCGTTTGAGGAAGGTTACCAAAATTATCAAAGTGGTTACGAAAGGTAGAAATATGGCGTTCAAGTTGCATCAGGAATGTGCACTTGTATATGATTGGCCAACACAGCACTTTGGCTAAAAATGTACTGATATATGGAAAAAAAGTTTTTATTTTCATCACTGGGACAAAGTTAAATTACACTTTTCACATTAAATGACTGTATACTGTATGTCAACTTGGTACTATTGTTCATTAATACTGAATGAATTTTCATTTCTCAACGAAATCAATATTTGAGAAAAATCTGATTGAGTGACTCTCGGGCCACTTGGCTGGCTGCTGTTTAAACCGATGCAGACTTAAATATTGATCTGCTTTGCAATCAATCAAATGTGGCGAGTGCTTTTCAGGGTCAGATGAGACACTAATGTTTTGGGCATTTGTGGATTTATGGCTGCATGTGTCTTTCTTGTCCTCCCACTTTCACTACCTTTAATCTATTTTGTCATTACTTTCCTCACTCCTTTTCAGCACAGCGGTGTTTGCTTGTAGCAGACACATAGCTGCACTCCTTTTATAGAATGATAAACATGAATCGCTTCTTTCATTCATCCTTGTGTCTCCCTTTCATTCCTCTGCATGCTGCCCCCCCCCTCCGCGCTCTCTTTGCTGTTCATTCACCCCTTCTCTTTCCATCATCTTTCTCCTCTTGTTTTTCTGGCTCGTGTGAAGAGCTCCACCATCCTTTCCTCCCTCCATTCATTCATCCCTCCTTCCCTCATGCTCATCTACAGTCCATCCACACACGTTCACCTCAGCCTCGTCAGAGCTGCCTGGAATTATTTACTGCTTAATGGCCTACAGCAGCTCACACCAGCCCAGTGGTGCTTTGCCTTTATTTATTTCCAATCCCTTTGTCTTTGTGTGTGTGAGAGAGTGACTGTAAGTGTGCAAGAGAAGCACATTTTAAAAGATATAAAGCTCAAGGATGCCCTGCACATTGGAGCTGCTGGTGAAATTACCTGTGGCTTGAAAGATTGACTGATTTAATGTTTGAAGGCTAATCGACCGTGATTCGTCTGCTACCTGTACATGTGCCTGTGTGTGTGTGTGTGTGTGTGTGTGTGTGTGTGTGTGTGTGTGTGTGTGTGTGTGTGTGTGTGTGTAATACATAAAACTATGTATTACTGTTACTGAGTATAACTCTTTGACAACTTATGTTTTACAATTACTCTCAAACATCATCATCATCTGCATGGTGTTTCCCATGTTTTGATGAAAATTAGAACAACAAGAGGGGTCAAAGGTTATAATGACGCCATTGAAATGGAGGTCAACTGTTTAGGACATCAAGTCACTGCAACTATTGCAACCACAATTGCATAATAAAGTAAACACAAAATAGGAGCATTGTGGATCCATGATTAAAGAAAGAAACCTCTCATAGGAGTGCTAATCAGTAGCTGCACGGTCATTTCTCCTCTACAGATACTCAGAGCTGCCCTTTGTGATCTGCCAGTCTCCTGCACTCTTTTGAATACTGATAACAATGGCTTGAAAAAAAAACATTCAACAGCAGACAAAAACAGCACAGCCGAAAGCTATTGTTATCATGCTATTTGAAGTGGTGCTCATAGAGCAATGCTGTTCCCCCTGTCCTTGGCTGTGGATAGGAACCATTTTGACGGGTGTGTGTGTGTGTGTGTGTGTGTGTGTGTGTGTGTGTGTGTGTGTGTGTGTGTGTGTGTGTGTGTGTGTGTGTGTGTGTGTGTGTGTGTGTGTGTGTGTGTGTGTGTGTGTGTGTGTGTGTGTGTGTGTGTGTGTGTGTGTGTGATGCATGCAGATACTTTTCCAAAAACGGATGAGATTAAAGGCAGAGGTTCCTACATGGAAGGCACCAGTGTCCCTCACACAGCCCCCTCCTCTCTGTGAT
>CM042442.1:16899290-17196790 GCA_023631565.1 Gymnocephalus cernua | reverse complement strand
CAGAAATAGTGAAAATGTCTGCTGCGAATTCCAAAGGTCGAATATAATTCAATTAGTAATAAAATCAATGCTTTTCGAATGCTGAAATTACTATTTGAATGTGATTTTTTTATAAATAGGTTGGCTAACGTTAGCTAATCTGCCTCATGTCACGTCTGATGAACAATACGTTACGTGAGTGAGAAACGCAAGGCATTGGGAGCCAACGTTACGTACCAAGTAACGTTAGTACAGGGGGGAGTGACAGGCTGGAAATCGGAAGGACGGGAAATAGTTTTAACATGACTTTAAAATCGACATCCTCCTAGCCAAAATGCTTATGTTATAATGTATCAAGATAGCTTTGACTTCATATATTACCTTCTACCAGCTGTATTCTCAGTAACGTGACAATCTGCAAGAAACAGGTTGCTTATAAATCACAAAAATAGAAGGGGCAGCACCGTTTGGCTCTATCAATGCCGTTAGCATCGTGGCTAACACTATTGTTACTTATGCCGTTTTTCCATTACATGGTACCTGCTCGACTCGCCTCGACTCTACTCGCCTCGACTTTTCCATTGCAGTATTAGTATCGCCTCATGCGTGAGGCGAGCGTGGCTGGTCGTATAACGCCGCCACAGTAAACTGCCGTGACCTAACGCGACAGAACGTCAAAGCTGTGTTGTTGTTGCCACAGCCAGAAGACACATTTTGTGTCAAATGAAGCTGGAAGCAGCAAAAAACAAAACACAGCTGGCGAAACTATTTAAAAATGGCGGCTTTGTTCAGGACACCCCCGTCTGTCGCTTTCACGTCACCTTTTGGTACCGGCTCAGCTCACTTGGAACCTCGACGGAGGTAGTACTAAAAAAAGTACCTGTTAGCAGGTGCCAGGTACTTTTTTTTCGTAATGGAAAACCAAAAAAGGCAAGTAGAGTCGAGGCGTGTCGAGCAGGTACCATGTAATGGAAAAGCGCCATTAGTTTATGACAAATTGTTTCGGCTGTGCTTTCTAAAACTTATGTCATTGTGCTAACCGAGCAACGTTAGCCTTTACAACAGAGCCGCTTCACTACACTTGTTAGTTAATGTTTCATTACAGAGTTCTCTGTTGACTTGTGTTTGTCGCTGTGTGCGTGGTGGAAAATAATGTAGATAGCGAGCGGCGTGCCAGAAATGCAATGCGCCATGACTTTTGAATGGTATAGAGAAAGACTGACATCTCTAGTGCGTGTGTCTGTGTGTGTGTGGAAAACCAATTCAATTAGACCATCTGAGAGGAGGATTCAATTAAGGAGCATTAAGAGTGAGGAATCTCTTTGCTTGGCAGCCAATTGTTTACAGTGGAGAGACGCCTGGGGAGACATCAGCTCTGATGATATTCAGACCAGTGGGAGTACTGCCAGGGGAGTGATAGCCTCGAGCCGCTTTTCCTCTAAAGATATACTATGGTCACAGTGTTAAACGGCATGAGAATCCACAGAGAAAGGGCATGAGATGATTAAACAAGGGTCAATAATGGAATGAAATACGGTACAGTATGTTGCAGCATTATAATACATGCCTCTCAATAAGTACCTGTATGTCAGTTTGTTAATCTCAGAGTATAATCTATCTTCTTGTCTTTAGGGTCCATTTTGTAGCCATGGAGATAATGTGTTGGTCAAAATTACATCTTAAATTTCCAATCTCCAAAATCTCCATGTCGTTCTCTTTGGCTGCACCTATTTTTTTCGTACTTCAGAGAGATCACAACAGTGTCGCCTGTGTGACATCAGTCAGTTGGCAGTTGCCTTCTTCTGAACGTCAAATTTGTTTCCTTTTCTTTGGATCTGCACTTGTTTCAGTGTCTGTAGTCATTGCTTTTTGTTTGTTCTACTAATGTAACTGTTTTCTTGCAAAGAAAAGAAAAAAACAAGGCTGCTTCACACACAAGTGAGTTAAAGAGCGAGTCTGTTGTGTTATCTCTGTCTACCCTCTCTGGCGGACCAACCACTGATGGGTGATGGAAAATGCGTCACTAACTGTGCGCCAGTTCATAATACTGCAAATGCAAGGGCTTTCACCCATAAGCCATAGGCTAAATCACCATTCTGTTACCTCATTTGGTGATAGATAGTAACTTAACAGATATTTATTTAAATAAAAATCTTTAAGATTATTACTTAAATTTAATGATGGTGCAAGAAGCACCACCTTCTTACCTATTTGTCAAAAGCGTTATATATTTTTCTCTGTTCCAAATGATCTACCCATCTAATTATCTTATTGAAACTGGATCTTTATTTTACATTTAATTACACTGACTTTACCTACAATCCACACACTACATTTACTTGGAAAAGGTCAAAGTCCTCTGGTTTGTAGCAAAAGACGGTTTGCTTGCCCGTCGCATATACAAATGTTGGTGGGCATTTTACATACTGTATGTCAGAGCAAACCTAACAGGACAATTGAAGTCATACAAAAATACGTAGGGGTGTAATGATACATCGATCTGGATCGATATATCGATTCAATGATCAACAATCCAATATCATCTTTAAGGTGTGCCTTTATTTTGAAATTCCCAGTTTATATCAGTTTTTTCTTTAAAAGAATAGTTTGTTTTTCATTTAAATGTCTGGAAGAGCTAAGTAATATAATTGTCAAATCACATTTTAGTTGCTTTTTGTTAGTTGATATAAATGTAACTGTGTTAAATGGGCATATGCTATTGTCTCATAACAATCGCAAGCACCTGAAATGAAATCGTATCATGGCAGACTTTGTGATATTAGCAAATATCGTATTGTTTGTCCAAAGAATCAATATGATATAGTATTGTGATAAAACTTGTGATGTACACCCCTAATAAGAAAAGTATAAAGTAACACTGGAATAAGTAAAGAGCAATGTTTCACCACCTGCATCCAGTAGTAAGCACTAACTTAAAGAGACTAAAGAGATAAAGGGTATTTCTCAGTTTTGCAATGTTCCCATCTGTCAAGTATCTACTTATGTATTGTTCCATCCAGATCCATTAAAAGAGACGAAGTGCTTTTGAGGTGTATCTTCCTGTTGTTGAGGATTCTGTTATGCGACTACAAAGTGGTTAGTGGGGGTTTGTGGTTTAGTGTTTAAGGAGGAGTGGAGTGTTTGTAATTGTGTCTGAGTCATTCAGCTTATGAAATGCTGAGTAGACTACAGTGTGTGCTGAACTGTAGACCCAGACAAGAGGATAAATATGCTCATGTTCACCCTCACTCAGCAGGAACTTCAGGTTGTACTTTGCACCCACAGTAGTTACCATAACAGAATTAGAGCTAATCTTGGAGAGGAGTTTGGTCAAGACATTGGACCATATAGCATCCTTGTTGCATGACATTGTACTTGGAGACTGTCCTCCCAAAAAGACGACAGCAGAGGAGTTTCAGCAAATTATCAAAACGACTTTTGTTAAAGTGACAAAGCCTACGTCGTAGTAATTATGACTGTTGTCCATCGTGAGAAAAAAAAAGGAAGTCAGGCGATGTTATCTTTTGAATGACAAAGTCTGCATACAGAGGAGGTCGAGGTGGATGGGTCCGTTCGGCCGGTCATCCGACCCGCATGCACGAAAGAGCATTAGCTGTTGTGAGCTAATGCGTGCAAAGTATGAAGGCTCCGTAATCTGAACCAGAGTGAACCAAGACGCCCCCCACACAATTATTACCTCCCATGTTGACAACAGCAGCACATAACACTAGCTTCACTCTGACTGACAAAACAAAAACGACAGACGACTCAGCTTGGTTCCCAGTTAAACAGCGACTTCCATTACTTTTCATCCTTTCTCTAACTGGGAATGTTGGTATTGGCAGTGTTAGAAGAAGTAGGCCAACTCAAAACGGTTTTTTTTTCTGAAGTAAAATTATTAATACCACACAGTACAAGTCCTGCATAATTCAAATGTTTAAAGTAAAGCGTGAGAGATAGGCATTATCAGCACCACGTACTTACATTTTCTTCATGTCTGTTCAAGATGGAGCTTTCAGCTTTAATATAACACTTGATAGTTTAATAAATAATAATGCATAATTTTTTAATTGTGATATTTTGTGAGGAAAATCTAAATCTGCAACATAACCAGCAACCTCTCTCTGTCAGGTAGCCTAAATGCACAGTAGTACAATGTTTTCTTCTGAGGAAAAAGTATACAGTAAGTCATTAGTAGTATACAGTTGAGTTGCATAATTTTTAAGGGCTTTGGGGACCTCACTTAAATCAAGATACAATGAGTTAGAATTGTAACATATTCAATATTTTTATTTTTATATAAACATATAGGCTAATAAATAAATCTATAGCTGTTTGGGGGTTTTACTTCGGGCTCCCAGGCAGTTGCCTACCTTGCCTTATGGTAAAGTCTGCTCTTGTTTTTGCTTCCTGTGAACCAGAGTGTATTTCACCGGTGTTTCTGACTGTTGAGTAGCTGCTACTTGATATGTAACGCAACTATGTCATGGCAGGAATAGGAGAAAAAACGCTCTGGGGTTGTTTGTATTTCTTTGAAGCCAATCACAATCGTCTTGGGCGACGCTATGCTTTGGACACAGCGACCGTGGTTCTGCAAAAGGATCTTGTTTTGGTGGAACATTTGCACCCCACAAAAGAAAACGCCACATACAATATTAAATGAAGTTAACACAATACAGTAACGCCAGTTATTTAAATTAGCTGGATAAATGGTTAAACGTAATTTGCTCTTACCAGTGCATCGCCGTGTGTACTTCGTCCACATAATCCTCTCCAATCAGTCCCAAAAACGTCCCAGTTACATAGTAAATGCCGTAAACATATTCTGTGTAAATCTTTACAATCATACCCCGAAAGAACCAAGCAAGCCTGCCTTGTTCCACAATTATTTTTTTTAAACTTTTTCAGCGTGTAGATTGCTAGCTCGAAGTTTGTTGTTGTTTTCCGAAGTGAATGGAGTTTGAGAACGGCAACACAAAGATCCATTGATCCAGACTACTTTCAGAATGTCTAATCTGGTCTGATCTGAATCCAAGACACTGAACTGTGTGCCATCATTGTCACTGCTGTTTGACACACGTTTCATAGCATACATACAGTATCATACATAGTGGGCCTGTAAAAGCCCCTTAAGAGGTTAAATGACACAAAGGATTTTAGGGTTGAGTTGATGCAGCTGTCCAGAGGAGGAGACAGCGTCTTTCTTCCACATTGTCCTGACTGTACTCCCTCTGTTTCCTCCAATTTACTCCACCTATCATTTTTGCTATGCCCCATTTCTCTTTGTACACTCCTCTTCGTCTCTCCTTCTCAGATACTCCCCTCCCTAACTGGTTTCTCTCCCCAAACCCCTGTCACAAGTCTGAGAGCATGCAGGACGAATTTGATATATGCCTGTCAGGCTCTACCTCTTTCTTTCCACCTTCTATCTTGTTCTTCCTTTTTCACATGTGTGCAGGGTATCCCTCCCCTGCTGCATCATGCACCTGTGTCCCTGACACCCCCTGGTGTCTGACAAAACAGACAGGGTTTGTTTAAAGGATGGATTGAGAGGCCCTTTGCTCTATCCGTTTTCTCTCATGTATAATGGATGAAGTCTCTTGCGCCATTGTTTGCTGATTCCAATCAGAGTGCCTGGCCTGTTGAATAATAAAACAGGAGGGCAAATGAAAATGTCTCAGAGCTTCAGAGGAACACCTGCTGATTAGAGTGTAGACTACATTTATCACATTTGTCCTTTAACGGGAGTGGTTGCTTGTTACATCATTGCATGCAGGCACACACGAGCCAAAATCTCTAAAACACACACACACACACACACACACACACACACACACACACACACACACACACACACACACACACACACACACACACACACAGGGGGAGGTGATAGTGTCAAAACGTATGCTCTTTAATTACTGATTACTTGAATTACTGTATGTATTCACAAATAATTAATGTAGCAAATGATCCTACGGGTTATTAACTTGAATAATGAAGTCATAGTTCCATTAATAGGAGCTCCTCAGGTCATTTATGTAGCATTATAACTGTGCTGTTGTTAAAGGGTAGCATAGGTGAAATGTAACTCTCTTGACGGGGCTGAGTTTAAATAAGAAACTAGAGGATGGTGCATCAGATAAATGTGTGTCCGTTTTCACTGCAATCCTGCTCTTACTGTGTGTGCACCTGCTGTGTTGGACAGGCTTTAATAATTGACAGAGCTGCCAGGAAGGAGGCCTTCACCCACAGACTCCCCATGCATTCAGGGGATTCTTCTGCTCTGTCACCACACATCTGAGCTGCATGAGGAAAACAGGCCACTTTGCTAAATGTACTAAAGGATGTAAACAGTTAATTGACCCTTGACACTGTAACTGCAGCTGTAGACACAGGTTATTTTTTGCAGGATCACATCGATATTAACGTAATAAATGATGCATAATACGTTACACCAGGTTTTTTTTTTTTATATATATATATATATATATATATATATATATATATATATATATATATGTAAAACGTACAACCCCAAATCAGAAAAGGTTGGGACAGTATGGAAAACACAAATAAAAAAAGAAAGTAGTGATTTCTAAATGTACTTTGACTTGTATTTCATTGCAGACAATACAACAGCACATAATGTGTTCCTCATGATTATTATTGTTTGTTTTTTCAAAAAAACTAAATTCCTATTTTGGTTCTGGTTTCTTGCAACACATTTCAAAAAAAGTTGGAACAGTAAAGCATTTACCACTTTGTAATGTTGCCATTCCTTTTCACAACACTTAAAAGACGTTTAGGGACTGAAGACACCAAGTGATGAAGTGTTTCAGGTGTAATTTTGTCCCATTCTTGCCGCAAACAAGTCTTAAGGTGGGCAACAGTACGGGGTCTAAGTTGTCACATTTTACGCTTCAAAATGCACCACACATTCTCTATTGGAGACAGGTCGGGACTGCAGGCAGGCCAGTCAAATACCCGTATCCTCCTCCTCCGCAGCCAGGACTTTGTAATGTGTGCAGAATGTGGTTTTGCATTATCTTGTTGAAATATGCATGGACGTCTCTGGAAAAGATGTCTTCTTGAAGGCAGCATATTGTGCTCCAAAATCTCTGTACTTTTCAGCATTAATGGTGCCATCACAGAAGTGCAAGTTACCTTTGCCAAGGGCACTGACACAACCCCATACCATGACAGACCCTGGCTTTTGGACTTGTTGCTGGTAACAGTCTGGATGATCCTTTTATTCTTTGGTCCGGAGCACACGGCGTCCATTTCTCCCAAAAAATACCTGAAATACTGATTCATCTGACCACAGTACACGTTTCCACTGTGTGATGGTCCATCCCAGATGCCTCCGAGCCCAGAAAAGTCGACGGTGCTTCTGGACACTGTTAACATAGGGCTTCCTTTTGGCACAGTACAGTTTTAACTGGCATTTGTGGCTGTAACTACGTATTGTGGTACTTGACAAAGGTTTGCCAAAGTAGTCCTGAGCACATGTGGTGATATCGCTTATAGATGAATGACGATTCTTGATGCAGTGCCGCCAGAGGGATCGGAGATCACGGTTGTTCAGCTTAGGCTTGCGCCCTTGTCCTTTACGCACTGAAAATCCTCATTCCTTGAATCTTTTAATTATGTTATGCACTGTTGAAGGTCAAATAAGCAAATGTCTTCCTATCTTTCTTTGAGGAACATTGATTTTAAACATTTCAATAATTTTCTCACATATATGTTGGCAAACTGGCGATCCTCGGCCCATCTTTGCTCCTAAAGGACTAGACCTTTCTTGGATGCTGCTTTTATACCAAATCATAATTACAATCACCTGTTGACATCACCTGTTTCAAATCACATCATTATTTAACCAATTTACCTGATTACTAGCCCTAAATTGCTCCTGTCCCAACCTTTTTTGGAATGTGTTGCAGGTCTGAATGACATGAAAGGATGTATATTTACAAATGAAATTAAGTTGACTGGACAAAACATGAAATATTTTGTGTTCACATTGTCTGCAATGAAATACAAGTCAAAGTACATTTAGAAATCACTACTTTCTTTTTTTATTTGTGTTTTTCATACTGTCACAACTTTTTCTGATTTGGGGTTGTAGTTTGAAAGAGACTGTGCCTTATTGGCAAACCAACTACTGTCAATTGGAGGAAAGGCAATCTCATCATGAGATTGCAATAGAGTAACTCAATATTATTAGCATACAGTATTCAAGTTACTCACATTGTCTTCTTTCCTCCCTCCATCGTTCTTAATTTATGTCATGAATCTATATACCTAATAGTTATTACTGGGGTTCATTTCCTCTCAGTTCCAGATAGACATTGAAAGCACATCTTCAGAGTTATTCATCTTTCTTTTGGCCTGTCTCTCTTTCCTCATTTCCCCCTACTGTCACACACTGACTAGAGGAACATTAGGAGGTCAGTGTCATTCAATTGCAAGACCTGGGGCCATTTAAAAAACAAAAGCTGACGCCCACTATGATATTGAGTCTTTGCTATATGTGGCTGAATGAACATATGTAGCATATTTCGTAGTTTGTGAGTAAAAGAATAGAAAAAGGGAGCTAAGCACCAGATTCAGTACTGTGTTTATGGAGCTCACAGCTTCTATTTTCAGCACATCTCTAAGTAATTGTCTTCAGTTGTGGTCAAGGTTAAGTATTTTTCTCGACACGAAGATGCAGTATATACATCCACACATACATTCTGTGTGTGTATCAAACTAGGAAACAAACGCACTTCAGTTGCCAGCTGCAATTAGATCCACCGACGCAAACTGAGGTCACACTGAGAAATGAAGTCGAACAATCCTTCACTCTATCTCCTATAGCGGTCTCATACTCTGTCTCGCTTTCAGTCTGAGGCCGCCTGAAGTGTGGAGATAAAACAGCTGCATCTTTAATCTGTGGGTGGCACAAGCCTACAAAGAAGGCAATTAGGTTTATAATTTACAATTTCCTTGCCCTTTTCTCTTCTCTACCCTTCCATTTCCTCTCCTTCCAACTCACCCCTCCTTTCCACCCATGAAGTAACGTCTTTATGTGTATCATGTGTGTGTGTCCCCACAGAGCAGCGCGAGCATTTGGAGAGTACCTGTCCCACACACACCCTGAAAACCGAAACAGATCAGGTCAGCGTCTCAGCCATCCTGCCATTGGTCCATCCCTCTATCCTGCTCAGCCTATTCCTTTGTGGTCTCTGATCCTTCCTCCACCTGTTTCACCTCATCCTCTGTTGAAATGCCAGGCTGTGATCATTAGTGTGTCACCACAATAGCTGATAACCAAAGAAAGATATTATTCTCTGTGTCATCCTCAGCTTGTCATCTTCTTTTTCCTCTATCTCTCTTCTCCTTGCTCCTCTAGCACCTTGGTATATCTTTCATTATTTAACGCTCATATTTGTCTTCTTTTTTTTTTTAACCATCATTCTAGCTCATCCTTTGCGTGAAACCTTGGTGGGTCCCGACCAGGAGTCGCCAAGTGACACGATTGGCCCAAACAACATCAACCACCTCCGTCCCTGCTCCAACACCACCAAGGGCTGTGAGGACAACCGGGAGCCCAGCTTGGTGAAACCCCCCCTGGGCTTACTCCAGCCACCTCCCCCTTCCATCATCATCTCTACCAAAGCATCGCGACTGTCCCTAGAGCGCAGCTTCTCAGCAGAGGAAGACCAGCAGAAGTGCGTTGAGTGCACCCTGCAGCCTGCCCGCGTGTACACCATCACCACCCAGCGGGGTATGCTGATGAGCAGCGGCCGGGGCAGCAAGGAGAGCCTAGAACTGGACGTCCTGAAGGAGAAGTCGGGGAGTGGCGGGGTGGGATCCAGAGGTGGCTTGATCCAGCCCTCCACTTCCCCTTCTTCCACCTCATCGTCTCCAACCCAGTTCCACCAGGCCAGCAGTGGTCGTGGCACGAGCCACCATCACAGAAACCATCACGACACGCACCACGGGAACCACCACCACAGCGTCTCGGGCACCAATGCCCCTTCCAGTAGTGGAGGAAGTAGCGGGGCAAGTGGAAGCAGCAGTAGCAACCAGCAGCAGTCTTTAGCCGTCGCTGGATCCCACTCCCATCATGGATCACACCACCACGGCCACCACCACCACCTGTCTCAACCCCCGCTGCAGACCTCCGTCAGCGCCCACAACATCCGCGGCTGGGGTGAGGGTGGAAAAGGGGAGGCGGAGTGCAGCGGGCTGGCCTGTGAGTCATGCAGCAGCACCCCCTCACGGAGCCAGGGCTCCCTGGACCTGGAGAGCGCGTCCCGAGAGGCAGGCAAGCAGCACCGACGCCTAGAGAGGATGTGGAGTGTGGACCGGGTGACTGGTCTGGAGAGAGGTGAGAGGGCGGAGGACACAGAGGAAAGGAGAGGCGCTGAATTCCAAACAGGGGCGGGAGGGGGGCAGGGTTTGTTCAGAAGACCCCGTGAATGGGATTGGTTGGTTTGACATCGGACCAGAGATGAAATAGCATTTGACTAATTTCAATCACTTGCCTGACGGCATTTTTTAGGTAAAAATGAGGGATCCATTGAAACATGCTTACCCATACGTCTAGTGTTTGTGACAGTTTAATTATATATTTTTACAAGTTATAATTCTAGGCTTCATGGAGGTTTAAAGCTCACTTCAGTGAAAACAAATCGCACTTAACCCTTTGGTGAGCATCTAGTAAGGAATAACAAAGAAACTTTGTAGTTAGTTTTTAATTTTAAGTTATTTTACTGTGACAAATCAGTCTAATGAAGAGTTTAGGCCTATGTCTGGTTGAATTAAAGTAAAACATCCGTTAAAGTGAGTTAGTATTAGGGCTGTGACGATAACCGCATCACCGCAAATCTGACGGTGACGTGCCACTACCGCGGTGTGACATCATCACCGCATTTTTTTTTTTTTACTTTTTGTTTGCGGAAATTACAGGAGAACAGATATTGTGTGATATGAAATGTAATGAAAGCAATAATCATTATCCACCTCACACAAACTTCCTTCTCCCGTTCTCTCTCTTTACTACTACTACAACACACCCACACCCACACACGCGCGACGCCGAGTGGCTCGGAGCCCAGCTGCCATTGGAGGAGACTGGTTCAACATCTTGGTCAGCGACATGAACTCGTAGCGGCCGTTGGAGCTTCCGAGCACCGAGCTTCCACTGCTGCGAACGGGGGGTTTTAGCTTTAGGAGAAGGCATTTTATCTGTTAATCCTACCGACGTAGACACTTAGACATTATGTAGTTGTCTCGCAGTGATGAATTGTCTGCAGTGCTGCGCTGTTTTTTGCTGGGTTCCGATTGTTCTCATCTCTGCTCCGCCGAAACAAAATAGACATGCCATTTCAAAAATGTTTCATTTATTGTCAGAAATATCATGTTTTCAAAAGCATCCCTTCATACAATTTTATGTGACATATTTCCAGAGCAGGCTTATGTGCCGGGGCTGAGCCTCGGAGCAGACTGCCGAGTCGCCCTCTGCTCTGCTGCTAAGACCGCTGTGCTGCGGACATAGACCTATATATAATAGGCTGCGGAGCGTCTGTCCTCGGCTTTGTCAGCAAACTTTTTTTCTCTTTACTTTATTGACAAAAGAGCCTGTGGAATAGATCGACAGAGAGGAGCGAAAGCAGAGTGGCCGTAAATGACAGCAAAACACAGTAAATAGCCTACTCTCACATTGAGCTGAAATGGAAACTCTGTGCTAAGGGTTAAGCTGATGTTTTTTGGGGGTAACGCCATTCACTTTACCGGCGGTATTGACAACAGATAAAGCCACTGTGTCTTGAGAAGCTAAAGCTTGTTGTTTTATTGTTCACTTTTAACTCCCTTTACATCATCTTTGCTATCTCTTTTTCCTCTCGCTTTTCCGCACAGCGGCACTCATCCGCTACTCTCCGTTACCGCTCGCTCTCCTTGCGCGACCACACGGGAACTGACGTCACTCACTTAAGGCACCCTGCCATTCTCGCTCTAACTTATACGCTACTCTCGTAAGGGGGTTGGCGGTGAACCGCCATACCGCGGTGATATGTTGCTTCGTCACCGCGGTAAGAAAAACACTATACCGTCACAGCCCTAGTTAGTATTACAATTCCAATCTATTTCGTCTCAGCTCTGGTGGGGATTGAGGGTTTGTTGTTGGATGTGACGTGGTGGTCTGTATATCTGACTCTCCGTCTCCTCGTCTCTCTCCTCTGCTGTCTCCTTCTGTGTGTCTCCCTCTCTCCATTTGTGGAGTGGTGGACTGTGAAGTGCTGGTGCTTCCATATTTATATATTTATTACAATTGGAATTGTTTTTTCACTTAACCCTGAAATTATCAATTTTCTGTCTAATTGCAGAGGACACTAACTGGTTTCCAAAGGAAAATATGTTCAGCTTTCAAACTGCCACAACAACCATGCAGGCGTGAGTGTCGAACCTTTGAAGAACATATACATCTTGCATTTACACAAACGCACATACATGCACACACAGTCACATTTATGGTGTATGAAAGGTCAGGCTGGTGTGAGTTAATGGAACATACTTGCGTTTTTGCACATTTTAGGCCATTAACTACAAACTTTACATCACCGCAACACATTTTTCATTTTTCTATAGGTTTTTAGATTGATTTCTTACCTTCCAGGTTGCCATTGATTTTCATTTCAGTAAGCTATAAAAACAGCTTGCAGACCCTTAAGGCTCACTCAAGGAGGACAATCCATCAGAGTGAATAATTTGTCAATTCTTTTTATGGTGTTGTAAAAGTTGAATAATTGATGCATGGTAAAGTTGTAAGCAGGGTTTGTTTTGAAAGCTCACCTTATGGACCATTTGATACTTGGGAAACTTACCACTTCCACAATGTCTGAGTTTGATTGTTGATCTTATATATTTAATTTTACTACACTGTTTGTCATTAAATTATTCATATAAAAGGTGATAAGTTGTTGAGTTAAGCAAGTTTCAACTATCTGCAAGTTAATTTTTCATAGCGTGCTAAAAGCAACCAATTATTCCCTTAAATCTAATAAACTAACCTAAAAAGACAAAGTCTGAAGCCATACTAGCGGCTGTATGAGGCAGTACTTAAGCACAGTGGTGCTAACATGGTCACAATGCCAACATGTGGCTGTTTAACAAGGATATATACCATGTTCACAATCTTAGCATGGTGTATTCACATGCTAACATTTGTTAACTACAGTAGCAAACCATTCATTTTGTAGAGTATTTGGTTATGAATGAAAGTATTGGATGTATTGGATGACATTTTGACCTGTTGGTGGCACTAGATGAAAAGTCACACGATCACCCAGTTATTAGAATTTATGCATCCAAAAGTTGTTGACATTTTAGTATGGACCGAAGCAGACCGACCGACCAACAGACCTGCATTGCCATCCCTAAAGGCGTGCTGCTAGCATGGCTAAAATTTGTACTTGATTGACAGGATGTAACGTGCAGTTTCTAGTTCATAGGCTAAAACTCGTAATACCAATGGTGCGTTTCTTTAAAGAAAGTTTGAAGGAAAGCATAGTGTGTTCAGGCCCGGATTGGCTAATCGGGAGCACCGGGAAAATTCCCGGTGGGCCGGTCTATTCTTTTGGCCGCGAGGGCCGTTGTTGTCATGGCACTGGGTTGAAATATGGATGCTGTCCCTATGGCTGCCTGCACTCACAACAGCCCCACTCTTTTTATTCATTATTTTATCGCAGTCTCACTCTTTTTTATTTAATATTTTCTCGCAGAGTGCAGCCTGCAGGTTAATGATGACGTGATTATCTTTTGACTCCCTGCACCCCCCCCCCCCCCCCCCCGACACGGCAACTTCCAAGTTGCTCAAAATAAAAAATAAAGGCGGCGCTGAAAAAGCCAGAATAAAAAAGAAGAAAGCTTTGTAAAGTGACGCGGCCAAATCTTCTAAGCTGAGCACATTTTTCCTCAAAAAAACAAATGAAGACGACGAGGCCGGTAAGTAAGCTAACGTTAAGGTAGTTAGGAGCAGTGCAAGATGCTCGCGACCGTGCAAAACAACATTGTCTGCAAACCACAATTAATGTATCAAACGTTTTTCTTGTAGCTGTTTGTGGTGAGAAATAAATGTAAATCGTGTCAGACACAGAGCCAGGTGTGAAGAGACTAATGTTCTCACTGTGAGACACAGGGAAGCTGCTGATGTACCATAATGTGTGAATAAGAAAACGTTATCACTGAAAAACATGCTTTTCTTACTTAGTATCTTACTTGTTTCCAGTTCAAATATCTAAATATTCTTAATACAAGATACATTTACTAGACAAGTGAAATTATTTCTTGTTTTCTGAAAAAAACTAAAAATTAAGTGATTTTGTTTTTTTCTTGTTGCTTAAAACAAGCTAAATCTAAAACAATTATTTTTGACAGATAATGTGCCTTGTTTTAAGCAAAAATCACTTAATTTTGAGGTGTTTTTTCATACTTGTTTAGTAAATTGCATCTTAAAACCATTGCATATTTGGACTGGAAACGAGATAAAAATACTAAGTAAGAAAAGCATTTTTTTTTTGCAGTGATCACATTAGTTACAATATAACAACTTTCTATGCCCAGGTGTTACTAGTGACCCATTATGTTTTAAATCAAACAATAGTGAATATACAAAGCCCACGATTGAAAGAGAATAGGATAAAAGTAATATAAATTAAGCCTTTAGTCGTGAACTAAAGTGGGCCGGTCTAAGGCATGAAACTCCAGGGCTGAAAATGAGTCCCAATCCGGCCCTGAGTGTGTTAGTGAGAATGAGTGCATCTGTATAAAAGTGCTTGTGAGCATCCATCTGTGTAAGTATGATAGCGGGCTGAGATTCTGTCCCAAGATCACCTACAGCTGTAAAAGATATCTTAACTGCCACAACCACTTCACATAAAAAAGTAGAATCTCCAGCAGCTTCCAGCAAACCTCTCACTGTGTTGTTTTTTCTCCCTCTCCTCTCTTCTTGCTAATTAATCATGGGATACCCAACAACAGGATATCGTGAGTATACTTCTCTGCTGGCTTCATTTTTTTTCTTAGCTAGCTTACCTCTTGTTGTTAACTGCTGTTACTTAACTATGATGTCTACCATTTAATCTTCATTCTTGGATTTCATCTGAAAACTTACTGACCGTAACAAGATGGAACCAAGGTGCTTGTTTGGGTAATTCTGGCCTGGCAAAAAATAAAAAAAATAAATGTTTTTTAGGAAATATCAATCATCATCTGATTGACAGTTATGGATTGTTAAGTAGAAACCTAGTCAGCACAAATAATGCATTTTAATTAAAGTTAAAAAAAAAAGCCAAAAAGGAGGAAAATTGAGTTACAGGGTTTTCATGAAACAGCAGGGATAAAGTCCAGTGTAATCCACTGAAGCTGAGTAAGTCATGCCAAGCTCAAGTCAGGAAAATGTCTGTCTGTGTCTTGGCTGACCTAAACCCTGTCAGCTCACATCCAGCCAGCAGTTCTGTCAGTTTGGTACACACGCACACACATCCGCCCGACCTCACTAAGGACACAGCAGTAGATAGAGTTTGGCCATTTAAGATTTTTGTGGCAGGCATGTTAGTGCTCTAATCCGGCTCCACAGACGTCGCCAATTATCACTAAATATGTGCTGGCTGACTATAGGCGTATTTGGAACTGACTGTGGCAGTTGGCTCTGGAGAGATTTGTTAAGAACAAGTATTTATAGTGCTAACATGATCCGTGTTGCCTTCTGGTAAAACTTTTCTATCAGTTGTAGTTTGAAAAGAAGTCAGTTATCAGTCAGGTGTCCAGCTATATATTCTCTAAGTCACGTAAAACCTTGGTAGGTAAATATCCAATGTGAAATCTGGTGCGTGCAAATTGCCCAAAGGAAAGGAGTGAATAGGTGATCTTAGAAGTAGGTTAAGCAAACAGATAAATGTTAACGTTCATAACAGTCATAGTGTATTATGCCTAAACCAAGCCAAGTCTTTGACATTTCATACTGCACAACCCCTGCTCCAACCACATCTCACCCAACTAAACCCAACTAACCCAAGCTGCTCTTTGTATACTGACCAAGCTAACCTCTGGCCGCTAGCTTGAAGTAAATGTTGAGGGTTTAGTCTAAATTCTTACAATAATAAAAAGGAAACAGCTGGTGATATTATATATATCTATATGGCCAGCCTTAAACTTTAAAAGAACATTTTGTTTTTTGGGGAATTCTACAAGCTACTTTCCACTACTTACCCAGAGTCACTCAATTATGTTTAGCACGGTTGGAGATGCTACATCTCTAGCTCTGTCCCTGGTCAAATGTTACTCAGTTTCACAGGATTGTTGGGTCACATCTTTTCTGGTTAACAACAATCAAGTTTGATGAATAATCACACATCGGCAGTGATGCATTTCACACCATGTTTGTACTTTGACACATAAAGTGGTGTCACTTTCTGCTACCCAGAACATTTTCAAAAGTTTAGCAATGATTTAAACAGACGTCAAGATTCCACAACAACTTTGCACATAATGGTATACAACTACTAACTAATTCTGGGAAAGTATCAAGAATCATACAATTCCCCCAAAACAAACAAAATAATTAAATCTCAAGTGGAACTACTGAAAAGACACATAAGGTCACAAGATCAGCATCTCTATTGAAAGATGTATTATACCACATGTAGACCTGCACATGTGTTGCACGGGTGAATAGAAAATAAGATGTGAGCTGGCGATGTGATTTGACTTTCTGGTCTTCATACTCAAAGCTAGCGGCTGCCTACCTACAACAGCCTCCCCTTCACAGCCAAATAAACCCTGCAGATAAAGGCCCTGGCATCAGCCCCCCTTGCACTGTCCTACCCCTCGCTACGCCAGCATACTCACGCTCTCATCCCTTTAATATTGTGCCACGTCCCGGCAGGGCTTTACGGAGATTTGTGCAGAGAAAAAGGAGGGAGAGGGAGCAGGATTCTGCAGAAGTCATCCAGAGGTACGAAGCGGCCCCTGCCAGGGAGTGCTTTGCTGTCGTGCTGTTTGCACTTGTTTCTGGCTATAGCTCCGTTGTCGCTTATTTACAGCCGCGTCCAATCTGACTAAGCCAAAGAGTCACAACGTGTCATTTCAAGGTGAGAACGTCAGCAGCTTTAAAAAGGATCTGCTTACTGGATGTCCTGCTACAGTGCCCCAATTTCTAGGCTGGATTTTCACTGCCACCCACAGAGAATCAGATTTTCATTCTTAGACTAAATTAAAAAGATCAAAATGAGTACACACTGTATGAGTGGTTTGAAAAAAAAAACTGTGATAAATCTTCTTGTATTGTGGATTCTACTAGAGATTAACGCCTAGATTAACTAAATTGGTAGCAAACACACACCTAATCTGTGAGAATGTGACATTAGAGTTATTCATTCATTCTACACTTCAGCATTCAAACCTACAATACAAGTTGGTATGTTACTGCAGCATTCTGCCACAAATATGTCTGTACTGCCCTTATCAAACAGGGTGAATTTGTGTAAAAAAAAATAGCATAGCATTTCTTTAAATCCATTGGAAACATGCAGTGAGATTCTGTAACACTTGCAGGATTAATGACATCAGCAACAAGTCAACTGTCCCACTCAGGCCCAGATGCTTCGTCACACAGGGGCAGATGGTGAGAGTGACACCATGCAGTATCTCAATTCCTTGAATATCTCAGTGTCATCCATCTGCAGTGTCGCATTAGCGCTGCGTGTCATTTCATTAAAATTTGTGATTTGAACATGAGGGAAATATACAGCAGAACAATGTTTTAGGAAGAGTTTGCCTCCTTGCACTCAAATCCACTGGAAAAATAGTCCTGCATCCACCAAGTACCATCACTAGATAAAAATAGATTATATTTTATCACACTACGGCCATGTCCACCCTAAGGCAGTCATTGCATTTTAAAATGTATGTTTATTTGTTTCCATTCTTGTCTTTTATTCTCATTAAGCTGGGTATTTGGCCACTGAAAACAGATCAAACAGGAAAACCAGTTAAAAGGAAGACCTGACATTACTTGATGATACAGTATTTGCTGTATTCCTGACATGGTGGAACAATTTTGTTCTTCAATCTTATTTCTTAATAACGACACTTTTAAAACAGCAAAAAGCTTCTTTTTTAGATATGGTGTAGAGCTGCTGCCTCAAAATCTGAGCATTTCTGTATTTTTTTATTTCAATCTGGACGGCAAACTTTAAGTAGGCAATAAAAACACCAGTGTGGGTTAAAAACCTTTTGACGCGTAAACAGTGTTTTTTGCATTAGAATAGATATGGCCTAAGCCACAAAGCAGAGCAGAAATGATTACTTTCAGTTTGCAGTTTACAGACAGTGCTTCTGTCAAATACCACATCCCCATCACCATATAGAAGACAATATTAACCAGTTATAAAAAACAGCAATGCATGAAGAAAAGGCAAAAGAGCCATTTCAGCACTGCTCTTATTTACCCCCTGTAATCTCAGAGAGCTTTCATCATAGAAAAGTAGATTTTACCCTGTACACTTACTCTCTGATGTGAGGTGTTCACTTTCCTTTTCCTCATGCATTACCATCTCTAAACAATGAATCTGGTTCTTTTCTTAGGAATTTCTGAAGACTGACTTTACCTTAATATAATTTTCAGACACTTTTACTTTACTTGAGTATTTCCATACTTTATACTTTTACTCCACCACTTATTTGAGGCAAATACTGTACTTTTTACTTCAGTGTATTTATTTGAGAGCTTTAGTTACTAGTTACTTTGTAGATTCAGATTATTACGAGATACACTCAACAAATAAATTCCGATGTATTATAGATGAAGCTACACAGCAGTAAATGAGTTAGTAGTAGTAAGCATTAGCCCCACCTGTATCTGCTGCACAGTAATGCTTAGTGCATCAATGATCCTAATACAATAATTTTGCCTAATACATAATATTCTGAAATGGGTCATTCTGCATATGGAATACTTTTATTTTAGTATGTTATGTACTATATTTTGATTGTAATACTTAGACAAATCCCTAGACAGCCACTAAGTAATAGTAAAAGACATTATCAAAGAAACATAGAAGACTGAGTTCACACTTTCACAGATTAATTAGTTGTAAGGTAGCTAAAGAACAACGATGTGTTAAGTAACAACATTTAATTTACACATTGAAGATAAGCATACTATAGGTAAAGTAGCCAATATGGTAGACATATAGGTAAGCTTAAAAATTCACTGTGCCTTCCACATGTATGTTTAACATTAAAACATGATGTATAAATAATTTATATTCATTTTCATCCATCCGGCCCAGTTTAACATGCAACTTAATTTCATACAATATATACACAGTAGTAGGGGGTCCCTACTCCGTCTCCCCTTCAGCTAAGGGGTCCTTGGCCTAAAAAACGTTGAAGACCCCTGATTTAGGGGATAGTTCATTTATTTCAAATTGTATTACATCAGTACACCCATAGCAGCATATAAGCAGATGGGACAGGAGTAGAGAATCAAAATAAGTAAAATGTGAAAATGTACGCAAAAATATGGAACATAAATGGGAAAATGGATAGAAAACGAGTTATAGAGCATTACAGAAAGAACCGAAGAAGAGAGGAGGGCGGACCTGTCATATTATCTTTAGCTGGAAGTGGAGATGGCCATGGCGTGTCTCACATTTCCTCTATTTCTGACTAAATCTCACTAACTGTGTCCACACCACTCCATTGTGGACAGCTGAAGTTTAAGCACAGGACATTCAGGGTGACTCTGTGTATTAGTGTGTGTTTAAGATCTCTTTCTTAAAGTACAAAGGAAGTAACAGGGATGTAATTAGTACTAACGTATATTTGCTCTTAATTAGACAATGTTTTGGCATGATTTAATTTGTGTTGCTCATAAAACCAGCAGTGAAATTCACTGTTTGATGTTGTAAGTTAATGGTGCGTTCTTTTTGCCTTCTTTCTTTTTTAAAAAGAAAGCACCATAACTGCTGTTTTGCTGACACTTTTATGGAGGTAAACCAAGGCCAAGGATTTCAAAGTCTATTCCTTTTATGTTGCTTCTATTTTTATGTGCTTCTCCACTACCAGATAAACATGGAACCCCCCCCCCCCCCCCCCCCCCCCCACACACACACACACACACACACACACGATCATTAATCATGAGTGTCGACTGGTAGCTTGGTGTAGTGAAGCTGTGTGTAGATGCGACATGGGAGGGAGGCAGAAAGATAAAAGGATGTTTATCTGGGGCTCTTGCATAGAACATCATGTCAGGATTAGGCAGAAAGTCACAGAGAAGACTATACAAACCCTATTGCTTTGTTGTTATTAAATACACTAAATGGATTTTATTGTTGCTAGGAGACTTTTGAGAGGCTACTACAAGAAGCAAAACCTTGCAAAGTGAAACATTTACAGGAATGAGGGAACGGACCAAGTGTGATGACAACCATGTTGCCAAAATATAGGGTTCAAAAAGTGAATACTGTTTTACTCTTTGACAAATGTGTATACTTTATCTTGATATAGTATAATTGAGTATTGTATAACAATTACAATGTTGCTCTATCAGGCTGATGCCACAGTTCTGCACCTGGGGCTCTTCTGATGAATAAGGATGTCGACAGAAAAATATTTATCATTATATAGAGCGTTATCAGCCTGTGATTAGCCTCAATGAGATACATATATACATATTCTCTATAACTACATTTGAATAATGAGGATGAGAAAAGCCTGCTTTGTGGATCCAGGTTCTTGAAGACCATGGTCATGTCTGATTGGTTTAAGTGAAAGTATCGCTTCTAAACAGCTGATTTGATTTACGGAGAAAAAGTAATGATTGGGTTAATGACATCTTCCTGAAAGGATTTGCGCTGTGCTTCATAAGTGTACCACTTCTGTCTGACCTTCACCGTGTGGATATAGGGGTGCTCAAGAAATACATAATCTAATGAAAATCTGAAACTGAAGTAAATGTAAAAGTGGAATGTTGGCCGGAAAGCATAGGTATTCCAAGCTAGCAAGAGATATACATACATGGTGGTGGCTCACCATAAACTCATTTCATGGAGCAGAGGCTTGTGGATTTTACTAGATTGTTGGAACACCTGATGACAACACATAACAGAAAAGAGAGCAAAGGCTGTTACCCAGGTGGATTGGATCTTTAATGATTCTCCTAGCCTTTTTCTTGCTGTGCCTGGTGTAAATATCCTTTAGGCAGGGTAGGGCACTGCCAATTTGCAGGGCTTTGCAGTACTGTTCGCTGCTGTTTCCGTACCAGGCAGCGATGTTCCCCATCAGGATGTTCTCAATGATGCAGTATTCTCAGTATTTGAGGGGATACCTTGAATTTCCTCAGATGCCTGAAGTGAAACAGTTTCTGCCTTGCATTTCTTACCACTGAGTCATTATGCAGCACCCAGGGCAGACCCTCTATGATGCTGACACCAAGGTACTTGAAGCTGTCCACCCTCTCCACTGAGGACCTATTGATATTAAGTTCCTTCCCTGCTTCTTCCCAAAGTCAAATATCATCTATTTAGTCTTGCTGGCATTCATGAGTTGACTGTTGTCCTCACACTATTGGGTCAGGTCCTTTACTTTTTTCAGGTAGGCCTTTTTTCATTGTGGTCTGTGGTTAGGCCCACCACAGTCAGTTGTCAGCAAACTTGATGATAGTGTTGTTGAAGTCAAAAGTGGCAACACAGTCGAGGATGTACAGGGAGTACAGCAGGGGCTCAGAACACAGGCCCTGGGGTGCTCCAGTGTTAAGGATGAGGGTGGAAGAGGTGTGTCCGCCCACCCTCACCACCTGTGTTCTGCCTGTCAGGAATCGGTCTGCATGTCAAGGATTCACATGCACAATGAGGTGTTTAATCCCAGGTTCTTGAGTTTTGTGATGAGCCTGAAGGGAACTATGGTGTTAAACGCTGAACTGTAGTCAATGAACAGCAAGTTTGCATAGCTTCCTTTCTTTACCAGGTGAGATAGGGTGGTGTGTGGAGGATGTGTGCTATGGCGTCTTCCGTTAAATGGTTGGGACGGTAGGCAAACTGTAATGTGTCCACTATGCTAGGTAGTGAGGAGCAGATGGATTCCTTGAACAAGCATTCCATCACTACAATACAGAGGTAAGGGCCACTGGGCGATAGTCATTCAGGCAGGCTGGTCTTGTTTTCTTGGGCACAGGAATGATGGTGGATTTCTTGAAGCACATATCATTGTGAATACCAGCGCTTGTTTGTCAGCACAAAGTTTGAGGACCCACCCATTGATACCGTCAGGTCCTGCTGCTTTCTTGCTGTTTACATGCTTGAACATGCAGCATATGATCATCATTTTAACATATCTCTTAATACTAAGTATTAGTAAGTATGCCTTAATGTTAAAAACAGATATTGGTCAATATATTTTTATTGGTTTTCAGTCTTAAATATGTTATACTTAGGCCTGTGCAAAAAATCGATTAAATTAATTAATTCAAATTTTTTGTTGTGGGCGATTTAAAAAAATAAGTAAATCAAGTTTTTGTGTAATGGCGCATTTTTGGCTCTCCGGAGCATCCGTAGCGTTAGTTTCACATAGCAGTATGGCAAGCGACAACAACAACATCATAGCACACACGAAACAGCAAGTGACAACATGGCTACCGGTGAGAGTGGCAAGTTTGTTCCCAAGAAAGGAATAAAATCATCTGTTGTTTGGAACTGGTATGGGTTTGCTGCGACAGACATGGAGCAGCAAAATTTGCCTAAAGCCCATCGCCGTCAAAAGGCAGCAGCACCACAAACCTATTCCAACACCTGAAACAGAGACATCCAGCCAAATATGAAAAATGCCAGTCTCTCTGAGACGAACAAAACTGTAGTGACCAACAAACCTTAGCTAAAAAAACAGCTAACTGTAGCCGAATCCTTTGCACAAGGCGCCGCATATGACAGGAAAGGGGCACGTGGAGAACAATCACCGAAGCGGTCGCTTTGCACATAGCCAAAGACATGGAACCCATATATACCGTGGAGAAGACGGTAAGTTGTCTGCCGTTTGTACTTATTGCTTTCTTTAATAAGTAGGGGGGGAAATCGGAAAAAAATCGGAAATCGAATTAAAAAAAATTAAATCGGAGATTTTATTTTTAGGCCATATCGCCCAGCCCTAGTTATACTATAAATATGTTAAGCAGTATTGGTCAGGCTCTAGAGTTAAATATAAAAAATCTATCAGGAATGGACTTCTTGGACAAATTCCACCCGTGTTAAACACACAGACACAACACAGATCAACAAAGCAACATCTCATCTGGAACAAAGTAAAGAAACACTCACCATCATGCTCTCTAATGCATCTGCCTCTGATGTAGTTCTGTTTAGAGCAGATGCACCAAAACCTACAAAAAAAAACTAAAGAAGGGTTTCCCTTTTGGCTGTTGTTACATGAATGAATCTCCTGTGTCTCATAAATCTACACTATAATGGATGAAAATAGGTACTTTGGCAATGTGGCACATTACACCCAAACTGCTCCTGTGACAAGTATTTTCCACTCACATAGACAAGAAAATATGTATATTTATAAATAATTATCTCTTTTTTAAACTCTTTTAGTAGAAATAGAAGCTTGACACTAAACTCTCCTATTTGTCTCCCCTTGCTTTGTCATTTCCCACCCACCCCATCTCTCTCCTCTTTCTTTTCTTTACATTTGGGTTCTTCCTCTGTTATCCCTCCACTGCTTTGATTTCTCTACCCACAGGAACTTCCGGAAGCATCTTCGGATGGTGGGCAGCAGGAGGATGAAAGCACAGAGTGAGTCAGAGATGTGTGGTGTGTGTGTGTGTGTGTGTGTGTGTGTGTGTGTGTGTGTGTGTGTGTGTGTGTGTGTGTGTGTGTGTGTGTGTGTGTGTGTGTGTGTGTGTGTGATATGTTCGCTCAAATTGACTGTGATGTTGTTCACCCCACCATCATCTGTGTTTTTTTGTCGGTTCTCTGGTGTGTTTTTTGCATGTGTGTGGCACCAAACGCTGCTGCTTTACTGGGATTTTGTATTGTGCTATTGAATAACCTTGAGGATTATATGTTCATCAGTGTGTGCGTGGTGTGTGCTGATAAACCAGCGATATAAGTCGGTGCATGTGTGTATGTTTGAGTGTGTGACTGTAGGTGGTCTTTTCCTGTTGCATCGCTTCGAATGTTTGTTCAATTGGTTGTAAAGTTTGAAGACAAAAACGCTAAATTTAAAAAAAAAAGAAGTAAAAATAGATGATTGGTAGTGATAAAGGGGTGAGTGTCTGTGTGACTGTCACTGCAAACATATTGACACTGATAGAAAAATAAAATCTAGTTCTGGATTAGATGTGGCTTCAAAGGCAATGTGAGTGTAACTTTGTTATGTAACCGCTCTGTCCACTGTTTTGACTTTGAAAATTAAATGGAAAGAAAATGGTGAAGGACAAAGTAAGCTTAACTATTAATCTATGCCCCAGTCAATGAAATCATTGGTCACATTTGTATTTGTGTCAATAGATGCAGCATTAATGTGACAAGTAGCTTGGAAAGGTAATAAGTGTTATAGAGACTATGCAAAACCTGGTTTTCATATTGCAAACAATATGTTTGTGGACCATGACAGATTTGTGTACATGTATGTAGACATTTACTAAAACCCCAAATCTTTTTGATGCTGTAATGTCAAAGTTGGTCACACCTCAGACTTTCCCTGCTGTGAGGAGCAACTAGATCTCCTGGAGACCATTTCTTCTCCATTTCCTCATGGTCTTAGAATCTGGTCCCAAGACTGCAGTGTTGATTAAGTCAAAGAAAAATAAATGAGATATATATATTATATAAAAAAAACTTTAGATCAATCTGGTTGCGACTATGAAAATCAACTCTAGTCAAGATCAGAGTATTTGTGATGTTTTGATATAGTTACAAGTGATTTCTAAAAGAAAACCTTGTAATAGAAATGCAATCAAAAAATATTTTCCTTTTGATCACAAGAAAACAAAAAACATTAAAACGTTGACCTTATGATGCTTCGGCTAATGAAAAGACATTTGTACTTGAAAAGAACAAGTTGGTGACAGCAGCAAAATGAACAGAGAAGCATTTGTGGAAATTAATCAGCCGCGAAAGCACAGAGGGTAAAAAATTTGGAGCCTTGAGGGACACTGTTGATTAACCGTGTCAAACGCTTTCAAGTCAAATATTGTAAGAGCAGAGTGATTACTCTTCAAAGCAGAGCTGATTTTATCGAGGCTTGGTAAATATGGGAAACAAGGACAGTCCTTTCAAATTCATACTGATGATGAGCAACAAGATGCTTCATAATTTTAAAAGATAAATATGATTGTTAGCATACTGTATATGTATGTTTGTTTGACAGTTTGTATATGCAGGCATTTGTTTGTGCGTTTGTGCAGAGGAGGGATGGCATTGTGTTGTATACTTTATATTTGTGAGCTGCATCCGCCTTTTCACTAATGCGCTTTAGGTGGCGAGTGTGTAGAGGAAACAGACAATTTGCGGGTTTGGTAGTGTGTGTGTGTGTGTGTGCGTGTGTGTGTGTGTGTGTGTGTGTGTGTGTGTGTGTGTGTGCGTGTGTGTGAGTGAGTGAGTGACTATCTCTCCCCGCCTGCACTAGCATTTGCTGAGCGTAGATCGAAGAGTTTCAGCCGTTCCTGGAGTGATCCCACCCCTTTCAAGACTGACTCTGCTCATGAACCCAGAGACAGTGAGTTAACACAGACTCACACATGTGCATCTACACGCTCACACACAGACGCTGGCACACACAGTTTGTTACAGTTGCAGTGGTGCAACAATGGTAATTAAAACATTTTGAAAAGGCTTTAACTCTGAAGTAACCAAATCACATTTACAAATGGTGTAAATCTATGTCTAAAGTAAATTGTGCTTGGGAAGTTTTTAGTTTGTATTCCTGACATGCAGAGAGAGAAGAAAAAGTCAAAATTGACCTGGACCTGCCAGGCCTCACAGTGGCATTTTTTTTAGGGAAATCGTTCACTTGTGGATACAAGCACCAAAATTGGCACAATTACTCAGTGGGTAGTGCTCTTTCAAAAAAGTACGTTAGCCATCGCAAAAAAACATCATGTCAGCCGCGGCGGACATTTTACTTTCCGTCATAGCCAAATTATGTACATAAAGTATGAACATAAAGATTGCGTCATTCACGTGCATATTAAGTAGCCGCGCTGGTTTGTTTTGGTCTTATAATACATCCATAGATGCTTTGCAGAGAGGATGGTTAGTTTAGCCAGCAGTTAAGTTTACAAGAATTTGTCCAAATTTCAAGATTTGTGGCAAACTAAGATAAACAGTTAGACTACAGACTGACAGCTTTTGTTTTAGCTTGTTTGTCAAAATTCGCTGTTTAGAGTAGGCCTAGAGTAGAGCTGTGTTTGCGTAAACAGCGCGGTGGACGAGAGTGGACTGCGCCCAGACAGAGATTGAAATATATTGCTTCCTACATGTGTATGCCTGTAGACAGGTGAGTGGGTATTGATACATATTTACAAAGACAAAGAACCATAACTGATGTTACGGTATATCTGCTAGCATATCACCTTGTAAATGATGTCAGACTACTTCAGTGCAGTCAATTCTCCTTTGTCTACATACAAAACTGTAAGTTAAATATTACAAGAACTGCCAGATATAAACATGTCCTTTTATGTAAGGTGTCCTATTGTTTAAAAAAAACAAACAGCTGCAGTAAGATTTGTGAGAACATATTTTGAACAATGTGCTATGTCTGACCCTTGTCCCCTCAAGTCTTGACTGGCAGATTCATTACAGCTTAAATGTGCTTTGTGCACAGGTGGCTCATATCGAGTTGAAAGCTACTTAGCAGCATTTGTCAGCTATAAAAAAAAGGGTCGGTGATCAGCACTTTGATATATGAGCGACTTACAGCATAGCTGGAATGAGGCCAAATCATCTGTAGTCTCAAATGACGGTCAACCAGTCACAAATAATGCAAAGTACAGTACACAATGTAGGGGGCGACAAATAGGCCTGTCGTGATATGCAATATATCAATTAATCGCATGTTAAATAAAAATGAGCTCGATAATGTTTCCGGCCGCGATAATTTCCATTTGCATGCTTGTTTGTTTTCCTCGTCTCTCTCTCTCTCTCTCTCTCCCTACCAAAGAGACTGGATTACCACTCCGGTGCATCAGTGAACCCTCTCGGTTCCTTAGCGTAACGAGGAGTGAACCCTCTTGTCAGTCACTTGTCAGCCGTATGTTCCCTGTGTGGGGAGGCGGGACTCCTGGCGTAGCCTACCACAGAGTGCAGCAAAAGAGCCGCCGCGTGAGGAGTATAGCCAGAGAAAACGTTAGTTGAGAGTTGGGAGGAATAAAAAAAAAAAAAAAAAAGATGTAATTGGTTTCAAAGCCAAACGCGACAGCTGGAGTGTGGGAGCACTTCGGATTCAAGCCGAATAACCGTGGTTACCCACGGTATTCTCTCTCTCTCTCTCTCTCTCTCTCTCTCTCTCTCTCTCTCTCTCTCTCTCTCTCTCTCTCTCTCTCTCTCTCTCTCTCTCTCTCTCTCTCTCTCTCTCTCTCTCTCTCTCTCTCTCTCTCTCTCTCTCTCTCATATATATATATGGCCTGTTGAGGCGTCTGCTTCATCTCTTTTGCACTTTTTGATTACAAAGGTCCTAACTGGCAGCTTTGCCTGTTAAGGAATGTATCACTCTTTATGTCTGAGCCTAATATTTACTATTTTCTGAAGTGCAATTTTGTTTACATCCATTTTATTTATTGTTTTGGTTGTGTGTGGTTTTTATTCCAGTGCATTTTTTGTTAACAGAGACTAAGAGTCCATTGTTTTTATTGTTTTTGGTTGTTTTGTTCATTTATTGTGGATATTTAAAATGTCTTCCAGTTCCAGTGTTAAATATTCTTTAGAAATAAAAGTTTATTGATCTTTGAAAATGTGTACCTGCATTATTACGCCATTATCATTATATTAGATGAAAATGGTCTCAGAATGACAATATTATCATTTATCGCAATAATTTCTGGGACAATTTATCGTCCAGCAAAATTTGTTATCGTGACAGGCCTAGTGACAAATACTGCCAACCGCAAAAGTCTAAGTATTTTCAGTTTGGGAGATTTCCTGCTTTCAATCGACAATGTATCAGTAGGAAATATTGTAATTTTTTCTCCACTACATTTATCTGATGGTTGTTGTTATTAGTTACAAATTCAGTCTTTTTTTTGTTATTTGGATACACTGCAGTGTCTGTTCAGAACAAGCCAATTGCGTGGCTTTCGGTATTGCTGCTTGCAGCTTTGTCCAGAACCACTCATCCAAACAACTTCACACTCGACACTGTGCTTCCTTCGGTCCGGAGCAATACACCTGCCATGACATAAATTTGGGACCAGGCTACTTCTGGGAACAAAAGTGTTCATTCCAAAAGTTACATCGCTGATGTTTGAAATAAGTGTGCTACAATGTAACATTCTCTGGTCTTTCTTTCTTCATCTGTTAGTGAAGAGCTGTGATGATCAATGAGATTTTGTGTACTGACTATATTTGTATGCATTTGTGTACAAATGTACTGTAGTGAGCAATGGATAGCAAACTGTACACTGCATGCTGTTGGGCAGTGTATTAGTTTATATGGGTCCCCTCCCAATAAACTACATGGTGTGTACATAACACACTACTAATAAATGCAGTATGTCCTGAGCTTGCACTCGCCACTGCACTTCCTTGGATCCTCCGCAAAACACCCACCAAGTGTGAAGTCGATCGGATGAACGGTTGTCGAGAAAAACACCTTCCATTTTAGTTGGATTTAACATATTGAGTTTGAAGACATATTTTCAATGAACTAAGTAATTAAATGCTTAGATATGTCGATAATGACATCCCTAATTTAACTTCTTAACCCTTTTGCACAATTAGCCAACAGAAGGCGGCCTTATATGACTCACACTTCTTTGTGTTTTCGATGGTGATTTAGTTACTTGAAAGTTAAAGCCACTTTTCATCAAGTATGTAACAGACAAATAGGACTTGTGATATGACCGTATACTGTGCTGTATGTATAAAGACCTCTCTGTTGAAGTAAGGTGACATTTTGTCATCACGGTTTTTCAGCTCAGTTCCACGTTTTGGCAGATCAAGAACAACTAACATAAAAAACAAAAACAAAGACACTTGCACATAAAACACACTATCACACGTACAAACTGACTGTCTCTGCTGTTGACTCTGACCCTGTCCATCTGTCTCCCTATGACCGTGGGTCTTTCTTCAACTTTGTGATGCTCTCTCTCTGTGAGTATGTCTTCCAAAATGGAGTGTGTCTCAGTCCGATTGTGTCCGCTGGTACAAATGTTAACGCAAGGAACGTATGTCTAAGTGTTTTTTAAAAGGCTTTTGAATACAAGTATCAACTCAGTGTTTGCATGTGCTGTTTGTCTATGTTGATGTCTGAGTATCTGTGGATTTATGTTTTTTCGCCATGTCCATCTTCAGCGTTTCTGTGTTTCAGAGTGTGATAAAAGATAAATGAACTGTTGACGACAGTCTAATGGTGTGGTTGATGCCTCATTCTTCCTCTTTCCTGAGGGAAAGGTATTGTTCTCTGGAGGAGTGACATTAATCGTCAATCTTGCTTGTCATATTCTCCTCTGTCATACTCTCTTTACTCTCTCTTTTCACACTGCTATTTCTTCCTAGGTACCTGCAGTCTCTCTTTATTAGATGGTTCACAGAACCTATTGACAAAATCTTGACTGATAATGGAGGCCAATGCCAACATAGATATTTGAGAGTCCTCTAGTGACATACCGCCCAATTATTATTTTAGGTTTGTTGTCTGAAATAGTAAAAATATGAGCAAAGCATTGATATACAGTATTAATAACACACTCGGACTCCAACACCGTAGGTAGCAAGTACAAGAACACACATATAGCAATCATAAATGTCATGCCATAAGCTGACATTGTAAGTATACTACAGTATTGGAAATGGCAATTACATTTGAGTGTATTAGCACTCAAACAGGAATACCAATTATCAGCAAGTAGTTTCTATTAAAGCACTGACCTATAAGGAGGATTAAAACTGTCAACAAAAACATACGTGAAATAATTACCATGACAAATGAAAAACTCTGCTGTTAATAAGTTGAATTCTCTGCTTACGCTAAAGTAATAGAATCATTGTTGGTTGTATAGGTTTGGCTGTATAGGTCCCAGTTTGGTTTTCATAGCTTTCCTTGTTAGCTGGTGCCAGAAATCCTGCTGCCACACTCACTATCAGTCGCTCCTTTTTTTTTCTCCTTCTGTCAGCTGTCTCTTTTTTTCCTGTTCCATCTGTCATATGTCACCACCATTATTCACAACTCCATCATGTTTCCTCACCTCTGCACCCAGCTCTCTCCACTTCCTGGACACGTCCTTCACTCACAGATTTTCTCACCTTTCTTGCCTCCCACCCAACACTTCTGCCTTCACCCTATTATCTCAAGTATTTTTGCTCACTGGAGTGTTACATTCTCTTCTAGGTGGAGACCTGCAGACCTCCTGTGGTACCTTGGATGAAGGAGGCCTCGATGACAATATAGACTGGGAGGAGGAGAGAGAGATGGAGAGGCTGGCCTGTGAGGGAGATGACTTTGTACCTCCCAAAATCATGGTAAGAGATCATATTGTTCACCAATTTAATATTAAGCTTAACTTGCCAGACTTACAAGGGACTTAGGGTTTTTCTTTTCTTTTCTTCATTTTGTTTTTTACAAATGGTCAAACTCAAAGCAGCTGAGGCCGAGCTATCTTTACTTTTAGTCTAGTTTAGAATTCTCGCAGGATCACAAGATCACACGATAAGCATGGAATCACGAGAGATCACCTGAAGGCTTCAAGTAATGCGTATGTGACCAATCAGCGTCCTGTGAGGAGCTACTAGCAGCTATGGGACTGGTTTAGGTGTGTGTGACATCACAGAGGGGCGGCTGTTCTTTCAAAACAACAATTCTAGCTCCTAAAGCAGTAAAAGATGCTGCAATAGCTGAAGAGTAGGCTATTTCTTCATTAAAAGAATACAATACTGCCTGTTAAATACTTGTCTCCATGTCAAACTCCACACCCCACAATTTGTGAAAGTAAAACTAAAAAATAAATGTGGATGTGGAGACTTTAGAAAGGTCCCTCCATCGGGATAAGAAGTAAACTGAACTTGTGAAAATTGGTGTCTGTCCCTGATCCACAGTAAGCGGGTACAACAAATGGTTATTTTAGGAAATGGTTACTTTAGGTTTACACAATGATGGCAGATTAAAATTAGCTTAATCTCAAGAAGGTAAATTTATACAAGTGCAGTCGCTTAAATGCACCTAATGTATTCTCAACCATCTCGCTGTGAATATTAAATACATAGAGCTGTAGGCTACATTCCCTGCCGGCATGAGAGTGCATGAGAGTGCAAGAGAGTTTGCTCCTTTCCCCTTTACTCTCATTCCCCCTTTACTCGACTGTTACTGTTACTCTTCTATTCCCCCCGAACCTTGCTCCATTTTCTCCATCTTCCATTCTTTCCTTTCTTTGCATCCTACTAAATCCAGCATTTCTTCTGCTTATTCTGTTTCTCTTTTCCCTTCAGCTGATCTCTTCTAAGGTCCCAAAGGCGGAGTACGTTCCCACTATAATCCGCAGGGATGACCCCTCCATCATCCCCATCCTCTATGTGAGTGGAACACACTCGGACATCGACATGGGTGCATTATGGACATGCCAAGCATACAAGTTGTTTCTTTAAAAAGGGATTCCATTGCTATCTAAATTAAAGCATTTTGCAATTTTAAATGATTGTTTTATGTGAATGTCTTTTTCCTTAGGACCACGAACATGCAACGTTTGATGATATTTTGGGTGAGTAAATATATATGAAAATGTAATTCCAATAAATGAGTACAATGAGTGCAGTGAATGAAACGCTTAAAAGAGAATATTCTAAAAATAATGATGACTTTAAGAACAGAAGATAAAAATATAAAATGTGGAAGTAACACTTGAAATAAATGACTGGACTGAATGAGATGATTTTAAGGCGTAAAAAGGTACACGTAACACTAGTGTCCAACTAATGAAAGTTGAACAAGTATAGAGACATAATTACTTTAAATTATAGAGTCAGAGATACTTTTATATACAGATAGACATATTTATATGCTATCCTGGGATGGAGGAGTGGAGTCTGAACTCCGTGGGAGTTAAAGGTCAGAAAAATAGCTAAAGGCTAACCCTAACCTGCAATCAACATCTTCGAAAATATCTTAAATGTGGCTTACTCACTCTGTTCATTTAGAACCAGTTAAAATGCTCCAAAATTAAAGAAAGAAAATGATCATCTTGCTCACAACAGAAGCACTTACTGTACAGTAAATGGTCCCCAGAGCGAGAGAGGGCGTCAATGAATAATTGATATAGATTTCAGGTTCCCATTTTACTGTCTTTCATTAACCTGTTTTATTTTGCTGTGACATTTCCTGCTGCATTAAGTACACACTGTTGAATTCAATTTAAACTACATCTTACATTAGTGCCTCTGCTGTCTATTATTACACCTGTACTTGAACTCACTCCCCAGAGATTTCCTTTGTTTTCACCGTTCGCATTTCTCCCTCTCTCACTACACTGTGATTTGTCTCTTTTCATATTCATATTCTTTCGGTTCTCGGTCCCTGTCGTTAACATCAATCCAACTCTTTTTCTCTCTCTCGCAGAGGAAATAGAGAAGAAGCTTACAGCTTACAGGAGAGGAAGTAAGTTCTGGAGGATGCTCATCTTTTGTCAGGTAAGGAACAAGGAGACACCATAAGTGTAATACTGTATTTCCTGTAGAAATGTAGGTTTTATTTGGGATATATGGGGTTATGTGTTTATGCACTACATATGGAACTCCATGAGTACCCATATGTACCCTAGATAGATAGATATGTACCTTCCTTTGGGATGTAATCTCTCTATTTGTGTGTGTGTTTCTTAGGGAGGCCCCGGTCACCTGTATTTACTGAAAAATAAAGTGGCAACTTTTGCTAAGGTCGAAAAGGAGGAGGCCATGAGCCAGTAAGTTACCACTGAGTCCATCTCTGTAGTAGTATAGTAGTTTAGTTTATGTCTCCTATAGCCTCCTATAGTCAAATATCTTGACAACCTCCATTTCCTATGTCTTATAAAGCATTAACATGTGATGATGCTTTACAAGACATGAAAAGAAATTACTGAGAGCCATTAGCTAGCTGTAAAAAGAGAAGTATTTGGGAATTATTTTATTATTAAGATACCTTTGCTGTACTTTCATTGTGGCTTTTATTCCACTGATAATAAGAAGAAGGGTTAAATCAAAAATCCTCTTGTTAACATCTCAACCAAAAGGAACATGCTCACGCCTAAATAAATCTTCATTTTATTTTAGGCATTCAAAGGATTAAAGATTCTGACATAAATACGTCATGTAAAATGCTCTTTACGCTATTTTCGGAATATGAATACTATTTCTCAGACTTGATGTAAATCAAAGATGTTCCACTGTGACAATTCAACACTCTCGCTACATTGGTTTGTCATTTATGAGCACAATATAGCCTACTACTTTTTGGAGTGATGCATCTCTCCCAGGGGGACCATCTTTGAATAGTAGATGTTAACTTGTTTCAGATATATAAAACAAAACCTCCTGTTCCACATTCTGTTAAAACAGCGGTTAACCAATAAAGAGTGCTCGACGCAGGCTTATCTTTTTAAATGTTACATTTTGTGGATTTTATCATAGGACCTGTCGATGACTGATTACATTCAGGATGAAAAAAACTCTGAGGCGTGTAACCGTAGCCTTTGTCTTTGTTCAGATTCTGGAGGAGGCTTAGTCGCTTCATGAGTAAAATCAACCCAGAACCCAACATCATCCACATAATGGGATGCTATGTCCTGGGCAACCCCAACGGAGAGAAGGTACACACACACTGATGCAAAAACACACAAACACAAACACACGCACGCACGCACGCTAACTGAAAGTTACATAATGTTGCTTTAAATCAGCACAGAAAAGATGCCAACAAGCACACAGTATTTCACAGAAGATATGCTTATTTAGGGATTCAAAAAATTGTCAGCTATTGACTACAGTAGTCTTGCTCCAGTGTCCAGATTACGGCACAGCTCCAGCACTTGTGTACCTCCTAACTACACGGCAAGGCTACAGAGATACAACATAGAGACTGCGAGACCTGTGGTTGGTCAGCTTGGGCTGCTTATGTTTTCTCCAAGAAAGTTGAAGAAAGGCCCATTCATGTTCTCTATTTGCAGTAACACACAAGCAGCAAAGCCAGTTCCACCTCTCTTTTATCACAGTGCGTGAATGTACTGTAAACACAATCACTTCGGCTATCAACGAATGCACGACAGTAAGACAAGACCAACCCTCCCTTAGTCGCTCTTTATCCACAATTGAATGAAAGAATGTAAACAAGATTACTGTGGCGCATACAGGCAGATAATATACGACAGATACAGAGCGGTGAAATCTGATGCAGAACTATGAATCAATTCCTACACTGGTGGGACCATCGCACACCGTCACGCAAGAGTAGAATTCCAATTCATTCCTAACGAGGTCTCTGTTGATTTACACACTAAAAACTTAACATTAATGTGTCACACAAACTAATGTAATAACTTAGGATGCCCAAGGAATATAGATGTTTTGTTCCCTGTCTCTTATCATTAAAGTGAACACTTCCTCGTGCCTGCCTCATTTCCCTGTTTGCTGCCCTCTGCTTTCATATTTATGCTCACCGTATCCGTTATCCGCTGTCTCAGTTTCTCCCTCTCTCTTTCTCCACGTGTGACTATTATGTCACTCTGTGTGATGTTAATGGGATACAGCTGAAGAGCATACATGCCGAGTGATGCTGCACCTCTCTCTACCTGGCATGAACACATAATAAGACCCATAACCACGTAAAAAAAAAAAAAAATCAAAACACACACACACACAAACAAGCTGGCAGACACACTCACGCATACACACACACACACACACACAGATGCACACCATAGCCAGCGGTGTCTGACATAACTGTCTTTTCCAGTCAATGATTTGTTATATAAAGTGGATCTCTCCAGGGTTGATGGACAGTCTGGCATTCTGCAGAACAGACTGCACATCAGTGATATCTCCACCACTACAGACAAACACACACATGCAGTTGTTTCAGGAGAGCTTGAATTCAAAACAACAAAATAGGTGTGTTTCTCTTAGTCCCAAGATCCCAAAGTGATATTTTCACACTGGTAGCTTGTCTACTATAGTCTTTATAAAACGTCAGTCAGAAAAAAGAGTTAATGAATTTTTGCTTGTACCTCTCCAGAAGAATGTGTAAACACATATACGCTTTTAAGGATGTAGACATTTTACCAGCTGTGACCTAATTTTTAGTGCTTTCCATCAAACCTATTCTCCATTGGCAACTACACTACACGGGCATAAGTATGTGGACACTTGAACATTAAACAGTATATCATATGCTGCTATAACAGCCTCCACTCTTTCGGAAAGTCTTGGGTTAGGGGAATTTGCTGACGTTCATCCACAGGAGCATTAGGGAGGTCAGCCATTGATGTAAGAAAATAAGGCCTGGCTCACAGTCGTCATTACAGTTCATCCCAAAGGGGCTCTCTCTGCAGGCCAGTAAGTTCTCCCCCTCCAAACTGGGAAAATAATTTCTTTATGGACCTTACATTAGGCTTGTTGGAGATGAGCCAGGTCTGCGCAGAGTTGATCACCGGTGATCGTCGCCTAATGCATGCCGGTTAGATTTGAGTCCGACTTGATCCCGACTTGCTCTGACGTCATGCACACGTGGGCAACGATAACCTCACGAGATCAAGGCGGCTGCAGGTTTGAGACGCAGGCAGCGCAGTTGCTTTTCACCGACTGCAAGAGCCAGGCGGACCCAGGGCATGCTGGGAAACGCCTGGCTCTCGGCTGATCTAACAGCTGATTTGTTCAGAATCGACTCAACATAAGGACGTTTTATATAAACTTTTTATTGTTTTTGAATTGGAGGGATTTGAATTGCTATTTGTCTGATTTAAAGGCTTATTCTGTACAAACCACATGTGTGTCTGATAGTTATGTTTAGAAGTCAGAGAGACTAAATCCGTTCAGATTACGGATCATCTACAGTGTGTTGTTAAATAAATCAGCAACAGATCGCATGTAGAGCATTTTAACAGCTACTCATAATAAAAACAACTGGAGACTGTGTACAAACAGGATGTGAGTGTTTCTGTGACTTCCTGTTCAGCCTGAAGGCTGCTGGAAACGGCTGGAAACTGTCCGACTTGACAGCGGATTTTTGTCACCGCCCCCGGCTGCTGCCGCCTGCTCTCGTCCACTTCACAGGCGAGGCGCAGTTTATCTCGAACGAGCCTACAGTCAGCAAAGGCCAAATCAATCAGCTGATGTAAGAGGGGTGGATGTTGTACCTTGTGATTACTGCATTGTGAAGGCTGCACTTCAGCAACAAACAACACTTAAGACATGTAATAGTTGTTTTAAAACACAGTTTTGAGGATGCAGGAATAAAAAAAAATAGGCTGGGGATGGAGAACAGCCGGTCAGAGAGGCAGTCTGACCCAGTTTTCATTCAGAGATTTTCAAGCACAAGTTTTCTCAGCCCAATGTCTGCATCAGTTTTGACAACAGCCACTGAGAGCTTGCAAGAAGCCACGCAGGACAGAAACGAAACTACCCAACTCGCAAAACATTATTTGAGTTTTTTCCATTTGCCTTCAGCTCTCTCTGCACTGAAGACAAAACACACTGCCTGGCTGCTTCTCCCTAACCATTCTCTCCACGTCTGGCATGCAGCCATCTTCTTTCAGCTTTTTCAAAGGACTGCAAACACAAGGAATGAAAGCTGCTTTTTCTTCACCACCTCCATTTTAACATCATAAAGTGAAAAACAAAAGCGCATTCGGCCTTTGATTTGTCTGACAGAGGGTTATCGAGAGCCCTCATGACTAAATTGGAGCGAGAAATCAGTAAGCTTCAATTTTTAATGGGCATGGCACCGTGTCAGTGAGACGGTGCAGAATAACCTAGAATTGCTACACTGCAATTAAACAGTTATCATGTAATTAGAGATGCAATAAATGATTACTACATCCGCTATGACTACACTCACTATTGATTAATCCATCATTTCAGGTCAAAGTGCTTGTTTTGTCCAACCAACAGTGCAAAACCCCCAAAGTATTTCATCTAAATTATATAATACGGAGAAAAATCAGCAAATTCTCACATTTGAGAAACTGTAACTTGAAAATACTTCACAATCTTGGTTGATGTTTATGGCATTTATGTAACTGGGACATTTTGGGACTGATTGGTGGGGATTGCTGTGGACGAAGTACACACAGTGCTACACTGGTAAGAGCAAATTACGTCTAACCATGTATCCAGCTAATTTAAATAGCTCACAACTGTATTGTGTGAACAGCAGTTCACTTCGTTTAATATTGTATGTAGCGTTGTCTTTTGCGGGGTGCAAATATTCCACCAAAACAAGTTTCATCCGGAGACTATTTTGCAGAGGCACCATCGCTGCATCTGGAACTTAGCGCCACCCAAGACGATTGTGATTGGTTTAAAGAAATGCAAACAACCCAGAACGTTTTTTTTTTCTACTATCCCAGAATCTGTGGTGTATAGCCAGACCTTACTCCACAGCGCTGTGGAGATAGGTCTGGCAATGCGAGACTAATAGGGATATGACAGGGACATGGCTCCTACTCTGAATCTTTTACAAGCTCTGCTGTTTCATGGAAAAACAGAGAGGATATATCAAGACAAGCAAGGTTACCTGCTCAGGAAGAATTGCTATATGTCTCTTTAGTGTGTGTGTTCATTCATGCACTGTGATAAAAGAGAAGTGGAACTGGCTTTGCTGCTTGTGTGTTACTGCAAATAGAGAACATGAATGGGCCTTTCTTCAACTTTCTTGGAGAAAACATAAGCAGCCCAAGCTGACCAACCACAGGTCTTGCGGTCTCTATGTTGTATCTCTGTAGCCCTGCCGTGTGTAGTTAGGAGGTGCTGGAGCTGTGCCGTAATCTGGACACTGCAGCAAGACTACTGTAGTCAATAGCTGACAATTTTTTAATCCCTAAATAATCATATCTTCTGTGAAATACTGTGTGCTTGTTGGCATCTTTTCTGTGCAGATTTAATATGCACATTTTGAATATGTGCTCTGACTTGAAACTTTAGTAATGTTAAAGATGGGTTTGTGTGTGTGTGTGTGTGTGTGTGTGTGTGTGTGTGTGTGTGTGTGTGTGTGTGTGTGTGTGTGTGTGTGTGTGTGTGTGTGTGTGTGTGTGTGTGTGTGTGTGTCTGAAGACGCAGGCTCCCCTGCTGCGATTGTATCCAAGTGCAGTAGGATTAATTGGGGTTTGCTTTCTTATCTTGGGCCAACAGCTGTTCCAGAAATTGAAGAATCTGATGAGGCCTTATTCTGTCGAGTTTGAGTCGCCGCTGGAGCTGTCTGCACAGGGTGGGTCTGAACAAACATACAAACACACCCCGAACATGCAGATCACACGGACACACGCGTGCATAGTGATTCACACACGCGCATATACACATGACATGACACATATTTGTGAACAAACTTGAATGTCTTGTATTAACCAGTAGGAGGATTTTACTCAAACAGCTGTTCTCTTATTTTAATTTAATTGAAATATAATTTATTTAAACAATGTGGCACTTGCTGTACCCGTCTCATCCTGTTCTTGTACTGTACACTCACTTGCTCTCCTTGCTATCCTCGCCGTTTGGGTTGGCTATTTTTTATGCAATTGATCCAGGTCATATTTACACTCCCACCACACAGGAAAAAGTAGTCATACTTTGCACTCTTCTCCTCCCGAGCTCCAAGTGGGAGTAGGGACATACAGTAGGCTACTCTCTACTCAACACAATAGTTAGTGTTACAAAAGTCTGCTCTCAGTTACTGGAACAACTAGAAATTGTTGTCTGTTACACCCAGATCCAGACTTCCTCTTCGTTAGCCCTTTACTTTCATTACGTTTTCCACAGAGTATCCCCTCCTGTACTCGTGGTGCCCATTAGAGGTCCCAACCTCTGCACCCCTGATTATTTACAGTGTACACATAACGGAGGCAATAACCGTAAAACAAAACGGAAATCAATGTTCACAGGCAAACTGTGGTAAAAACAAGAAACTAATTAAGAAATGTATAACCAAAACTCCCAGAGTGTTAAATTCATTGTCATATCAAACCACGCTAAACTTCTGTCCCATACAAATCAACCCTTTACCACAGGAATTTACCACTAGTTTCCAAATATGCTTAGAGGCGACCTTAATGCCACCAGAGTTATAGTTTTTATCAACATTATGCTTTGAAACATATCTGGAAAGTTGCTAAATGTCAATATGCAATGCTAATTTGTAATACAATATCCACTCATAGCACCTAAAGCATGACTGAAGTTTTTATGTTTATGTTCAGGCACTCACAGCTCTTGTTAAGGTTAGGAAAAGATTGTGATCTTGGTATGTCGTATGGTATATTCTGCTTCCATAATGCGTGATTCAAACTTCTCCTGTCTCATTTACAAATCAAGGCAAAGAGGTGATTGAGTTGTACTTCGACTTCCGCCTCTACCGGCTTTGGAAGACACGGCAGCACTCCAAACTCTTGGAATATGAGGAATTTTTGTGACGAAGAAACATGGATAAATGGTCCAGTGTCACGAGGAACCAGCTAAAAACTGGTCCAATGACTGAACATTGCTCAACTATAGTGCTCGACTCAATATAAACAGTCATACCTGCTTTCATTCTGGAGAGGACTGGGAGAGGAGGAAGAGGGATGACAGGCAGGACAAGGACGCTGAAGACTAAATTACCCTGTGCCTCTGCTCCTCCTCATTTTCAGTGTAAGGATCAAAGACTAACAGAAAGGGCCGAAGAAATACACATAAAAGAAAAAAATGAGGAAAAAGCAGAGACAACTGGACTGTCCACATCGTAGTCACCAATTCCCTTTGCCTCTTGAGTTTGAAAGCAAAAGGAAAATCAAAAATTCAAATGTGTAAAAAGCAAATATCATTTTAGTCACATCTTTGTTGCAAAGACACACTTTTTGAGGCTGATGCGCTTCAGAAAAAAAATCGCTGAAACTCATTCTGCCATAATGTGGTTCTGTGTTTTGACTGGACCTCTCAGATGATCTCAGACCCCCAGAGACATACATATACATAAATAATCCATGTCGAAGTGTGTATATATCACATGAATATATTAGCATAGCTTTAGTCATGCAAATAATACTCTATGAGAATAATGACGCATCATTTATTTTTGATGTGCATTGTTGTGCAGTTTCATATGGAAATACTTTGGAATAACTCAGGTTTTAGCCATGAAGTAATTAATCTGTCTGTCTATTCTATCAAGATATTGTAATCTTCATCGCCATTGCTTGGAATGAATGTATTATCTCTCTAGACATGTATCTTCTGTTTGAGGAACTGAGCTTCATGTTTTGGTAAAGAAGAAAGAAAAAAAAAAGAAGAAAAAGAAAGAGCCGATTTTGTGTGCGAGTGTGTGCATTTTCCATGTCAAAAAAAAATGCAGATCGTGTTGTGTGTATTTTCTCTTTCTGTTATTTTGTTGAAGCAAAAAATCATTGTATCACCTTCACCCCCCCCCCCCCCCCCACCACCCATTTTCCTCTCTTTCTGTCACATACACACAAACAGAAAGACAGTCTAGCATGATTGATGATGTCAAGAGGGATGTAACAGCCATCCAAGTGCTCCTGCCACTGTAGTGTAGGAGTTGCCCTACTGATCCCTCCTGCTCTTTCGCAGAAGGTTCAGGCCACTTAGTCGGCCCCTGTCAACAGCGCCAGCTGCTCTCACTATCTGCTAAACACTCTTGGCTTCTCTTAATGGCAACCAAACGAGCTTCACTGGGCTGTGATCCAGTCTGAGGACCCGAGTTCTCTGAATTAAACAGATCTGCCAGGGGTTTAGGCTGTTAACAGCCATCTGCAGCCCCTGCCAGGTGTCAGCTAGTCAAAAGGCCAGAAATACGCACTGAGTGTGTGTCTGTGTCCGAGAGACAGGAACAACCCGAGTGACCTGAGCTGTCTCACATACTGTAGATTAAGGATGGCCAAATGCGGAGAGCAGCAGCTGAGCCTACTGCTGGACAGCAATCTGAAACAATGCGCAAGTGCTCACACACATGGACACACACACACACACACACGCGCACACACAAAAACACTTGGGCTGAGACGAAAAGGAAATTCGAAAGTAATCAGGACAAAATTAAAGGGCACTCCACAGACTTTGCATAAGGTCGGTGTACTCGTCATGAGGAACACTACTCAGCCTGTCAACCATTTATAAAGATGTCTTCTGACAAAATAACCCTGGTGATGTCATTGAGACTTCAGATTTATAACAGAAATCCTTTGTAACTGCCAGTGTGGAGTTTGAAAGATGTGGTTTATGCCAGGATCAGACGACACGACTTTTTGTTGTCTTTCACAACAGTCACTATGTCAGATTAGACAGACATAGTGCCATAAATTATCTCTGTGTCTTGGACGGAAAAGTGGAAACACTATACAAGTATGACAGCGACCAGCCCCCCCGACTGATGATCACGTGCTGTCGCCAAGATCACGAGCAAGTTCATACAGTAGGTTAACAACATAACAACATCTAAACTTGGACAGTGACACCCCAAAAGCACAGAAATCTCAATTTCTAGCATCAGTTTATTTAATTTCTCAGGCTGACATGTTTGAGCAAAAGGCTCTGCTTAAGGCAAATACCATTTGCTGAAATGTCTCACCCAAAGAAACAAGCTGCAGCCAGAGTGTTGAGCTTTTGTGCTTCTAGAGGCCTGCAATACAAGTTTTTATGTGTTTGACTTTTGAATAAAAAAATAAAAAAAATGCTGCCGCATTTCAGCCGTAAATTTTACCTATGTGGCAGCAATCCAAGGAGACATTGCTAAGTCACGCCACGGCTCACTGCTCAACCAATCACAGCAGTGTCCCACAATGACAACGGCCCCTGAATGTCAGCGAACCATCGCTGCAGAGCAACACTGCTAAGTGTGATTTTAAAGGCGGTTATTGAGGGTTCGCATAGGTAACTGGCGTACAGAAAGTTTACGGAGTGCACAAGGAAAAATATTTGAGTTATTTAATAGAAGCCAGTGGTCCCGGCCCTGCATAACATGTACACAAAGATACGCTACATCTGTGTACTGTAAGTTACATACTTTTCAATTTGTTGTTATTTGTGTGGATGTGTTAATATTTGGAGCATTATGTGCAGGCTTCTTTTGTGTTGAATTCATCCAATCTCACTGGTGTGCTCTCTATCTCTCTACTGGCAGAACTCTGTTTTTATTTGCTTTTGCCCTCTCTCTGACATTGCAGTGCTGGCCTACAGTTTGTCTGGCACAGACAAGTGCTCTCTCAGCCTGAGTCATGCAGTACATGCTTTCGCTCCAGATTTAAAACTCAACCTGTCATATCATCGAGCCATTTTAATTCCAGCAGAAGCATTAAGCTGCCCAATTCTCAAAGACGCTGCCCTCAACAGCTGCTAGGTTTAATGAAATATTGTTTTCGGAACTTTACACCCTGGGTATCATTTTCACATCAGAAACATGGCCACCGGTTAATTTAAAAAAAACGCAGCAATATGATGGATTCTGTCAATTCAAAAAGCGTTTTTCTTATGCCATAGAACGCATCACAAAAAAAATTAAAAAAATCTCATATCCAGTCTATAAAGAAATTGCTAGTAATTAATCTCCTGTTTGAATCTATCGGGCTGAACTGACCGTGACGTGAAGAGCATTCTGACTCAGGAGTTTGAGAGAGCTATCTTGTTTTCTTCTTCAGCAAAAAACAAAAAAAACAACCCATTTCACTGGAAATCTAATTAAAGATGCAAACGTGTCTATTTGTCTTTCTCTTGTCTGTGTTGTATTATTTGCCTTTTCTTTTTCTTTCATATACTGGGAAAACCAAACAAAAAAGGAGCAAGGTCTCTGAAATCTGACCTTTTGTTTAGTTAAAAACGTGTGTAAAACAGACTTGAGCTTAAAGATGTAGGAGACACAGATACTGCCCTTTGATAGGACTGCAGAGAAAAAATAGCTAATTTTATCATTTCAATGACTTCAATTTCCCATCCATGATTATCCAAAAGAACACACATATGAAACTCCACTATCATCACTACTCTTTGTTATGTAACTGAACAAGGTTCCCCATTTCAAACATGAGAGCTGTGACAACATTGACAGGCATGTTTCCATTGTTCTGCAATGGATTCTCAGCCCGACCTCTAACGAATGGCTTTCTATAGACTGATTCATGCAAAGCCGTAGCAGAATGGAAAAAGGTGGATGGAGTAGTCTAGTTTATAATAAACATTGTCATTTAATGTTTATTTGAATAGGGACAGATGCTACAACATAGACATTTGTGCAACAAATCTCCAATTTACAGCGTCACAGCATTTATAGCTATTGCTAGTTTCCAATGCACGTTCCTAGAGGAGAGAAACGGTCTACCGTGAATTAGAGAGGTGGTTTAACACAGTTCTCTCTCTGTGTGGAATAAAACTCTCAGTTCAGCCTCAGAGCCAGAAATAAATTGGAAGCACATGGGAGACAGAAAGAGATAAACAACACATACTGTATTTTGATTGATTTTGTCTGAGGTGAAACTTAGTATGTGAAAATGCATATGAGGAAGTCCTGACAGAACTAGAGCTGGGCGATTTTTTTCCCTAAAATAAATCTGCGATTTTTTCATAAAAAACTCGATTTACGATTCGATCCCCCCCCCCTTCCATTTAAAACAAAATAACTGTGAACTGTAAAATATATTTTAAAAATATATATTTATTGTAGCTATTTAATTAAAGTGCATCAACATAAACAAAATTGCAAAGCAAACCCTTTCTCTAACTGAAAAGTCACTGTGCAGTGTGCAACGAAGATTGTTAAACATCCAAATTATTTATACTGTATTTGGATTGAGCTAATAAAACCCAAAAAAAAATAAAAAAAATGAAAATATGAATCGATTTGACCTACCAACTCGATTTTTAAATCAAATCGATTTTTTTCCCAGCCCTAGACAGAACAGAAAGTAGTTTTAAGGTGCCTTATCGCTTATCTCTCTGTCCCAGAAATGCCTCGATCCCTAATCACCAGGCACTCTGCCTCATATCTTCATCTCTTTTTCTTTTCTCCACTCAAGTAAGCATTGGGGTTGATATGCAAAACAGAATTTGCAAACATCACAGTTTGTTAATATTCAACTGCAAACCAATTCGGCTCAGTCCACACAGTATGTTCCGATTGTCTCGAGGCTTAAAATCCACTTCTTTCCCTACTGCAACACCACATTTTACAAACTTTCCTTACACATCTCTCTTGTATGTGGCAGACAAACATGACAGACTACTTTACAGAGGAAAAAGTTGAGTGAAAATGCATGTGTGTAAAGAGAGTAAAAAAAAGAGTAAAACTTTATGTTAACATGCACAGTTAACGGAAGTAAGCATCCAATTGTAGGAGGCTACAAACTGCAGAGTGCATGAAGAGGCCATGCCTAGTTTAACATGGATAATATGGTACTCTTACACATCTGGTACTAGGTGTGTGTTTTTACATCATACAACTGGTATTTGTATCTGCAATAACCAGTGATGGAGTAAGTATTCAGATCTTTAAAGGTGCTGTACTCGAAATACTGAAAAAAGGTGTTCTGGGATTGCCTCCCCATGGCTCTCACAGACCGTTCCCCAACTCATCAAACAGGCCCTATAATAAACACCACTGGCAATACTGACACACACTTCACTCACAAGCACTAACTTGCAGGCATGACCAAACCAGCTATCAAAACAAAGAACAGAGAAGCTTGGATAACAACACACAGAGGGAGTGAGCAAATATTTGTTTGCGGCTATATTTAAACAGTTAAACTAAAATCACGTCTTCAGCAGACAATCTCTCCTTATGAAATGCTATGTAGTGTGATAAGCAACAGGTGACCATCAGTAGGCTAACATGGATATAAGCTTAATGTTGGAAATGAAAAACCACAAAACAGGAGATCAGACAGATGTTTAGATATTATGGTATGAAGACCAGTAAAGCAAGCTGACAAAAAAAACAACAACATTGCTTTTGAATGAAACATTTCTCTAATGCTCAGCTGAATACTAGGAGTGTGGAGAAAGAGTGAATTGACCACCGCCTGTGTGACAATGGCCATATTTAAGTTTCCCATCAGGCATGTGTAACGTTACTATAGATCACCGAAAACAAAAGGAAAGAACCAAGGAATTGCCATGAAACCAATTCAGCCACCCAACATGAAACATGAAAGCGTCATAAGCCGAACAACAACTATAACAAAACTTAGCTCAGCCACCAATATTCAAATATATAGCAAGTGATACACAGATAGATAGATAGATAGATAGATAGATAGATAGATAGATAGATAGATAGATAGATAGATAGATAGATAGATAGATAGTTAGTAAGTAAGTAAGTAAGTAAGTAAGTAAGTAAGTAAGTAAGTAGCAAGTTCTTACCTTGGTGCAGCAGTTAACGTTAGCTCGTTGGCAGGTGTTGTCCTTCCACAGCAGGAGTGGAAACTCCACCTGGGGCTTGAAGTGGCCGATAAGATACCGTTACTTGATCCACAACGAGGCAGCAACAGCGAGGAGTAGCCTACAGTGTTCCTCCGCAAAGACGTCGCGAATCAACACAATGTATGTCGCTATTGGCAGGTTAGCTTGTTAATGACGTTACAGGTGCGCAGTCAAGTGGAAGTTTAAATCCCCCGCCTAATTACGAAGGGTGCGTTTGATATATGTTACAGCCGGTGGTGTGAGTTCATTTGCCAGCAGGGATGGGAGAAGTAGCCTACTCGGATTATTTGCTGTACTGTAAATTTCAATAAAATATACCTACTAGCTAATAAACGTACTCATTAGGCAGAGTGGCGCATTTCAGAATAATACAACGTTATATCGTTATATTATAGCCTATGCTGATTATATTGGATTATAATGTTTATGCATTAAAGTATCATTATGGTGGTTCATATATCTGCTTGGGTAACTTGATTTTCCCCACAGAGATCAATAGCGTTTAATCTTAATCTCTAACACGATCATTTATTTGTTGATTATATTTTGTATAATGAATCTGAAGATGCAAAGTAACCAGTAACTAAAGTTTTCAAATAAATTAGAAACTTTCTAAAGTAGAAAGTAGCAGGAAATGGATATACTCAAGTAAAGTACAAGTAGGCTACCTCAAAATTGTATTTACATACTTGAGTAAAGGTACTTATTCCACCACTGAGTAAAAGTAAAAGGAAATACCACACTACAAAAATACCTAAAGACTTAAGACATTTGCACCACTGATCGCAAGAAGTTGTCTGCGGGAAATAGCCTGCAGGCTTTGTTTAACTATTAATTCATCTTTTTAGAACACCAAAAGCAACAATCATAATATGTACCAGCCTTGTATTCCATGTTGAAAACTCCACATGGTCTCAATTCAAACATGGATTATTTGACATTTGGGCAGAATTAAAGAGCACTGTACACATATCAAGCATTGTTGTTGTTTTTAACTCATGCTAGTTCATAATAATCAAGATTGTGTACCATATCACATCCTCATATTCCAGTGGATTAGATCTGGATTAGGATTTCAAATATGGCTCTGCTTTAGGCAAACTGGATAAAGAATTTCCCTTCTGCTAAAAATATGTTCAGTAAGGATATTGAGATGGTGAGTATTTTGCGACTGAGCTTTGTGTGAGTCATTCCTCCTCTTCTGTTTTCCCTTCTTGGAGAAGTGTAATATTTTTCCCAGTATCAATTTTAACACTTACATTAGAATTTTAAAGTTAGCCTATTGGTTGTTTTGTGAAATTACTTTTTTTTAACAATGTGTTGATCTCCGAATCTCCCTTTCCTATAGAAATACTACATCACACACATACTTTGTTATGTATGTGAAATGAACAAAGTCTGACTAAGATATGGTGCTGCATGTTCATTTCTATTCAGCAGCTACTTCCTGTATCTTTAATTTTCATGACTGATGTCAAGTGGCTCAAATTTCTTATCTCACTTTAAAGACTTTTTTATAGCATAATTCACATAGTCCTTTAATCTTTCCAAGTACAGCATCGGAAGCAAGTTCATTTGGTTTTGCTGTTACTAATTGAAAGGTTGTTTTGCTCTTTATTATACTTTTCTAATTGCTCAAACTTTTGATGTTATGATCTTTCTTTTGAAAGCAAGAGAGAGCAGCCAGCTTTAATTGGGCAGAACATAATGTGTACGGGGGGCTGGGGTAATGAAAGAAATGGGTACCACTGAACTTCAACATCTCATCTGCAGAAGTAGGTCTAATCGTGTTGTTTTACAGAACGCTGAGCAAGCCTTTGAGTATAGTTTTGTTCTTTTCTTACCTCGGGCAGCCTGCAGCAGGTAAACAATTAAGTGAGCATGAAGACTGAAGGCTCAGATTCTGTCACAATCAGCACTTCTCATTTGCTGATGTGGGGTTTTAGGCTCCCTTATGTACCTCAGTGGGGAGCATAACACCACAAGACCCAAAGTGACATCTAAGCTGCATTTACACTGTATCTTATATGATGAACGATTTTTCTGCAGTGAAGCCTGATTTGTGACGGCTTCAGCCCCGGAGACTTGACCAATTTCAAACCTGCCCTTTGGATTTTTTTTCTGCTGATGTTTTGATGTTCATGGTTGTTTGTATAATGGCTGATGCTCAATTGTTGTTGTTAAGCTCTTCACACTTATGAGATGTATAACTCACAGGTTTACTGTGTGCATCAAACAGCAGTTTCTATTTGGATTTTAGTATCATAAAAAGAAAAATCCCAATGATGCCATGCACAGAAATAATTTTGTACCATTACTGTATTTGTCTGATATAACATTTCATTTTTGGTGTGTTTAATTTATATTAACTTGATATTTATGTACTATTTATATTAGCATGGATCTCAATAGCACCAGAGATGAACAAATGAACGTGTAATCTGTCAAAATAATTGAGAATCTAAAAGTTATCAGTCATTCCAGAGTCTTATCACTTGGACAGATGAACGGCAATGCTATAACATTATCACAAGAGGTCAGTGTCACACTTTGTTTCCCAAGATGGTTCAAATCTTCTGAAGTGTGGAGACTGAAGGTCAAATTGTTATATGTTGACATATTTTCCAAACCAAAAACTGACAAGTGCAGTGTAAAATGCAGGTGGCACAAAGGCCAAATAAAGTCAACATCATGATTAAACTAGGAAAACTATTCTACTGGCGTTTAAGGCATCGCCTAGTAGATAGGAGGTAGTATATATTTTCATTATTGGTACTTTGAATCATGGATTTATTTCTAACATGCTCTTTCTTCTTATTTGAATCTTTTAAGGACACACAATCATTTACTTTTTACATTAAAACATTTTCTAAATGGACATCGGTAACACAGAGATGTAATGTAAATATGTTGCACCATTACTATGAAAAACAAAAATGGAAATGCCTTTTGATAAACCCGCAAACTCGTGTAGCACTTCTGAGGAACATCATTTCAACGGAATTTCTCTTTTATTAGAAAATTAAGAAAGAGAGAAACCCATATCTGTTTGGCTAAAGTCTAACTCAGGATAGTAAGGTCAAACTTTTGGTTTTGTTTGCACACAATTTGGACTCTTTTTCAGTTTGCTTGATGGCAGCATCTAGTGGCAATTAGCGGAACTACATCTTTAGTCACAAGGTACAGTATTAACTTCTGCATTTAAAAGCAGCTTTCCTCGTGTAAACACAAATTTAAAAAAGGAGTAGCCTCAGAAAATGCACTGAGCGCATTACATATCTAAATAGTAAGTCATAAACACAATATAAACATATATATAAACTAACAAGGAAATCTTGTTGTCCCAATTAATCTGTACAGTTTGAATGTAGACATGTAAATGCATTCAATTTAAAGCAGTTGCAAGAATATGGCAGATGTAGAAAATCTGCTGTCGTCATATACAAGAAAGGAACAACCTGTGATACACAGATCCCAGGAGACAGCCTCTGAAATGTTATGGTACACAGCACACACCAGTGGTGTATTTCTAGAACTGTTAACACAAAGCTCACAGAAAGGCAATTATATTTTATTCAAAGATGAACAAGATACAGTTTTTATAGAATAATTCATTTAAAGGTCCCGTTGTATTGGCAAAGACCTCACATGCTATGACAATACATTGGTATGTGTTCAGTATGTTGGCATGCATTTAGGGGAAAAGAGCATCCCAAAGATCTTAATGAAATCAATTCACAGAATGCGAATCGCGTTAACAATAAAGGTTAATCACTTAGCCGGGCCCTTCTAACAAGAGCGGGCAACGACTGTATTCAAACAAACTACAAGTTTAAATATTGTACGTATAAAATATTCTTACAGCTTTTCTGTGGCTTGCACTTGTCCTTCAGTTCATTCTTGTTGGTCGAGGAGGGCAGAATATTCACACCAAAGGGGAAGTTGCTGTCTTGTTTTTCTTAAGGTAAAAACTTTTATCGTAGATAACAAAAGCAATATCCGGTATGTCAGAATCTAAAATCTCTTATACCTGTGTGGAAAGCATGTTTTAATGAGGTAACATTTCACAGTATAACACAAATTGGAGGCATTTCTGCAATTACTTCTCTGGCTAAATCATGGGCATTAAAAGATCATTGGCTATCATCATTGACTTATATCTTTTAGAAGTAACAGTGCAATAGTTTTATGGAAATCTATAGCCAGAGTGCCTGTCTCTACTTACGGCACTCCACAGTGAGGAGCACAATTTAATTAGATCTTTCTGGAAAACACGCCGGGTAAGGAAAAATCAATTAAAATCAGTCAACTGCATACAGCCCTCCTCATCCAGCCACTGTACGTGACAATGTGCCAGGGCGTACCACTGCACCATACAGAGAAAGACACATCATATGCATAGTACTAGTCTTAGAAAACAGGCAGTTTAGAGTGACATGCAAGTAGTAAGTAAAAAGAAATCCAAAGTCCCTTTCTATACCTTCAACACATTAGTGCTGACGAAAAGTGGAAGCATTAAATGTTATAATTAATATTGTGTAAATATTCTATGTTGGAGATGCATTAAATGCCGTACACTAAAATATCGAAATATCGAATAGAAAACATGGTGGTAAACAAAAGGAAAGATTTTAGGATCATCTAAAGTGAAACACATCAATACATAAAAAAGTAGTTTAGAATTCATTTGAAATATTTGCAGTGGCCTACTCCTCCGATCAAAGCTGACAACTTTTTAAGTTCAACACCTCTACAGATATGTCATGCATAGATTTGTACAAAAAGTCTGCAGCTGCACTATGCTTCCATCTCGAATCTGACTTCGGTAGCCAGTTCTCACAACTTAGTGAAGAACAAATAGTTTAAAGGTTTGTTTTCTTTTAAGTTACTGTACTATACTTAACAAAGTTAGACATAATTGAAGTTTTTGGTGTCCTAAAAATGTGCGCTTTTAAAAAACACCAGTGATTCTTAACAATACAAAACAAAAACATTCACAATTTTAACTTGAGGTCATTATTTTCTGTTTTCAGTCTACATACAAGCATCCACTTTGTGAAACAAATACACGACAGTTGAAACTCTGCTTCTCAACACACAACCTTGTTTGTCCGAACAACTGAAAAGAACTTGTTTGCAGTTTAAAACAATCAAAACAACAATGTGAACCATTGCAGGCAGAATCATTTTGCACCAACACATTCTGCTTTTCTCATATGAATTTGGTAGATCAGTACCTTCATTATTTAATTCGTTGTAGCTCTATGAATTTAAGAATACACCTACAAATCATACAAAGATTCCCTAGAAGCACTAGCTTCGGAGAAGAAAATCCATTATTTTTCAATGCAATCTTGTATGCTGTTACGAGGAATTTGATTGTTCACAAAGCACTGTAGAAACTGTTTTAAAGCTTTCTATTGATTGAAGTAAATGGGAGCCAGTGATACGCCTAAAAGAAAAATTGTGTTAAGTGCGCCTATGAGCGTGCAAATGTTCATAAATAGCTTATAGAGTGTTTGCATTAGGAAAGTAAACACATGCATTCAATGAAGTAAACATTTTTTTTTTCACTCTGCTTTTTCATCGTGGGAAAACTGTACAGATTCTTCACTCTAAAATATGTTACAAAACTGGGCACTGCTACTCTGAAGCAGAGTGAACCAGACAATCATCGTCAAGAAACCTGCTCTACTAAAGAGAATGTCGAAGGTGATGGTTAGGACAACCAGCCCAACCCCATAAACCATCACCAACTCCTCTTCCCATGCCCTGTATACCTGAAAGAATTGTCAAGTAAAGACAAGGAGAACACACAAGTGGCTAGACTACAATAATACACAAAACTGTACAGTTGAAGCCTGAGACAAAGCATGCTCGGACTATAAATGCATGCGGGATAAGAGGAGGAGAGTGGGTTGGGCAATAAGAGCTGAAGACAGGTTCGAGGTTCTGGAGGATCCTCTAATGGAAGGTTCCCATGGGACAGTCTCAAGTCCCACAACCCCCAAACTGAGCCTTTTAAGAGGAGAGAACGGAATAAAAGCTTTCAAAGGGTTGTTCTTAGATCCTTCGTTTCTCTTTTTTTCTGCGTCCGCCAGATTTGTCCACCTCCCATGTATGTACACAGGTGTCGGCAGCCAGTATAAAACTGTGAGTAAAGGGGGGTTTTGTGCTGTGTGGTTGCAGGCAGGCAGATACCAGCGTGGATAATGAACCCTCTGCATCAGGAAAGAGCCTCATCCTCTCCCACGTAGGGCAGGTCCATGCTTCTCATGCCATCACCGCTCTCCTGTTTCCTAAGTAACACACCAGAGACACAGCCTTAGATAACACACTGCTACGGGCCTTCATCACTAAACAGAGAAAGGAATAAGATACTCTTAAGCTATGTTTAGGAACTGAAACCAACCACTTAATTGTTACATAATGTGAGGCAGCGGGCACGAAGGAAATGCTGTAGGGCAAGTTTACATATCAAACACAAGGGACAACGCAAGAAAATAAAGAGAAGGGAAAAAAATGGGGAAACATTATATTAAAGAAGTTAAACATCTTGTCAAGTAGAGACACAAATACATATTATTTACAGGTCCTTTGAATAAGTGTAGAGAGTGGGATTCATGCAAAGGATTGAGGAACAACTTAAAAAAGCATAAATGGATGCTTTGGGCTCACGATGAATGAGTGAATGACACTTGAAAATGCTACTTTTGTTTTGACTGTCAGACAGGCCTTGATTCAATTCTTGGAAGTTGTATTAAATGTAGCACTATTATACGTAGCTGCTTACACATTAACACTTTCTAATATAATGCCAATGAACACAACACCACAACGTGCAGCCTCAAGTATTACTGCAAAGTTGTATCAACATCTCTCTGACACAGTGTCAACTACAACTGCATTACAATTGGGTTGTGGAGGTGTTCATGATATTATGTCCACATCCCCATAATATTGTGCATTATTCCACAAATCGGGTGGCTCAGAACATAATAAGCTCTGGTCACTTGTCATGGCCTTGTTCATACAAAATAGTCAAATTTAGCTTTAACTATTTAAATAACTTCAATTATTATAATATGGTATGTTGTCAAATGGGATTTTCTGCACTGCACACCGCATGCTTCACCAAAAGCACCCTTAGACAAAAAGAAATCCTGTAAATCAGCTTGCAGGTACTATAGACTCTAGAGCAGGGGTCTTCAATGTTTTTTTAGGCCAAGGACCCCTAATCTGAAAGAGAGACAATCAGGGACCCCCTACTACATATTATATGAAATAGAGTTGCATAATAAACAGGGTGGCCTAAAGCTTATACACATACCCTTTTATGGTGCCCTACAATACTAAGCTATTAAAACAATATGTATTTACATATTCATATATAATAATGTTTTAATGTCAAAGACACATAAGCTTTACTGATGGCTACCATAGTTGTTGAGGTTGTTGTTTTTGAGGAATAGGCTGATTTATCTTTGCTAATACTGTAATATGTTGGATTGATGTTAATATTTTCAGATATATTTTAATTTTGGGGGGAAAAAAACTTTCAAAAAAGCATACAAAAATAATTTTGCGCCCCCCCCCCCCCCCCCTGCAATTACTCTGAGGACCCCCTAGGGGTCGCAGACCCCCAGTTGAAGATCACTGCTCTAGAGCACAGCACAACATTCCCAAAGATGGCTTGTCCAATCAAAACTACACTAGCACAGGCTAGTTTACATACTCAATGCACAAGAGTATTTGATCATTAAAGCAATATTAAGAAATACAGCTGCTTATATCATGCCAGGGGTCTTAACGTATACTATCTAGCACTTAAAGGTCCCATATTGTAAAAAGTGACATTTCCATGTCTTTTTTTATTTTTTATCATACAGCAGGTAGAGGTGCTTTAAAAATTCGGAGAAAGTATCCAAACGCTCAATCCCCAGAGAAATGCACACAGCCCGTATTTAGAAACTGTGCCTTTAAACGAGCCGTCAGGACTTCCGTACTGTTGTGATGTTGAATTTAAAACAAATACAAGTAAATCATTTACAACATTCTTTTGTTGAACAAATTATGCATTAAACATTATATTGAATATAAATGGCACCACTAAAAAAAGAATGACAGTTACATTTTAATGAGCAGTTTTCTACTGATATTTTCTTTCAACTAACTGTCAAAAAACGGTTTTGTGTCTATTGCGATATGTCGCAGCCTTTCGCGATGTGTATATTGCGCCAGTTGATATTGCGATGACAATAAAAAAAAAAAAAAGATATATTGTGCAGCCCTATATATAGATATACATTTCTGCTACAGTGCCATTACGGTCATTCCCTCAAGACCCGGAAACACTGGCCAATCAGAGCAGACTGGGCTTTTTTGGGAGGGGGGCTTTAAGGGTAAATACAGGTATATTCAGACAGTCAGTATGAGAAAAATAATGTTTTTTTTTTTTTTTTAAACATTTTCTAGTTGAAACCCAAAATAGTAGTAGAAATCCAAAATTTAAGTATGAACCTGAAAACAAACATAATATGGGACCTTTAAACAGTACTACAGCAGGCAGGAGTTGTGCTAAAGTTATTTACCTTCGTTGGTTACAATGAATGTAGCAGTATCTCACATTGCCTGCTCTGCCTTTCCTGCAGGGCAGGAGAGGGAGAAGAGAAATGATACTTGACAAACATTAGCTGGCTATACTGTACAAAAGTGAAAAAGGACCCAAAAGCTCTAAGTGAGAATATGGCAGCAACAGCACACTGGTAAGAGTACTTTGACTCCTAATACTACTGCAAAACCGTTGCTAGAGAGAGAGTTTAGAATCTTTAATGTGTCTGTAAATAATCCTTACGTGAGCTTTTGCCCTGGAGCACACAAACTGCTGCGGTCCTCTTTACGGCCCCAATCAAAGGGGTTCCCAAAGGAGCGCTTCCTCAGCATAGTTCTCACCATGATCTAAAAAAAGAATAGTGAACAATAATACACAAATCCAAAATGTATGCTTAGAAACGGGATAAAGGAAAGCTTTATTTTGATTTTAAACAGTGTCCTGTTGTAAAACAAGGGTGGGGTTATGGTAACATGAACACTTTTTATTTTATAAACTTCACTTATGTAATGATATATCCTTGTTCTTACTAGACAAATGTACAGAGAATTAGCAATTAATCCAGAAAAGCATTCATTCTCAGTCATGTCTCAGTAGGTGACATCTGACAGTTGTAATGCCTCTCTCAGGGTAGCTGAATTGAAAACAAACTGTACCCATTGGTGATATTTGACTTAATGACACCAGAAGCAAAAACAAAACTAGACTTGGGCACGACTGTGTTGTTCATTAATGAGAGTTTTTTTATGAGACAAAAACACGTTCATGAACTCACCACTGTAGCCAGGCTGGGGATGTGTTTAACAGAATTCTCCACCTCCTCCTCGGTCACCTCAATCAGCATACAGCAGTTGTCATCCTCCGGGGGAAGAGGCTCAGCGCCGTGCCTCGTCACCCATGGGTGCACCTGGATGGAAACGTGAGGAGTAGATCAAGTTAAGCTATGCAGGTCACAGGTTACAATCTTTTTTGACTAAGGCATTACTGAAAGACTTTCATAAATGTCATATTTAAATTATGAACATTGCAAAACAGATTGGACTGTCATGTATTGTGTGTAGTATTGCCAAAGATCTGAAGCTGACAAACCATTTTGTCTTCCAACCACAAAAGGTTTATATTATACCACAGCGCATTGTCACTGAGGCATCACTATCAGCACAGCTTCATGTGCAGATCACAGAATGACTTCCTGTAAAATGCACTGGTCTCTCTTCATTTAGTCTCGCATTGCCAGATGTTCCTCCACAGCGCTGCGGAGGAGGGTCTGGCTAGTCTACACAGCATTCCGGGATGGGAGAAAAACGTGCTCTGGTTTATTGGCATTTCTTTAAACCAATCACAATCGTTGCCGTCACCGGATGGAGGCACGGTGGCGCTGCAAAATAGCCCCGGGAAGGAACTTGTTTTGGTGGAACATGTGTACAATCAAAAGTTGTTGTTGACATCCGACCGAAAAGAGTGACATCTGGTGGAACTTCCGGCGGCACCGACGCAATCCCGAAAGTGGAACATCGTGGATATAGACTACGCTTCATTTAAACCCATTTACACAGACAGTTCTTCTCTTTATAAAGTTCTGTGTCAGGTGGTTTATACTGCTCTCCATGTAATATCAAATGTGCTTAGACGCAAAATAATGGAAACCAGCATCTTACTTGAAAGTGAGTGTTTACCTTAATCTGTGGGATTGATATTCTGGTCTCTGGATTCTTGTCCAGCATTTTCAGCAACAAATCTTTGAGATCATCTGAGATGTCAGCACTGTTGAGACAAAAAAGAATCACAGCTACAGATGAAGTCGCATTTAAATCACATTTTGCAAAGTAGAAGATGATTGGAGGAGCAGAACTGACCGTTCAGGTAACTCCACAGGTTGTGTCTTGATTTTCTGGTGAAGACTAACGATGCGCTCGTCCATAAATGGACACTGTGAATGAAAAAGCAGATTGTCATTTTGGGAGAAACTCCAAAACTCCAAAACAACAAACAAAAATCTAAATATTCACTGTATTTATTTTTTCCCAAAGCACACACTCACAACTCCAAAGACGAAGCAGTAAAGTGTCACTCCCATGGCCCAAACATCCAAAGCCTACATGATAAAAAACATAACAAAGAGTTTGCGTTAAGAAATTGTTCCTTCAATGTATGATAATTGAAATCCACCACTGTACTCCCCATAAATATATGAAATCTAGGCCAGTAAATTATATATGAATACTAAGTACTAGTATTCATAAAGATTTAGTTACCAAAATACAAAGGTTCGTGCATTTCTGTAAATCATCCCCAGAGGGCACTAGTTAGCTGACTTTCTTCACCTTTCCAGAGAAGTTCTTTCTGGTCTCAGAGAGCGCTTCAGGGGCAAGGAAAGCAGGTGTTCCCACTGTGCTGGTCAGGAGGGCATCAGCCCCCTCAAACTGGTTACTGACTCCGAAGTCTGCTATCTTGATGTGTCCATCTTCTCCCACCAACAGGTTAGACGGCTTGACATCTCTGTGGATGATCCTCTGGTAATGTACTGTTGATAAATGAATAATAAAAAAAAAATGATTACAGCAACAAGATCCCATTTGAGGAATTCTGTTCATGGCGAGATATGATAAAACTTCTCTTACAGAGGGGTCTTCAGATAACATTTTCACCTTCTCATTATTTTAATTTGAAAGGAACACGCCGACTTATTGGGACTTTAGCTTATTCACCGTATCCCCCAGAGTTAGATAAGTGCATACATACTGTACCCTTCTCATCTCCGTGTGTGCCGTAACTCTGTCTGATGCCCCCACCGCTAGCCTAGCTTAGCACAGATCCTGGAGGTAACCGGTAACCAAAGTAGGTAGCCTACTTTGCCTTCTGAGAATATAGATCCCAGTTTGTATACGGTTAGAAGATAGCTGCGTCTCATGTGACATTGTTATTTGTACACGCTGTGACTATACAAATCACAACATGTAAATAGGAACATGTTGCTGTTATTTTGTCACGTACTCGGAGCAATAGGCTAGACGGAGCCGGTTACCTCCAGGATCTGTGCTAGGCTAAGCTAACGGTGGAGCCGTTAGACAGAGTTACGACACGCACGGAGATGAGAAGGGAGTGTATGGACTTGTCTAACTCTGGGGGATACGGTGAATGAGCTAAAGTCCCAATAAGTCGTTAAATTGTAAACACATGAGTTGTTGGCTTGATGATGATGATGATGATAACATAAAAATGGTTTGAGGAGGAATCTCTGGCACTGCATTTAGACAGGAAGTCAGATAAACATTTAAGCAATTACAGCCATCAAAACCTATTTTTTAACCTAACTACCCAGCCTTGTTCAGTTACAATTACTTATATTGAGAAAGAATTAAGGTTCTGACAGTTTCAGTGTCCCTGGTGCAGAGCCCTCCCTCCTCTCCTCTTAGTAGTCTCCTAGACAACACTTTCGTGCAAAACCTCTCCTCCTGTGCTGAAATACATTAAGAGCCACTGAGCTGATGTGAAAGGATCCTTGTGGGTAGCTAGTCAAGAACAGCACAGACGAAGGCCTTATGTAAATGGAATGGAAGAATTGTAGGATAAAGACAGATCAAGATACAAAACAGCTTTATCTTGATAGCAGGATTATATTATTCTAATTTAGACAAGTCTGTATATAGTAGACCTTTATCTCTATTACATGGAAGATATTAGAAAATACAGGCAAGTACAGGTAATTATGGGATATTATTGTGTATTAGGCTAATTTTGCAACAAAAACGTTTAATTTAAATGAGAAATTAGTGTCTGATGACAATTAAGCACCAGGCATAACAAAAAACATTTTCAATCTAGGTTGGAGAACTAAGTAAGTATTGAGTTGCCTTTTTTGTAATTAATTTTAAGTTGCAAGTAAAAATGAATCTAAGATGATTCTATATTAAACTGCATTGGGATCAGTATTGAATCAGCGTTCAATCAAAGTGTATCTGGATGCGTAACAAATCATCTAAGAGGGAAAGATACCCGACCCTAATCACCCATTGTTAATGCTCTACCATCCAGTCACAGACTGAGTGGAAAAGGAGGTTTAGAAGACTCACAATACTCGATTCCCCGGAGCAGATCTTGGAAATAAAAGCGTGACTGGTCCTCACTGAAAGGTTTATCTGTCGGCACCTCCATCACAGCCCTAAAAACACACACACACACACACACACACACACACACACACACACACACACACACACACACACACACACACACACACACACACACACACACACACACAGCAATGATTAGCAATGATAATTAATGAGCTCATTCCAGTGACACAATCATGACCATAAAAGAGGCTTGGCTTACCCTTGCTTGACCAGCTCAAAAACTGCGACAGAAACAAAGATGAGGTAAGTGATAAGTTACAGACACAAACAAACACACACAAAAAAGATCTTTCTAATACCTTTGTTGTATGCTTACTTTATGCATGACTGTGTGTGTGTGTGTGTGTGTGTGTGTGTGTGTGTGTGTGTGTGTGTGTGTGTGTGTGTGTGTGTGTGTGTGTGTGTGTGTGTGTGTGTGTGTCTTGTTCTGAAGGCTGTCTGTCTGTCTGGAACGTACCCATGTACAGATGGTCCTCGCTGGGGTCATCCAAAACCTGGCACCAAATCACAGAGAAATGGAAATTAGTGTAAACACACACACACACACACACACACACACACACACACAAAAGATCATCTTTTGTACTCAGTAAAAACAAATCAAAACAAAACAAATTTATATACTACCTACCTATATATATATGTACGAAATAGTGCATATTATATAAACTGAATAATACCACATTTTCCACATCATGTAGTACATCACATTATATTATTTTAATGTTTTTAATTATTTGGAAAGGGTAGTACTTTTCAGCACATCGGGTAACCCTAACAAAAGGGCCCCATATTTTTTTATGTAAATATCTTTCCTATCCATCAGCTTAAAACATAATCTTTCATAGGAGGACATTTTGGCTATTTCATCCATCCATTCCTTCACTGATATATCTCCTTTAGTTTTCAAGTGTTGCAACACTATCCTACATCCAGTAATAAGTGCTGTTCTGCACTAGGAGATCTGGTGGGCATTCAGACCACTTCCCTTTGGCAACATAGCCGTGTTGCCAAGGCATTGTTACTCTCAAACTCTGTTTTGCAAAATGCAATTTGAAATAATGGAGATTGTTGTTTTGATACTTATTTTTCCTTCCTTCTGTGACACTCTGCTGAGGCTTCTGTTCAAATTGTTCCATTAGCGAATTGGCAACACACCTTTGTTGCTCTTTAGAGAGAAGAGGCATAATCAAAGGATTGTTTTACTGTATACGGTTTTAGTTTGAGTTGGCCTGATATCATGTTCAGGTTTTTCTTTACAGAAATGAAATCGAATGCCTGCACTTGTTCCTTCCTGAAATGAAAGCCACTATGGATTGGAAAATGTTGTAATGTTTGAAGACATTACAGATATCGCAACACACAATTCAGTATAAAATGTTTTTTAAGGAAAATCTCAGGTTAAGACTATATATAAACAGCCAAAATGTACCTACCTCTACTAGTTTCACCACATTAGAATGGTCAAGCTTTTTCAGGATGGCAATCTCTTGATAGACCCGCTCCAGGGGTCCTTTGAGCTGAGGGGGACCCTCAGGGATTGCTTTGGCTCCACGAGGGGGAGGTCTCCCTGACGGAGGAGAGAGGTACAGTGTGTGTGGGCATGAATCACAGATGGTAGAAGAACAAGAAGGGATGGAAAAAAAACAGGGTTTCAGTATTGGTTTGCAGTGTTCATGTACCACTGGAGCATTACAAGAGACTGTGCTCTCTGCTGTTTAAGCCATCTGCCCCTGGCTCCAGACTTACGTGGGAAACCTGCCTGCCTCATCAGCCTCCTCTTGGACAACACCTTCATCGCCTACAGGAGAGAACAGGAGATGGATTTGGACAGAAGGGAGGATAAGAGAAGGAAGGCAGAGGGGTTGGGAGAGCCAAGTGGGCAAGAGATCCAGAGAAAAGATGAACAGGGAGGTAGACAAAAGAGAAGAGTAAGACACAGCAGAGAGAGGTGATGCATATGTGACAGTGCACCCACTCCCATACCTACAAATGAATATCCCAGCACCATTACCATTGCTCTCCTCACCTTGAGCAATGTATAAAAGCTAGACGTACCCTGGTGCAAAATGGCTGAAATGCAAGCATACGTGTAATGTACAATGCCTCCTTATCTTAAAATAACACTCCAGAAAATGTGACAATATGTTGACACAAATTTGTGATTTTGGACTATATAAATAAAACTGATGGACTTCTGGGTCTTGTTAGCTAACTTCACCTGCTTCATTTTGAAATTAGAGATTAAATTCACAAGTATATAACAGTAAAAAAAAAGCATAAACAACACATGCACAGCAAACACATTTCAGAGCTAAAGAAGTTTCTGCCACGCTGCTTGGTCTGTGACAGGACTGTGACACCTGTAATTTAAGTGAGTGTAGTTGCTAAATGAAACCTTTTTAAAAAGAAGAGGAGGAATAAACAGGGATAGACACAAAGAATAGATGATTTTAAACATCTAATTCAACAGCTAATTTTTGACTGCCAGATCATAGAACTAAAGGCGATAGCTGAGAATGTTTGAAGTGGGGTTGTGTGAGGTATGCTGGTCTACCGCTGACTCGATCGGTTAGTTTGTCTTATTGTGTGATTATGGTGAATCCAAACTAACCGTTTAAAACACCAAAGTAACACAATGCTGTTGCCCCCGTCAACAGCAGTGCATTGCTTAGCTCCTGTCTGCTTCTCCAAACTGGGGGCGTGACGACTGCCATCTACTCTACTAGGTAATACGCTGACTATGGATAAGTACCTCATACAACCACACTTCAAAACATCCGAACTATCCCTTTAAGCATTTATTTTATTGGTCCATCATAAGTTTGGCTTTTTCTGCATATTGATTTTTTTTTTTTTTTTTTTTTCTGCCGTCTTGAACAATTACCATTCCTGACAACCATCAAGGCAGTGTTGAACAAAAAGTGCAATGTGTGAGAGCTACACACGGAGATGATATTTTCCCTGTTCTGGAAAAATATACTTTTTTTTTTTTTAATAGCCTCAATTCCTTCAGTTATTATGGCAATGATATAATCACTGAATGCGACATGTGGGCTTTGTCACTTGGGAGGAATATTAAAATAATCCCCATGTCATTGCCTGTCAACATCATGCAGCTTAATGAAAATTGCAGAAATAATCGTGACCGGCAAACAGAAAATCTCAAGCTGACGTGTTATAAACAGTATTCAGCAATTAACACAATTAACTGGAGACATTTTCATACGTGGAGGATTCAAATGAAATCACACCAGCAAATTTGACAAGAGGGTTTGATTATTATCAGGTTTGTCTGTGCGTCTGGGTGGGTGTGTTGCAAGTCAGAGAAACAGAGACTGTGTTAATAGTTGGGAAGAAATCTCATCTGTATTTGTGTGTAGAACTCACATAGTATGTGTTGTCATCCTCATTGTAAGCCAGCTTGACAACACCATAGGAGCCCTGGTCCAGGAATAAGTAAAATGGAACAGAAGCCAATAAAGTGAGATTGAGCAGCTGTCATTCTTCATGTGAAAATCACACTATGTGCAAAGCAATCTAAATAAATACAAATACACACAGAAACAAACACGCAAACACACACATACACACCCACACAAGGGAAGTGTGTGGGCTGACAGTGTACACTGAAAGAGTAGCAGCTGCTTCAAAGTGAGAACAGAGAAATTCAAATTATCTCCCCCTCTCTCTTTCATTTTTGATGTCAGGCTAATTAAGGAATCTGGATCTGGTTTATGTTATCAAGCTCCCCTGCCCACACAGGAAATGCAGGATAAAAACTAGGCCCAATTAGTAGCCTGTGTGCACAAATTCAAGCCCAAAAACAGAGAGAGAGAGAGAGAGAGAGAGAGAGAGAGAGAGAGAGAGAGAGAGAGAGAGAGAGAGAGAGAGAGAGAGAGAGAGAGAGAGAGAGAGAGAGAGAGAGAGAGAGAGGTGGGCGAGAGCAGGATCTGTTCCTGCTGGAGGAGCAGATTGGAGAGGCAGCACAGAGCTCGTCCTACAGTCCCAGAGATGATCTGATAACAGGAACCTCTCCAAAAGTCCTGAAAGGCTCTAATTGTCTGAACACAAAACCGCAAACACATTAACTTGTCTGCCTTCATGCAGAAATCCACAGCAGCCATGCACATTCTGTCTTATGAAACCCACAATCTAAAACATGCAAAGTACACACACACGCACACACACACACACGTATCCACTAAGCCTCGCACAACCCTTAGAGAGCGCTATTTATACCAGCCTCTCACCCATCTTCCAACTCTCCCATGGTCTGGTAGTATACACAGTTTGGGAAATGAGGACAGCCGGGAGAGAGGATAGCAGAGACTGTTACTGCATGTCCTTGATGATATGAGCTACTTGACAGACATGCAGTAGGCGGAAGGGAGAAGAAAATTGGAAGAGTCAGTGAAAGGGAGCAATCAGTGAGCTGTCTCTGATGGTACCTTTCCAATCTCATCTTTCAGCTTGTACTGGTTGAGTTGAACACAGTCCTTGAAGAGAGAAAGAGAGGTAAGAGAAAAGAGAGGAGGAGAAAATGGTTTCTTTTCAAATGAAATGACATCAGCTATTTAGTCAGCTACAGTATACATCATGAGCATTCATACAAAATCGGCTTTTTCTGAGAACGCCGTGCAATAGTATTTTCTTTTTTACATTTACATTTCCAACCAACACTTGTGAGTGCAGCATTTTGCACTTAGTGTACCCAAGGGTGTCAGTATGACTCTGCAATCACTGTCCCAGTTCAATGTCATTTTCCCCCCCCGACGTAAAACCTCTACAACTACAGGTTTGAGCTAAGAGAGGTAGGATGTTTTGCCAAGCTGTCGCCGTTTTGCAGTGTATTTTGTAGTCTTTAGAGGAAACTTAAGAAGGAACGAGTCTCGTACAGGCATGGAATCTATTCTGGTGAAAAGCAAGTGTGAATTTAAAACAATGAGTGACAGCGACACATTCAGTGTTGAGAACAACATGAACCCAGTCTACAGAGAATGAGTCATACAAACACCAAGGCATGCACTGACTAACCAGCTCTTTATTAAAAAAAACACACACGTCTAAATGTAATTCATTTCATTTTTGGTCTCTGAACTAGATTATTAAAAGACTTAATTGCCAAAAAGACAGTAAGATGATGTGCGAATATAGAATTAAGAGGAATTACGATGACCAACGGCATTACATGACACTTTACTTACAGTGACGTCAAGGCTTGATCATAAGAGGATATTTCAAAAATATCTCACCTAATTAACCTTTATGTGTAGGTACTTTCTTTCCACATCTACAATATGTAATTCTGTAACAGCAAAAAAAAATGATATAATGCTAAAGGCGCTAAATATAGGACAACTTCTGCAGCCCCTACGAGAGATTCTACCTACATTTACAGGTTTCTGCATCTATGTGTAACAGGGATGACAGCTTACCTTTACATCCACAAAGTCTTCACTGAGTGTGTTGCAGCTTTTAAGACAAATGCACATGTACTTCTGCTTTACTTTCAGAGTATGATGCTGAATATTTTGATAACTAACAGATGTTCAAAAGGAGCACAAGCCTGGCTCTGTGTAAACATTAGTTAGTTTGTTCATTCATGTGTATCACTTTATGCAACGCAGCCCTGGTCAGATGGTGCAGACACAATCAATTATATAATCACAATTATAACTCTGGCTGTAACCTCATATTAGCTAACTTCCTGGGATTTCTTTTGTTATTTATAGGGTTGTTTTGTGTTAGATGTATTGTTTATTTGGGGACACATTTTAAGCAGCAAAAATCAACTTCCCAGAAGGTCTTACATTTCTTAAATTCTTAACACTGGAACCGTGTTATAGCCTCAAGGCTTGACCATACCTGGAGGTCTGTGATGGAAACACTGTGGGACTCCACCGTGGGCCGGCGGGGCAAGCGTGGAGAGGAGTGGGGTGATGTGATGGGAGAGTACGGCAATGATGGGTAAATATAGCGCCCGTTAAGTCCCGGTGAGCTGCAGGGTGATGTCGCCGTTTGTGAGCGCTCCTGCAGAGATAGTTTCCGGTCTGACAGGGTTAATCTCCCCCTTTGCTCTTGGCTTTCGGGTAGCAGAGCCTGCGACTGGCCAACTGTGTGGGACAGCAGGTCGCAGGAAGGAGTCCGGAAAGATGTCGCCACAGAGAAAGCTGGCGTGGGCGTCTCAGAGCTGTCCATTTCTTCGACCTGGATGTGATGCATTTAAATCTTATTTATTTTTCTTATTGCATGGTCACATATGTAATGTTGTCTACGTGTAGGCATTATAGGATGGCAAATATGTAGTATTTTGTTTGTATCAACTTTATATGAAACAATGCCATGTGTGCCTATTTTCCAGCTCACAGTCTACATTTCAACTCAAGGCATTAATACAAGTTAATTCTCCATTTTTTTGTAATTACAAAATAGATACAATGCCATCAATACATGTATAATATAACACAATCCAATATAACCAATGGGCAAAAAATACCTTTGTGAAATTAATAAACGTTAGTAGTTTTATGTTATGACTGTGTCAGGTGTGTTAAATGTTGATTCCACTCGTGCTAATGTTTCCTAAATTTAGATTTATTTATGGATTTACAAAACGCAAAGGAATGCATGGGATGTAACGTTAAATATTTCATGTGTCAAGCAATCCTTTCATCCAGTACATGTCCAATTAGGAGTTTCATCTTACCTCCTCCTCCCCATCCTCTCCAAGTGGTCTGCTGGGTTCGTACTCCGTGACCACGATGAGGGACTCCATGGGGTCTGGGGAAGGCGTCTCAGAGTGGGTGCTCGAAGGTGGAGCGGGACAGCTGCACAACAGATCAGGCAGGGGTTGTGAAGGCTGTGCTGGGGGTGCATGACCGCAGGGGGCCGGCGGCTCAGCAGAGGGCCAGGGAGTTACGTGACAAGGAAACATAGTGCTTCTTCACAAAGACTGACAGCCACTTCTCCATCAGATGGGAAACTCGGAGGGGGGGATTGGTGCCTAAAACACAAGGGCAAATTACAGAATAAAAAAATACATGTGCAGAATAATTGCTGGCCTTTCAGACATCTACTGCCCTATTAACAGGTGGAGCCCTTAAAGGGGGCAAAGTACTGAGTAGGACAGAGCAAACTGACAATGGACAGAAAGAGTACATTCTGATTTATCCTTAAAAAGCTTCCCTAAAAAGAGTGCTACTCTTTTGAAAATCTAGTAATAACAGTAATATATAATAACAGTAATATTACAACACCCTGTATCCTCCACTAGGGGTATTGAAATGAATCATTGCATCGGACGTGGACGATTCCGCATCGATGCAGTGAAAGACATTAAACGATTATTGTCTACCGATGTTTTTTGGGGATTTTCTGTTTGCTGCTTTTTTTTGTTTTTTTGTCTGCTGTGTTCAGAGTCCGCCACATTCAGGAAGTGTCTTTTTCAGGGCAGATGCAGTACAAATGGGAGTTCATATATATCTGACTGCTTGAATTTGATGATGAAAAACATGTGTAGCAATATATATTAAATGTGATATTGAATCGTATCAAATCATTGACAGGATAATCGTAATCAAATTGAATCGTGAGACCAGTGAAGATTAACACATCCTAGAGCATATATATATATTACGCAAGTAGGAAGAACAAATATCAATAAACAACAACCTGGCCTACCTGAAGTATACTCCTCATACTATCTCAATGTCCAGTGAATTTCTTATTGTTTTACAAGTGTGGCCATGCAGGAACGGACTTAAAGCAACTGTGAAGTGGGAGTCAGTCCAGATAAACAAAATATGAGGGTAGGCTAATTATATCTCTTTAGCCAAGATTAATTTAGGGCTGGTATAAATCCTGTGACAAATTAAGACAAAATGTATATGCACAACTAACGCTTAACTACCTCTGCACATAGCTGGAGCACAGTGTTAGCATGAACCAAGTTGGGGGTGTAATAAAAGGGTGTGAGAGAAAAAAAAAAGAGATGTTGTTCACGAGCTGTGAAACATACGTAGATACAGCTCTTGGCATATTCAACATCCACGAGTCTGGACTTGTTCCACACATTCTGTCAAGCGCTAATTAATGCATGCAAACGGGTCTCGTATCACAAACTTCGGCTCAAAATTGGACAAAGTTGACATGTCTATAAAAGCAACAGTTCAGTCTGCTTTAGGATGTCAGTTATACAATATGGTTAATTATTATATGTACAGCATCTAACCAATATCTCCAAGTCCACTCAGCTTGTTATCTGCCCATTATCCGTGATAGGAACAGAGAGAGAGAAGGAAAGGAGGGATGGAAAGAGAAAGAGACAGAGAGGACGTCTTGATTTCCGTCATGGTTTTGACAGGATTGTGGCACTGTCTGTGTGGGAGCTGAGCAAATCTCACAGACACAGGATAATAAAGGAAAGCCATAAGAAAAACAAGACAGTGGGAGCTCCAGCCATGTTGAGAATGAGAGCTATGTGTGGGATGAGACACCCACTCCAGGTGGCCTCTCTACCTCCATTGCCAGCCTATATATAGCGATGTAAACTCCCAAAGAGGAAGAAAGAATCACCACACATTTACAAAGAGACTCATACTGAGCATAACTGTTTTAATGGTCAGCAACTAACTTCCTGGTCTTGTTGACTGCCTGGTCTCTAGCTGTAAATTTGCCATTACAAAAAGTACTCCATCGTCATTTCTATTCGATTAGATTAGTTGTTTGATCTGTAAAAATGTCAAAACATGGGGAAAAATGTGGATCAGTGTTTCCCAAAGCCTAAGATGACGTCCTCAAATGTCTTGTTTTGTCCCAAACTCAAAGACATTCAGTTTACTGTCGCAGAGGAGAGAATAAACTAGAAAATAGTCACACTTAAGAAGCTGGAATCAGAGAAATCTTATTTTTTTTTTAATAAAAAAAACGACTCAAACTGATTAATCGATTATCAAAATAGTTATTAATAGCGATTCATTTAATAGTTGACAACTAATCGATTCATCGATTCATTGTTGCACCTCTAACAACTATACAATATCAGCTGATATCGCAAAGTCTGCCACAATACGTTTTGGAAGTGATTCAATTCAGGGACCTGCGATCGATATGAGACAATAGCATATGCCCGTTTAACACAATCAGTTACAGTTATATCAACTAACAAAAAGCAACTAAAATATGATTTGACATCTTGTTTCTTCCAGGCATTTAAATTAAAAAAACAAACAATTATTTTTTATTTAAAAAATAAGTACAAAGTGTGAATTAAATAATAAAGGTGCATCTTAAAAGATATGTGTCGATGTTTTTACTTTGCATCAATGATATTGGATCGTTGAATCAATATATCGAACCAGATCGATGTATTGTTACAACCCTAGGTCCATGGTTACTAGGTTACAACCCTAGGTCCATGGTTACTAGGTTACAACCCTAGGTCCATGGTTACTAGGTTACAACCCTAGTCAAAACCATGGAATGTTACAACTTTTCCTACAATACCCAGTATCAAATGCAAAGGTTTCGGGTTAGGAATGCCGCTTATCTCTGGAACTAGAGAGCTAGTAATATTCTTTTCCTCAGTCTGTCTATTTATAATAACATATTTTCGCAGTAGCAGCCTATACCTCTACATTTTCATGACTATTCCTAAAAGCAGACACTCCACTAGTGGAATTTACTGTTCAGATAAAATGATCCTTCATTCATTTGAAAAAAGAAGCTCTTAAGCACACTATCACTGCCACCAACGCAACACAATGTGCCCTGATAAGTGGAATGGGCCTCAATGGAGTACAAAATATAGAGACATGACCCTGGATGAAACTCGCAATGCACCAGCTACACTGGGCTTTTAATATCCTGAAAAGAGAAGCAATTCACCAAACTCGACCTACTTTAAACTCAGTTCAATGGTAACGCTCACATCAAGGCCCATTTCCATTCACATTCAGAGGTTTCTGTGCAGTTTCTACATTGGTGTTACTATTTTACATGATACTAACACTTATAGCAAGACACAATCACTGCACATCTCCTTCTCCGCCCAGCAGGGTTTGGAAATTAGCCCTGAATATCAGTCAGACAGTAGTCCACTTTGTGTTTGGTGGGTTAGGGTCTGCATTCATTATCTGGCCAGCAGGATTTGCAGTAGAATGAGAATTCAAGAAAAGGCGGCTGAATGCCAGCTGAGTTTCTGACGATGTTTTGGTGTCAACAGCCACTATATTGGAAGTGAGTTTTTGAAACTGCGAACTACTATTAGCCTAAGCCCTCATCACAATCCCTTACCTTGGACCTGAGAAAGCTACTTTGACAGAACGTTGACACAACTAACCGTCAAATTAGGGGGGGGGAGGGCTGGACAAAAGCTGAACCTTGGTGGGCCAAAACAGCGTAGCCCCAAAGTCTAGTTCCAAGACAAAGATGCTGTATATTGATGACTAAACTGCTGGCTAAAGCCCTAAACTTCCCTCATCCCTGGTGATCCCACCGGCTAGACGAAGAACAAGCAGTTAAGAGTTGAGCCTTGTGAAACACCAACAGATACCGCCTAGCTCCAGATGCCGTACTGCGACTCTTATCACAACAAAAGTCGCATGACTGACCTGACCTTCAGTATCTGGGCAAGAGGGGAGGGGGAGAGAGGAATTATCACAGCCTGCGGGAGGTCCAAGCCATGTAGAGCATTAATAACAACACAGACACTGTAGTACAACACAGTTCCATCTGGAGCAGAGGAGGATCCCCAGCTTCATTAAAAGATCAACAAGGGCAACCCTGTCAGTGATCTGCGGAGCCGTGCAAGATCACAACTGAATAGTACTTAGAATCTGAAATCTCTAATCAACATATCAACGACAGTCAACATATTCAACTCCAAAATGCACCACAATTAGTCAGTGTTGTGAAATAGTCTTTAGAATTGTTTACCCATTATCAACTCTGAATCGATCATCAAATCACAGATTATATTAGGGCTGCTACAAGATTATTTTGGTTAATGAATTGTTGGAAAATGGTGAAAAAAAAGGGCAACATAACATCCAAGAATACAATGTGACATCTTAACCACACCACTATATCCTTATAATGGGGCATTCATTTTGATCAGGAATTTTGCAACTCCTGTTTTAAGTTTACGGATTTAATACAATTGTGGTCACATCCCAACATACTAATGAAAATACTGAAAGAGACACAATAAAAAAAAAAAAGAAATAACATTAAGGGTCGATTTTGGATGCTATTTTTATAAAGGACATGCAACTTTGGATTCTTAAAAAGATAACAATAACAATAGAAACAGTTTACATTACAATCCACGTATACAGACAATGGTATTAACTAGCTAAACGTTGACGCAATTAAACCATAGACTCGTTTTCTTGCGTTAACTCTGCAATTTAAGAAACACAAACAAAGGTTTGGCTTCCCTTGTGCCATTACGGTCATGATAATCTTATACGCACAACTGAGAATTGACTGTACAGTCTTTTTCATCGACGCTGTCACAAAACCACAGAGGAAACGAGTGTCACCGTCGTTTGAGGGTCCATCAAGCTAACTTAGCGCTGAGCTTCAAAGCCCAAACAGCTCAGCTAACGCCAGCAGCTGTCTCAACTGTCAAGATACAGATGTTACTGGGCAGGAGTCAAGGATGCTAGTGCAACTGAGTAACGTCCACAGGATGCCCGATGTCACCGCTACACATGACAACAAAAAACAAATCATATCTGTAAAGAAAAAGAAAAGAAACATTACCTTAACGTGTATTTTAGGCCTACAAGTCAGAATGGTGAGGTTCCTTCTCCTTCTTCAGCTGCGGTGTAACGTTACAGTAAGTAGCCTCTGTACTACGACAGCTAGCTAGCTGTTTGAGAAACTGAGAGAATGTAGCAGACTGATGATAACCGATGGACCAATCCAGCTGACCACACGAGTCCCGTGCTTCACATAGCGGAAGTGTTGAGGAAACGGGCAGTGTGTTAATTGAACGGTAATAGTTTCAGCAATATGCTTCATTAAAACCTACATCCGCGGAGCGGGTTGGGCTACCTTTTGTTCTCCTTTTCGGTTAACTCACGACCTCAACCTAAACACTTGGTGGTTCTTGAGGATTTCTGCTATAAGCACTTTGAGGCCAAGTGGCTCCCTCCTGTGGTGTATTGGAGAGTTGCACTCCGGAGTTAACAGCAACTTTGTGGTGTTTTTACACCACATGCATTTTTTGTTTAGTTAGTAATTTTGCAGAAAAAAAATATATGAAATATAAAAAAAAAAAATTCACACTTTGTATTTGTTTTTTTTAAATAAAAAAATAGTTTGTTTTTTAATTTAAATGCCTGGAAGAAACAAGGTGTCAAATCACATTTTAGTTGCTTTTTGTTAGTTGATATACCTGATTGTGTTAAACGGGCATATATTGTCTCATATCGATCGCACGTCCCTGAATTGAATCACATCCAAAACGTATTGTGGCAGACTTTGCGATATCAGCTAATATTGTATAGCTGTTAAAAGTGCAACGATGAATCGATTAGTATTAGTACTATTTTTATAATCGATTAATCAGTTCGTAATTTTTTTTTATTTAAAAAAAAAGAAAAAAGGAATTAGATTTCTCTGATTCCAGCTTCTTAAGTATGAATATTTTCTAGTTTATTCTCTCCTCTGTGACAGTAAACTGAATATCTTTGATCTGGGACAAAACAAGACATTTGAGGACATCACCTTAGGCTTTGGGAAACACTGATCCACATTTAAAATATGTAATAGCCAGGTTTAAAACTATTGACTCTACAGTAGATGCATATCCTATCAAGCATGTTACAGTGACCACGCATAGTGACCGTGTTAGCTTGTTAAAAGACCACCACTGTTATATTTTTCAAGATACACTGAAGCATATTTGCTCAGCATGTGGTGAAAAGTTTATACATTTAGTGCCACACAGACTGAAAAATGTGTATTGGTTTACAATTTCACTGGCAACCTGAGCTGAGAACAATGGAGCAATTTTCAGACATTGATCAAATGCATTTAACGACATTCAAGGTGTAACTGGTGAATTTTACCAACCTAGTCAAATCATTAATTTCTTAACTTTGATTTGTTTAAACATGCAAAAAAAAATAAAAAAATAATAATAATATTTAAATCTAGAATGCAAAATCCAACTGGGGGCAGGTAGAATGCCCAGAACTAAGGTGATCAAATTAAGAGTAGCCTGCAGTGAGGAAAAACAAACTAGAAGTGGTCACCAAGAATATAGAAGTTGAGTTAACCAGAGGACAGGACACATCAAATTGAAATATGTTTTATTTTCATAAAAAAATGAAAGTAAAGCAAATAACTGCAAAGCACAGGATTGCAAAAAATACCAACGATATCCAATTCAAAGAAGACAAACTGAAAAAAACAAAAGACTATACAACGCAACAATCTTAAAGATGGAGCAGTTATCGCCTCTTCTGGAAGATGTTGCCTCGTCCCATTCCACCACGGCCCCGACCCCTTGCAGCCACTGCAGACGCAAAATAAGAACAAGTTATACCAAAATGACAGCATATCGAAAACCCTGTTGGTTCACTAATTTTACCACATAGATGATCTACAAAGTAAATTAATATATGCATAAAGTGGATAATATAAGCACATGCCCCTTAAAAGCTACCTTGGTGAAATGAATGTTTTGTCTAGTGCTGCCCCCTCTTAGTCGATTAATCGATCGTTTTGGTCTTAGTCGACTAAGATTTCTTTAGTCTATAAGTCATTTTTTATGCTTATTCATGCTTAATTACTCATTTCCAAGCAACTTATTGTAATAAAACAATGATTAATGAGTGAAGTTATCGAGGAGACATATTACCCGTCACAAAAGACGTGTGACATCATGTAAGAGTAATTTGGTACTTTATTCAATCATCTGAACAAAGGAGAGACCATGTGTACACACGCACAACATATGTACTCCATAGTGTCTAAAGTAACATGAAAGTGAACAGTACTTATACATTTTGGTGGTCATAGAAAATAGCCTCCACACCTTATATGGACGACTCTGTTACCTGACGCTTTAGTCCTGACAAAGACAATCTTAGAATAGGTGACCACATACATGTTGTAAATAGCTCTTGTGTCCTTCACTCCATACAAGATACATTTAAACCTGAATGCTGGAATGTCAACCTATCACTTATGAGAACATTTCTGGTGAACACGAGATTTAAAGTGGTGCTTTTGCAGGATTAATTTCAGAGAAACTCAGTTTTACAGATGGTTAATTAACTACATTTATATTGCGCTTTTCTAGTCTTAACCACCTCTCAAAGAGCACAGCTCTGTCGATTACATCAACTAATCGATTAGTCGACAAAATCATATAAGTGTTAGTCGACTAAGAACTTTAGTCGAGAACAGCCCTAGTTTTGTCAGATGTTGCGACAAGTCTAATTTTGTACTCTTATTACCCGTGGGACAAAATATTGGGTACATCTTTAAAACACATCTACAATTAAAGTGCATCGACTCGTAATCGATTCGGCAGCATTTGAGGAAAGCATTTCTCTCCTGAGAGGTTTGAGTTCTTCTGCATAAATAAAAGTGATCAAATGTGTTAAACGGCCAAGGATAGCCGGGGAGCTACTGGTCCAAAAACCTTCCCCTTACCTTGTGCTTTGAGAATAGCTGCCTTGCCCCTTCCTGCGCCGGATCCCTGGTTCTTGTTCTTCATACTCTTTAACATAGGAGCATTCTTTAACATGTCAGGTAAGATGAGGAAGCGGATCTTGCTGCCACGGATGTAGACTTGCTCCAACTGTGCCACCCGGCCGTCACGATAAGTTACCGTTATATTAGACATCTGTGGGGACAGAACAATGCAGTTTTAGCTAGAAAACAGTTAACCACACGGTTGAACGACAATCTTCTTATGGGCTAGAAGGGAAGGGGCTAGGCTAGCACACTAATTAAACTGAACTTAAATCTAAACTACAGCTTGGCTAAATATGGCAGTGCAAGCGTTACACTGACAATAGGTCTTTTCAATCAGTGGTTCACAATCCCGGTCTTTCAACACTACAGCTCTGCTGCTTTCATTTCTTGCCATATAAGTAACTAGTTAGCAGGATTGAGAGCCATGGCTCTAATACTTGAGGAACATGGTTGACAACTATTGTGTTCAATGAGACACGCCACCAGATAGGCGAGCACGCAAACCTCGGATTAACTAGAAGTCAAGAAACCGTATTCATTCACGGTCCCAAAACTTTAAATATTTAGCTAGTAGCTTCAAACTGAATTATGTTGGAAATGAGCAGATGAGGAACACAAAGAAGTAACACTTAATCCATAAAAAAACATGTCAAAACATACATGCACCTAAACCCAATATATTGGGAGGGTTTATTTGGGTCTCCATTAGGTGTTCATATCAGGATAAACCAGAAAAATGAAATGTGAATTTGTAGGAAACACCAACGCATCAGCCATCAAGAAAGTTAGACAAAAGGAGGGTAATCTGTAACTCTCCTTAAATCTCACTCTCATTAAGTGTTTCCTTTCTGTATAGGTACTCTTGAAATATGATATTCAAAACCCAAGGGCTCACAACAAAAACTGAGTTATGTGTGTACAAGTAGTTGAGCGCACACATGCTATTTAGTTCCCAAAACGCAAAGGAAAGTTAAAAAGAAAAAAAAAAAGTTCATAACACTGTCATCAGGCTGTAAGGAGGAGCTTCATTTATGATGATTATTATTATTCAGCATTTATCGTCAAGGACCAACCTGGCAGTTCATGTTGTCCTCAGCCTCAATCAGCTTGCCCCTGTACACCTCTCCAGTGTTGGTCTCGCAGGTCACAATGTGTCCCTCTGCCTCGTGCAGGACTTTGATTGGTACGCCGATGGACATTTTTCAATTGTCTTCCTGAAAAACATGCAACGTTATAGTAGGAAGTGTTACACATGTGCTGTTCCATAATAAACGGCAGTTCCCAACAAATTTCCTAAAATCTACCTTTCACTTCAACATACTTAGAAATTACTTCTGTTTTATTTTATTTAAACTACTGAGAAACCACATATTGGGGCCAGTTAAAATCATTGTTATGCGAATCCGTTAACGTTATTTGCATTAGCCATCTCTATGCTGCTTTAGCCCTGGAAAGTTCAGTCTACAACGTAGCAACACCTAGTGCTTACAGCATTGCAGTTAACTAGCTACTACATACTAATCACAGGCCTTTAGCAGAACGCAGTGGTTCATGAAGGACCAATTTATTTATAAAAACAGAGACACTTAGACGTTAGCCACTAGCTAAATTAGCTACATTAGCTAACGCTAGTCCTCCATGAATTACAACAATACTACACAAACGTTACCCAACAAGAGTTAAGCCCTGTATACATTATTATTGAAGTAATTAGCTTCTACAAACATAAGCCTGACGCAATTTAAATACTTAATCTAGCTAACATTAATTAATGTTCGGTTCTTTACCAAGACACTTTTGAGTTTGTCAAACAGGCGGAACCATATTAGCCGACTGCATGAACGAGCTGTTAAATACAACACATACAAACGCCACTGTTGGGTAAACTAAGTAATAATGCTATTTTGCCCAATCTGTTAACACGGTTACCTTGATTTTGTCTTGAAAACTGATTACTTTGTTGTTTCTTCTTGAAGAGTGCAACGTGCGTTTGTCGCTTTTCACGTACCTTTTGGAGCCTTTTCCGCCTACCCACAATGCCACAGTGGTTCAATGAAGTGCTTCCTGTGGCATCCCGTAGTGCATTGTGGGACTTAAATTTTTGACCAGACCTCTTTTAAAAAAAAATCCTGATTTGTTTATGGAATTCTATTTCTAATACCCTGTAACACCAAGCATCCACTTTATATATATATATATATATATATATATATATATATATATATATATATATATATATATATATATATGTGTGTGTGTGTGTGTGTGTTAAATACATACTGTAGATGTTTATATCTATATCTGTTAAACAAAAAACCTTATCATATCCATCTTACTCATGTATATAAGTAACCTGTTATATTTATCATTCTATACTTTATTCTAGCATAATTTGCACTCTGCACCATTGCATTATTGTCTCTATGTGTATATGCTTACACACCTTTTTACGATCAACAGACAAATGTTTATTTTTGTTCAGCTTGCTGTCTTTGTTTCAGCTGTATGTCCATTCTGTGTACATTGAGAGCAATAACAAACAGGAGTCAAATTCCTTGTCTGTACACTTGGCCATTAAAGCTGATTCTGATTCTGATTATTATACTGGTTTGTAAGGTGCTTATGGAAAGTCTGCCTGGTGTTTTGCCAGAGGACTGAAGCTCTGTTTGCCTGACCCTTGGTCATTTCTATAATCATACAGCAAGTTTTTTCATAGATTTATTCTCAAGAGGAACACAGTTAAAAGAGTTTAGGCCGTCTACGCATAAATATCCGTGTAAACCAACAACCTCCTAAATACACTAACATCACAGACGCTATAGCCTACATTTAGACTTTTATTAAAACAAATAAAAATAATAATAACTACATAGGGCATTCATATTTTTTTTATTTTCCTCCAGCGTGGTCTCTCACTATAGCAAGGTCAATCCACTAGATATTAGACACCTGATGTTTTGCGTATGTTGTGGGTCCATGTCTCCACTGCATATTAGCCTGAGAGAGATCACAAAGAGAATCCTTAAACAAACATTGTTGTCGCCTCTAAGCAACTGAATTATTCTGCTAATTTGCTTGTACTTTCAAAATGGCACGCAAAAACTTTGCATGCCAATGTGATGCGTCCCATATAGTAATTTTTACAATAATAATATTATAATAAGAATTTATGACTACAGGCTTATGGCAATCTATAAAGACGCCCACTGGATTGTATGCCGTCAGGACACACCATCATACCCTGCTGGAGCCTTGTATGGGATTACAAGACAGATGATGGCGTCTATGAAGCAGATTCGGCGGCTGCTATGGAATGTACCTTTAGCAGTCCATTGTTAATTTGTTGATGTTATTTTATTGTGTTAAAATGACTCAGACTTGAATTATCCATAACCACATACTTTTTATGACCCCTCAAAATAGCACAAAAGAAACAAAGCATTAAAGTGAAATTGCTTTATTCATTTTAATACCCCTGAGCATGACCATAAAGTGTAACTGATATGCATAGTTTTTGAATAGGCACACAAACACGACCTAGATACATACCCATATGTTTATTCCTGGAGACATGTCTCTGGGATTGCTTTAAAACATGTAACTGTGTCTTAATGCAGGCCTTTCCCACAGTGTGAGGGCTTTTTAATGAGGAAAGAGAAAGCGTAATGGCATAATACAGTTTTTTTACGATTGTTTAATCACTAAAATAAAAATTTCCACACTGATAGGTTGACATTTCAGCATTCAGGGTTTTAAGATGCATGTAGTTTACAGACAACCTGCTTGCACGAGAAACTGGACCTGAAATGTGCGAAGCTATTACGAGTCTCGACCATAAAAGATGTGGAGGCTATTTTGTGTGAGCTGAAGAAATAGTTTCACCTATGTCAGCACAAAACAACATCTATAAAGAACTGTTCACTTTCATGTTAAGTAGACACTATGGAATACACACATCTTGCGTGTGTATACATGGTTATCTCCTTTGTTCATTCTTGAATAAAGTATCAAATTAATCTCAAATGATGTCACTCCAACTCTGTGATGAATGGTCTCCTTATCACTTCTAATCATTATTTTATTACACACACAATTTGCAAAATTCTACTCCAATGAGCAAAACACCTCCACAGATTTGCACGACATTACACACAATGTCTGCTTCACCCTTTTTGCAAAACATTACACACAGTGATTTGTAAAACTCTACACACATTTTCACACCTTAGACACAAATAAGGATTGTGTACTTTTGTTTTTAATTGTGTACATTACAAAGCCCCGGATTGCCAATGAAAACATCAATGAACGAATTGGATAATCACATCCACCAGGTGTGGAAGCACACGTGCTAATTTGAAAACGCAGCACTCAGGTGTGCTATAAAAGGCAGCAGTTACAGTATTCTTGTTGTTTTTACAGTAGTTTTTCTTCAGAGTCAAAGTGTATGTACTTCATGCAGTAATTTTTATTTGTCTACAGATTGTATTTGTTTCATTGATTTCATTGTTGGTTGATTACTGTAACTGATTATGGTAAGAAATACTCTAAGTATTGAAATACATACTTAAAATATTCAGTCTGCAGCATCAGTGTTGTGCAGTGCTTGGTAAGTTTATAGTAGGCCTATTTGTGTACATTCTCCCTATATCTCAAACTAATCATGAAGAATGTTGTGGGTTTGTCACTATTTTTTCGTCATCTAAATGATCCCTTACATAACAATGTCTGGCCAAAAATCTAGCACATGCTATTTCCTAAAATTATTTTTTTTTACAAATGTGTTTTTTATTTATCACAGCAGTGTGAAACTGGCTACAATAGTGTCTGATCATTGAGGACTGTGTTGGTTAAATGAAAACTAATAGCATTTTTACAAATATGTGTATATGTTTTGACTGAAGTGTGTCATTTTACAAACAATCTAGGAATTATGCAAATTGAGTGTGGTGTTTGGATAATTGTGATTTTATTTTGAAAAAAAGAACCCGGTTTTCAAAATTGTGTGTAAACAATTGAAAAAAAACTGTAAAAGACATCATCAGATGAACCTGCATTTCATTTCCATTGCATTAGGCTCATTGACTGGCGTCAGCAGCCAGTTTATTGTAAACAGCTCTTGCTGAGAAGTCTGTGGTCATTGGTTTGTACTTTACATGTGTGTGTGTGTGTGTGTGTGTGTGTGTGTGTGTGTGTGTGTGTGTGTGTGTGTGTGTGTGTGTGTGTGTGTGTGCGTGCATGCATGCGTGCGTGCGTGTGTGTATGTGAGTGCATGCGTGCATGCGCATGTGTGTACATATGTGTTTTTCATGTTGTCTATTTGTGCAAGCCTGACTCTGAAAGTAGCCACACTACAGGCATATGGAGTGATATTTGAATAAATTACACAAGCTCTTTGTTTTCAGATGGTTGGTAACTGACCTGTCTACATTGGGTGCCTTTGACACACATGTCACATAGTTGTTGAACCAGTAACAGACACGTTGCCTGGCAGTGATCAAATGTTCTGATGAAACTAGCATCATCAAATGTTCTGTAGCTGTAGCTATCCAGAGAAATTACTTTTTAACAGATCTTTTACACAAGAGATGGTGCACACTTTATGCTTGCCTTCAAGCAACCTCATTGTTTATCCTGAGTTGTCTGTTAGGACTGTGTTTTATGGTTCATTCAGACCATTAATTACAGTTCTTAGAAGGACATACTTCAGTTTGTGGGTGCTTCATATATGACAGTATGGAGTCTGTGGTATGTATAGCTGATTCATTGCAGTTCTGTAGCAGAAAGTGAACTCAGCTGATGAAAAGCAGTGAACTAATAAGTATTTAAGACTTTTAATTCTCTGTTGAGTGAAAACAATACATATGGCCATTACAAAAGGTGACCTGGTGCAACCTTATAAAAAAAGCAGTTTAAAGTCTGTTAAAAACGCATTGCAAGATTCAGTACAGTTGATAAAGCAATGTTTTCTGTATCGCTTTGTCTTTGTGTGTACATTGTTTAAAAGGCATGCAACCTTAAAAAAAGGGAGATTTATCTTGGAAAACGAACACATAGATGCAATTGGACTGCATGTCAAGAAAATGTTATTATCAGCCCGTTTTAAACGTCCAAGTGCTTTTGACAAATTCAGTTGTTTGCTTGGAGATGTGACCCAACTCAGACATGGTTGATGAGAAAAAGTAACAAAGCAGGCCAAAATATTCCCTGGCAGAAACAGATTTGCTGTGGCTGTTGAGGCCATATCACTCCTTCTACATATTGTCACATTTGCACTCTCTTTCGTTTTATGGCAGCATAACTATATTTTAAACATCTTTGTTATGAGACTTCTGTAAGCTCTGTTGGACAGACCGAGTCTGTTTTAGGGAGAGAGCCTGAACATTCTCAAAAGCAATGCAACTTTCACTGTCTTTCACTTCCAAAACATCCGTTCCCCTCAGATGTGTGACAGACTCAAGTCCATCCTCCATGATGCATGGCTGCTGCTGCATTGCTGGAAGGGTGCTACCCTTTATTTGGTGTCCGTTGGGTATGCAGCTGCTTGGTGCAGCGTCTAACGTTGATGTCCAATAACAAGAGGTTTTATGAGCATCTTTTGGTGGAGTTCGGTCAAGACTGGGGTCCAGGATGTAGTTATTCACCACTGTGCCACATGATGAACCCTCTCTACTGGTACGGGAGGAAGTCTGTATGTTACTACTGTTGCCAACACTTCTGCCATCACCACTCCCAACCCCAAAGCTATCCCACTGCCTGAGGATGTGCTGATGCACGATCCTCCGAAAGGTCTGTCTGAACTCCCGAATGCGATAAGCATAGATGAAGGGATTCACAACAGAGTTAGCATGGGAGAGGATGATGGCAACGTTCATCAACCATATATGTGCGCGCTCACATTTCTGACACAGGTGGTTAAAACAGTTAATGATGTGCAGCGGAAGCCAACAAAGAGCAAACAATCCTACAATGATGGCCAGCGATTTGGCAGCCTGCACTTCCTTCTGCAGGGTTGAACGAGATGAGCTCGACAAAGACGTTATTTCTCCAGGAGCGGGTGTGTGAGCAACTTTCAGCGACATCAGCCGGAGCTGATGCCGAGCAGCCATAAAGATATGGGCATAGATGATCAGCATGACCACCAGGGGCACCAGCACACAGCCGAAAAAATTGAAATACACCATGTAGTCCAGCTTAACCACTTCTTCAAACAGGCACTTCGTCATTCCGTCAGGGCAGCTGCTGTTGTTGGTGACGGTGGTATTCAAACCTGCATAACAGAGCCAAGGGTGATTCATTGCCAGTTTTATGTTTTAATAATGTCAAGCAAATATTCTTCCTTCCATAGCAGAAAGAATTCTATATGGTGAACCATTTTTCATTTACAGTAATTATGGCAAGTTAATGTGCATTGGTTGGGTTTCAGACCAGGTTAGCTGGATTAAGGCCAACATGAAAATGCCAGATGCATTTCTTGTAATTGTCAGTATTGAAGTGAAACACTTTTCTCTCGAAATAGAATACAAATGCATATCCCCATTTTTCATTTGTGTCTTTGTCATGTATTTTCCCCCCCTCATATGTCGGACGTTGAGGCTTACATCAGGTTTACTGTGATTAACTCTTTTCCAAAATTCTGATTTTCTGGCTTTAAACAACTGACAATGAAACAAATGTAAACCCAACCATCTCCTCAGAAACCTGTGGACGATGTAACAGATGGCACCTTTATGTTTTTCCACAGGCTTGGGTAAGTCAGGTTTACATTTGCCAAAATGAATCTCCCACCTGTGTTCCAGCCGAGCATCGGGGTCAGGCCGATGCCTACTGAGAGAACCCAGCACAATGTAATGATGCCCTTTGCCCTCTGCCCTGTCACCAGGCTGTGGTACCTGAAAAGTTGAACAGAGCACAATGATACATTAGGGCAAGTTGCTTTATCTAATCTCAGTGTGATAGTTTCCCTGTGAGGCAAAGTCAAAATTTGGTTATTTAAATGCGGAGGAATTGGCTGTGCATTCATTAATTATTTAAAAAAGCAAAAGCCAGAGTTGAAGATATATATATATATATATATATATATATATATATATATATATATATATATATATATATATATATATATATATATATTATGTATAATATTTTTTTATTTTTTAATGTTGCATTACTGGCATTACTGTAACCACTTACAGTAATACTTACTGTAACCTCTCCACTATCTTTGCCTGCTAATAAAAGACAAACCACACATCAAGTGTCTTAAATATCTGAATTCCTTCTGCAAAGGTCTGTCAGCAACACAAAGGCCTTGAGGCCAGTTCTTCCTCCCTCCCATGCTAAAAGATGGAGTAAACACAGCGTGAGATGTGTGTCATTGCATGACTCTTCAAACAGCTTAGGGGATGTGACTACATCTGCAATAAAGGGCAATTCCTTCCTATACTGCCATTTACCGGCACACTTCTTTCTTTTCTAAGCTGTGACGTTAGCTCAACGCTAAGGAGATTTTGTTGAGCAACGCAGTGAAACACAAAAACAACAAATATGAACATCACATGATTCATTTTACTAACATGAGTAAAATGATGAGGACATTTATTTTACAATTAAATCACTGATAAGATAATGTTAACTTAAATATACAATAGCTTTATGTTATAATGTTGAAGATTTTTTCTTTGGTCTATTTCACTGACACAAGGACATTATCTTAACATTAACAGTATATTTGGGTCTGATATATAATTCAGATTCATGACCACTTGCACACAGTCACATGTGGCAGGCCATCGGAGCTATTAATATCCAGACTACAGGACCTGGTTTAAAAAGAAATCCTGCTTTCAACATTTCATTTAAGTCTTTTCATAATTTTTGCTCCATCCATGAATAACCACATTATTCTTGGTAACATTGTCCCATGATGTGACTGAGATCTTCCATGGCCAGGGAGGTGGTCAGTAGGCTATATTAAGCTTCCTATAACTCTGAGGAAGTATTAGCTGTCTGGTCTTTGGTGCCAGGGGGTGTGGCGCCAGCATGAGCACACAGACACACGAAGAAGCCGTTATGCAACTGCGCTTATGCAAATGCGTCACCTGCTGTGGCTTACTCAATGAAATATCCTCTCATGGCAGGAGCAAAGAATGCAGTTGTGGCTTTGGTTACACACAGATGAACAATATGAGTCAGTGGTGTGCCAAAATGCCTTGTGCAGAGAGAATGTACAACACCTTTGTTGTAAGCTGCAAGACATTTTGAAGTATCATTTAAATGGTGTTGATTCACATGGATAGAAATGATCAAAACCTTAATCAGATTTAATCCCTCCGACAGCACACAAGCAGTAAACTAATAAAGCATGTGGAGACTTATAGCTATGTCTGCCCACAACCGGCCAGATTAGCCTTAATTGAATTAGATCTCTCTATAATCCAATGTGTTTTGCTACACAACATCTGCTTTGGATGCCTTTCACGTTTAATGGTTTGCCCACACTCTGACTTGTGTGTGAACAAATGTAATGTGAAATGTAAGGGAACTGTGCAACAGTTCACAACCAACAGCCAATAAAAACTAATTCTGCTAAAATCTTATTTACAAGACAAAATGCAGCTCTATCATCAAGTCCCAGAGAGATTTGGGCAGTCTGAAAAGTGAATTATGTGAAAGTGACAGCGTGGGGAAGCTGTCTCTAGATTTCGGTTTTCAGCACAGTCGATGTGACCTTTTTGTTTCCTCTCACCTGAGTGGGTTCTTGATAGCAATGTAGCGGTCTACAGCGATGGCCAGCAGGCTGAAGATGGAGCTCTGAGTGAGTATGAGGACGAAGCAAGCGATGAACAGGCAGCCGTAGAAGTTGGCACAGAAGCCGGTACTGATGGTGGATCGAGAGAAAACATCACAGGTAAAACAAACCTCAATATTACATTCTTGCAAATCTAATAAAGCAATGCTCCTTAAGTTATTACCCTAAATCAGACCCAGTCTGAAGATTACACTGAATTAAAGTCCTATAAAAAAAAGATGTTTAACAAATATTTAAAGGAAATAAAAAAACGTAATGATACCTAATAGTGATAGCGAAGGGAATGGCCAGCAGCCCCACAGCAATATCAGCCACTGCCAGTGACACCACAAAGTAGTTGGTGATGCTCTGCAGGTTGGAGTTGAGGCAGACGGCCCAGCAGACCAGGACGTTCCCAGCCACAGACAGGCAAGCGATCACCACCTCCAGGCCGATATAGATCAGCTGCTCATACCAAGTCAGCATGGTTATTTCTTCCACTTTTTTGCTTTCTTTGCGTTTTCATCCCACGGACTCAGCAGCCTGACTTGTTTTTAAACAAAATACCTGCTTGGCACAACTTAAGGGAGAAATGATTGTGTCACCGGAGGACTGCCAAGGCAGGAAGTTCCCACCACAAAATACTTGCGACGCCTGACTTAACTTTCTACTGTCACTCGCACTATACCAGTTAGTCTTCCTTTTCGTCTCTGTAACCGCCTCCACCTCTTTCGTGCTCAGCTCAGGAAACTTTGCCACAGACTGCAGCAGAATATTGAGGAGGAAGGGTCTGGGAGATTTGCCCGGCGGCTCAATCTCAGTCTAGCCTGTACAAACAGATAACCACACACACACACACACACACACACACACACACACACACACACACACACACACACACACACACACACACACACACACACACACACACACACACACACACACACACAGGTTAAAAAAGCCATCTATCTTTGAAAGACAGGGGTGCAGTTTGTTTTCCATGCAGGGCCAAAGCAGACAGTCCAACAATGCACCTTTTATTTCAGGAAAAGTTTCCCGAAACCCTTCCACACACTAATCATTCCCGTCACTGACATGCTTTCCTCCAAATTCACTGATAACTACACAAATTAAACCACCTATTTTTAAAGCTATTGTACCAACATCTTGTTAAGCTATCTTTGCTGTGTCAGGGTATTTAGATACATTCCTCTATGTCAGGGGGTCTTCAACATTTTTTAGGCCAAGGACCCCTTAGCTGAAAAAGAGACCGAGCAGGGACCCCTTACCACATATATTTTATACATTTGAGTTGCATATTAAAATGGGCCTTCAATAATGTGTAGGCAGGGCGGCCTAAATCCTTTATACATAACGTTTTTATGGTGCATACAATACCAAGCTTTTAAAATAAAAATTGTTGACATATTCATATATTTATACATCATGTTTTTATAGTTTTTGCCCATTGCTTACACACTAAAAACGAATGCTTAGACCAAAGCCTCAATACCTAAACTTTTTGTAGCATACCTTAAACACAGTGTAGCCATAGCGTAAACACATTATCAACTTTGCACTTTGTTTGCAATTCTATAACACACTTATTGCGAAACACTACACACGTTTTCTTACATTAGACACAAAATCTCCTGTTGTCATTGTGAAAAGCACTCTGTTCAAAATGTAAAACCCATCTGGCAATTGTAGGCACTGACATACACACCTGAAAACACCTGCACAGAAAACAGAACACCAATCGGTCTGAGCCTTAGCACTACAAATAGGCCTCAGGGAAGCCATTTTGAGAACTTTGCAAGCATGGAGGCAGTGAGAGTCAGGGTAAGAGTAGGACAAAGAGAGAGAGGAGTCAGACGTGGAAGAGACATCGCCTGTGATGTTGACGAGGTCTTGTGGCCAGATCCGATCTAGGGGTGGTACGGTTCACAAAACCCGCGGTTCGGTTCGTATCCCGGTTTTAGGGTCACGGTTTTCGGTTCTGTACAGTTCTTGTTATTTTTTCTTTGAATCTTTAACACTCCAGAAATATACTTCAGCATATTATATATAGCTTAATTATCCACAATGTTGGATACAGTATTACAAAATAGTTATATCATGTAATGTTGCACAAACTGAATTTGACTTGACTTTAAGCACATTATTGGGACCATCTCGGAGGAAAGGTATAGGTCAGATTTTGATACAGCAAGAGGGAAGACATTGATGATTTCAAGAAGTTTTTCATTTATTTGGCAAAAAAGGAGAATGTGTATTGCCATCTACAGGAACTTATGTGTCTTTTTAGCACACGAAGATTGAAATATTACAGAATATCAATTGAAATAACTTGCATTTATCAAACTGCCAACTTCAGTGTAGCTCTTACAAAAATTGTAGACCTATTCTTTAAAACAAAAAGAGAGGAACTCTTAAAGCTCCGCTGAATAAGTCAGAATACGTTAAACATAAAAAATGTTTTTTTTTAATAGTTCTTCTAGTTTTCCCAGTAACCTTACCAAAAAGGCCCAGGATGCTGCAAATGTTGGTATAATATGAAAATGGTTGGTGGATTTAAGGCAAAAAATAATAATTTATTGAATAAATCAAACATATCTGTCAGTGGCTGGTTGATCTTTAGCCTACAGTGTTTAGTTAATTTCCTATTCTGGGCTGGGATACATTATACGGTTTGATAAAGAACTTACAGTTTTTCTCAATTGTTTACACACACATACTGGTACTTGAGACACAATGACCACAACATGTAACTCATACACCAACCCCCTGAACCAATTCTGCTAAACTACAAGCACTATTCCTGCTTTACACTCAAATTCTCAAACAATTCTCTGCATTTGGCACAATTTTCATGAAGAAAGAAGAAAAAAGAAAGGAGTGTTACGTTTTGATTGCAGTTTTTCATTTTGGCATATATGTGAGTTGTTAATCTCCAAGTGCTATGTCTGATTGGCTTATTAGGGTTTTGACATAATGAGCCAAATTCTGCAAAGTGTAAGCAATAGGCAAAAACTGTAATTTTACAGTTTTTTTCAATTTTGAAAACCGGGTTCTTTTTTTCAAAATATAATCACAATTATCCAAACACCACACTCAATTTGCATAATTCCTAGATTGTTTGTAAAATGACACACTTCAGTCAAAACATATACACATATTTGTAAAAATGCTATTAGTTTTCATTTAACCAACACAGTCCTCAATGATCAGACACTATTGCAGCCAGTTTCACACTGCTGTGATAAATAAAAAACACATTTGTAAAAAAAACTAATTTAAGGCAATAGCATGTGCTAGATTTTTGGCCAGACATTGTTATGTAAAGGATCATTTAGATGACAAAAAAATAGTGACAAACACACAAAATTCTTCATGATTAGTTTGAGATATAGGGAGAATGTACACAAATAGGCCTACTATAAACTTACCAAGCACTGCACAACACTGATGCTGCAGACTGAATATTTTAAGTATGTATTTCAATACTTAGAGTATTTCTTACCATAATCAGTTACAGTAATCAACCAACAATGAAATCAATGAAACAAATACAATCTGTAGACAAATAAAAATGTACTGCATGAAGTACATACACTTTGACTCTGACTTTGAATACTGTAACTGCTGCCTTTTATAGCACACCTGACTGCTGCGTTTTCAAATTAGCACACGTGTGCTTCCACACCTGGTGGATGTGATTATCCAATTTGTTCATTGGTGTTTTCATTGGCAATCCGGGGCTTTGTAATGACAAGGAAGTAACCTCACAATCCTTATTTGTGTCTAAGTTTTACAAATCACTGTGTGTAATGTTTTGCAAAAAGGGTGAAGCAGACATTGTGTGTAATGTCGTGCAAATCTGTGGAGGTGTTTTGCTCATTGGAGTAGAATTTTGCAAATTGTGTGGACATTTTTATTTTAGTGTGTAAACAATCGTAAAAAAACTGTAAAATGGGGCACATTAAATCCTGAAAGCTATAGTGTGTAGTTTCTGCCTCCCCCATGAGGAATTCTAAGTAATGACAACAAAACTGTCGGCACAACCACATGCTACAAGCCTTACGTGAGCGCGCACCACCCCCACGCCCCCCTTCACACAGTTGCTTGTACCCAAGGAGGACACGGAGGATTAAAAAACATGATGGACTCTTTAGAAGAGGTAATTATCTTCACTCAAGCTTCTGCGTGGGAAAGTCACCGGACGGCATAATCTTGTGAACATAGCCATACTGAGAAAGACAGAGAGAGTTGTGTGGAGCTGATAGTCTTAATTAGCTTTGTATCAACTCATTTGGCTTGAATGTAACAGAAATATCAAAAAGTCACGCACTAAAGCTTTAAGCTAAACTGTATCTGTGGATGGCTGACTTATGGCTACCTTAGCTGTAGGCCAGTAAGCCTATCATCAGTGTTTAAAAAACATTAAAAAAGAATTCATGTTAATGTATATTTTCAGACATATTTTCATTTTTGTATTATTTTAAACCATTGAACAATAATTTGGCGGCCCCCCTGCATCAACTCTGAGGACCCCCTAGGGGTCCCGGACCTCCTGTTGAAGATCTCTGTTCAATATTATAAGCAGAGGAAATATTATAGATAACCTCCAGAAGTAATTCAGGTTACTCGGATAGAGAGAAAGAAGACAGACAGGTTTCCAGATCATGTCAGATAATAATAACCAAGGATGCATTGATACTAGTTAGTGCATTACAATTTATTTTCTCTCCAACGCTTAGAAATCATTGAAATTATCTTTGAACTACAGCAATGAAGTAAAGTTGTTGGGAAAGTTTGTGCGGAAGCCTGCTATGAATTTGAATGACAAAAATTTGCCTTTTGCCTCTGCTTTGTCAAACAAGTTAATCTGGTTTGATGAAACACAAAAACATACTGTACATTTAACACCTGCTGTAACCTCCTCTGAACTGAAAGACAGAGCACATAAGCACAAAGCAGAAATAGAGCAATTTGTAAATATGACCTGCCCAGGTCCATACAGAGGGTAACATTTGACAAGATACAAACAAAATGATTCTGTGTCATCAAAGGGAAAATTAACACTAGGAGCGATGCCTGGACCATGACAGCATATCTCAAAGAATAGGAATTTCCAATCCAGTCATTCATTCAATTGCACTTTTTTTGCCATCCCAGTTTTTTCCCACTGTGTTTCCATAGATTAATGTGACACTGATGAGTGTGATCTTAGCAAACAATTACCAACTACGTAAATTGACCAGTTTCAGTCTTCATGTGTCCATATACTCTATAAGTTATCATTGGAGCCCATGAGAATGCTCACTCACCTTCTCCCAACGTCTAGTGGGGGATGTCAAATTATTATTATTTTCAAATCCTTTCAGATTCTCAACCTCTAAACAGCTTTGCAGTGGATGTAGCTTTGTATAAGGGAAACTGTGGTGCTAATTATTCATATTAAAATAGCTAAGTTAAGTTTAAATTTAGCGAAATTCAGTTAATGGGGAATTCCCCATTGACTAATATCAAACCACACACATTTGGGGGATGAAACTCACATTTACTTTAACTGTTTGTTAAATAGTTGTGGGTTATTCCTGTCTGTGACGGCTCAGGCTTGTCTCAATTAAACTGGCCTCACTTGTACTGTATGAGAGCAAAGCTCGTTAAAATCCCCTAACTGCCTAGTGTCTTTACATGGAAATGGAAACTGCCAGTGCCTGTGCTGAAAATCAGAAAAAAAGAACAGAAAAACAACCATTTGCTTCGCTTCCACACGTTGTTCTTTGATTAATCTTGCTCTGTTGACCACATATGACCCTTTAGCTCCACCAGCAGTGATCCTGATTGGCATCTAGGCTACATCGGACCAATGTTCAACTTTTCCCCTATTGTTTCGCTGCTGAAATCTTCTCACAGACCAAAGGAATTTAAAAACCAGGCTTTATCCAGTGTGTTTATGCGGCGTCCAGTCATTTAGTTTTTTAAGACCTCAAGAGGCTGCAAAAGTTTCTGAACCTGCACAAGAAACAGAAAAAAACATTTCAAAGAGAAAAATAACTCACATAGCTTTTCCCCAACGCTTCAGTTTACAAACTACAACATAAGCTATCATATGGCGAGCCCGTCTTGCTTAACCTTCTTCCAGTTGGCTGCTTTGACACAAACTACTCCCCTTTATTATGATCGTGGCTATATGGGCCTATAAGCCTTGGAGGAAGTGATAAGAAAATACACATCCTGCTGGTGGGGATCTATCTGTCCTGTCAATCAATGTACCAGCTCAGCTCCACCAAAGTCAAAGGAAAACAAACACAAAGGGAAAAGCTGCTGTATTACTATTGGCAAAACCACTGTGTGTATAACTAATGAGCGAGGCACTGACATCATTATTGTAGACTCCTGATAGCAGGAACAGATAGGACAACAGAAACATCAGCTTTGCCAATTCTGAACAATCACTGCAGGGCATGTTGTATGTAATAGATATCAAGAGATGATGAAAAGGCTTCAGCACTGATCACACAAACCTTCCCACAAACTGAGATGAATGCACACTCTAATTATTAGTCATTATAGTGCTTATGCATTATTATGTATGTATGCTTCTTCTTTTTTTTTACTTCAATCATCTAATTCATCAATTCATTGTCATAACACTCCACAATCCTAACAGTGAACGCTTCCATAGGCCTAGTTTAAGTTAAAATAACTAACAATTTACCGTCAATTTATAAAACACAGTGAGTCGTTATGCCATAGATTATTGATCAAAACACCTGTTAAACTCTTACTACCGGAGTTCGAAAACTATGCAAACATCTATTGACAAACGCATTTAAAACAGCCTGAACAAGCAGAAAATAACATTTCTTACCTTTTTATTATTGTGAAAATAAGAAGTCTTTCCACCCAATCCACATGTTCAGATGTTGGCGGAAGCGCACATTAGAAAGTTGAAGAAGACATAAGATGATGAGTTTACCCCAGTAGACTTACATGTAGTGAAAAAAACACACCGAATAAAGCAACAAATGTGGTATATCCTCTGATATGACACCGCTGCTCATGTTTGCTTTGTCAGGAGAAGTTTGAAGGTGCGCACTGTCGCTGCGACAGGAAAACACGTGTGTGTGTGTGTGTGTGTGTGAGAGAGCAAGAGAAAGAGAAAGAGAGAAAGAGAGAGTGAGAGAGAGAGAGAGAGAGGCTGTGTGTCACATTTTGGTTAGGCCTATGTCAGCCTTAAGAACGCGAGAAAGTCCGTTATGAGTCCACGTGCACCCCCTCCACCACGCACCTTGTTTGGTTTAGTGTAAACGAGGTTGTGCGGGGTTATAAGAGCCTACTGTATGTAGCTTTCTTTGTTACGTTTGTAAAATAAGGGCTGCAATCATGTGTACCCACAATGCCCCATCTGCCAATATTGGGCTGCATCACATTGAATCGACACAGCTCTTTACACACCTCATGATTAGGCTTATCCACCATTCATTGCATCCAACGTTTGCATGCTATAATATATTGAAACAAATGAAAGCAACAATAACATATCTATATGTATCTAGAACAAGTTAAAGAGTAGGCCTATAGCTACCTTTTAAGTTGTACCTTTCCAAAACAGAGAACACATGAAGCATTTCCAAAAGTTTGCTTGCAAGTTTATAGATTTAGAATAATTTCAATTTCTCATTTCTAGTCTATATTTCAATTAGTAGAGACTTTGTTGCAGATATGCAAAGATTTGTTGTACATATGCATAATATGAAATGAACAGATTCGTTGGAGATTAGACTCCATCGTTATAAATAAATTTTTAAAGGGGTAGAGAAGCCAAGACATATCCCCCCGATGGAGTCTAGACACAGGTGGCGGCGGCGAAGGAGCCCGAACACCAGACCGAAGGAGTCGACGGAGCGTTCTGCTGGAGGAAGAGACCCAGGGTGCCGCGGGAGATGGTGACTGGAGGTGGAAGGGGAGGAGGAGGGTTGCACGCTTTGCCTGAAATGACAGCTGACAGCAGCAGAGAGAGAGAAACAGATTTAAAGCAGGGATGTAATGCTGTGATTGGATCGTGAATTTCGTGGCCAATTCTGGTTGGTTTACTGAAAAGTGAAGGCCTCTAAACAGCTGAATGGTTTTAGGAAGAGAGAGCGGTGACTGAAGTTATTAGAAGTCTTCCTGAAAGAATTTGCGCTGAGCTTCATTAGTTTTATTATTCATTGTCTTTGAAATGCACATGGATTCTTGTGTGTCACTGCTTAGATAATATAATGTATGCACTTTTTTTTATAATGGACATGGATGTGGTTAATGTGAACATCAGGGATGAATGTATTGTATTCATGCTAAGTCCATCATGTCATCATTTTCACCTAAGGAGCTACCTGCAATCTCAAATTTAAACAGAAAATGTGTCATTCTGTGTAGATACAAGGAAAGTTTATTTAACATTTTTGTGTACAAACATAGGCTGCAAATGCCTTCCAAACATGTTTGCCCTCAGAATACAGTATTCATTTTTACAGTTCTACAAGCAGAACATTGAATATTGAACAGGAACAAGAGTTCAAAAAATTGAGGAAGTTAAAAAGAGAAAGTGTGCTGTGGTTGGTAGGCAAGTCTCCTCCTCAGCTTTACGTTTTGTGTTGAATGAAACCAAACTAGCATATTTCCAAAGGTTGACGTCTAATTTAAAGTCAGTTTGATGTCGTGGAAGTGGCAGCAGAGGGTCATTTGAAGGTCTTAACTGTAGCATGGAATTACCAGAGTCATGTACAATAAATGGAAATTTGTAACTTTCATATAGAGCAATATGTTCCATATCTTCACGTTATTCCACAGAACAATGAATTATTGTATTTACTTTATCATGTACAGAGGGACTGAGGTTGTGGAGGGTACATGCAGTTACACTGACAATCAACAGACCAAAAACAATGCAGTTTTCAGAGCAATATAAAGACTCTTTTCTCCTCTACCACGTACTGACAGCTTGGCTTTTTAAAGAGACTAGAGGCGTACCGGCTCAACCCTTAACGATCATACGTCAGCGGACGCCTCAATAAATTAAACGGAAACCAAATAATGTACTCTCTAGTATAATACATATCATACAACTCCATGGAAACATAAGAGAAGATTGAGTTGAGTGAACTCACAGGACCATTGAACCACTACCATTGAAATGGACAAGATCCTGCATCTGCTATTCAGTTATCTAAAGCAGATAGCTAAACAATCACAGTGGCCAGTCTGGTGTACACCACATCTAACTTACAGAGATGAGCCGACAATGCAGGAGGGGGGGTTGAAACTGGTGTTTGCGGTTGTACACAGTGGTTGTGATTCTGGGACAAAATAGTGACAAACAGTTGTAACTTTAACAGGATGTTTGATAAACAGACTGCAACATAAGACTTACAGTATATTATCCCAAAGAAAGCACACCATATAAAGACCATTTTTCTAACATTAATTTTGCTTTAGATAATATTATATCATAAATAAATAGATCCAGTAGACCTTCTTATACCAAACAGGGACAAAGCATAAATAAATAAGAATAAAAGGCATTCAAGGAGTAGAAACTTTAAGAGCCAAAACAAGGACATGGTGGGCAAGAAACTCTGTCCTTTGTCCCATTAAGACTAAGGCTAACACAGTTTGAATTCCAGCCACACAGTCAGATGAAGGGGGCAAATAGAACGGGCATGTACAGTATGAGCTAAGACCATGCTTAAAGGTGCTCTAAGCGATGTGACGCGTTTTTTTAGGCTACAACATTGTTTGTCACATACAGCAAACATCTCCTCACTATCCGCTAGCTGCCTGTCCCCTGAACACGCTGTAAAAAATCACAGTCTCTGTAGACAGCCCAGGCCCCACAAACGGCAACAAAAACAAACTGGCCAACCTGCACCACTAAACATAACACAGAGTGTTCCAGCCAATAACCGACAAGAAGGATTTAGGGGCGGGGGTTTGGGGGGGGGGGGGGGGGTAGTGCCATGGATGTATTAGTGCGCGGAAGGGAGGGGGAGGGGATGAGGAGGAGGGAGGGGCGAGCTTGTTTGACAATACTTTGAACTTCAACAAGAAGTAACGTCACCCAACATCGCTTAGAGCACCTTTAAGGTTACGGTTAAGGTCCTGTCTTAGTCTTTAAGAGATGAAAGGAGTGTGGCTGTCCTCAGCAAAAGGCAACAGGAGACTTAACAATGTTTCAGTATATCGCGCTAAACAAAAAGTGTCGAGGCACGATAGGGTAGAAGAGTGTAGGCAATCGGGACTTATTATTATAAAGATGACGGACGAATGGTGGATTCATTTTCTGTCTCACAAACTAACGTATGGATGAGGAAACAATGTGTGCATGCTACAGCAGGGCAAACTTAGTGGAAGTACATAAAAGTGGGACTGAAGGCATGAAGACTTTCAGAATAAAATCTCAACATTGTTATTTATGGGGTTGATACAATAATGGTGTTTAAGTTCATATTGTCATGTGCATATGAGTGTTAACATTTAGAGAGCTGAATTATGTATCCAAAAGGAAAGCCTCCTCTTGCTTTTGAAAGTCTAAAGACAGTTATGTTAAGAACTCAAAAATGTGTTATAACATTTACTCATACGTGCCTTCACCTATGTTATCTTAAACATGGACACAACCACACACAAGCCCTTATCAGTTTCACTAAACTGGTCAGTTAGCTATAGTTTTATACTGAAGATATATATGGGAAACCAACCATGAAATTTACCCTTAAACGATAGGTTCATACAAATTTTAATTTGCCAGAAAAGGACATGCTGTAATAATGTAAACCAGATACTCACAAGTTAGTTACCAACATCCCAAAGTCTATGATGACACATTTGTGAACAAGACAGCAATAACCACAGACCAAAAAAAAAAAAAATCAAAAATCCATAAAACATGCCTGCATGTTAAATCAAGGACACAGAAATTAAAATGAGAAATATGCAATTTTAGAATCAACAAATTATCTTAAGAGATTTCTTTTAAATTGGCCATTGAGTTGAACACCTTCAGGCGTAACGGGATGAAGAACAGTCAAAGAGACAACGAATTAGTAGGACATTTCGATCATATGCATGAGATAAATAAAAAAGATGTCAGGAGAAGATGAGACAAAAGTATATTCCTTCATTAAAAACAACAGATATGCTCTTCAATGGACATAAATGTCGAGTGCTCAGGTCACTTGAATTGTAATACAGTAGTTCTAACATTGAATGAGTGCACATCTGCAGCCACAGATTAAATGGTACAAAAAGAAACAATGTCATATGTGTGTGTGAGTGTGTGTGGTCTATTATGACATTGCATAATGTCTACACTAGACAGGCGAGGGTCTCAGGATTTGAGACGTTTTGCCGAGGAACACCCAGCAGTTAAAGAGCTTGTGCCTTTTTCCACAGCAGCATACAGTTTGAAACTACAATGTGTGTGTTACCTTCATAATAATATCTAAATGAATAATCGATAGGCTGGACAGAACAGCTGAGTAGTTTCTATACGAACAAGGCTAAATCCTGCTTATTTACTGCAAGACTTGAAGTCAAGGCTAAGACCTACCACTTTCTTAATCAAACAAAAAAACAAACTTAGAAAAACTAACTGATTTCTCCCTCCCAGGCCCCCCACAATAAATTACAATAATAGCAACAATGATTATACTGTTAAACAAAAAGAAAGAAAAATACAACTTTAAGATTATGTACATGCTGTATCTCTAATTACAACTGCTTCCTTTTTCTCCTAGATACAAACAAATGAAACAAAATTTGGCAAGATGTCCTATGTTACAATAAGGAGGACATTTTCTCCTGCAAAGATATGAACACAAACAATTCCTATGTTAGAAAATATATTGCTTCCTGGATATTTTCGAGGTGAAGCCTTGAGACACAAACAACACAAACGGAGGAAATTTGCTTTTATGATCGGGAAAAAACGCAGGCAGTCAGATTGCAGTGTATATTATAATCATCGGGTTCCTTTTGTTTCTCTTACAGTCCCTTAGAGCTTTGTCTTTGACTCCAACGGAGTTTGTTTACGCTGTAAACACTTTAACATAACAAAGAAGAAAAGCCAGTACCATGGCAGCTCTATCATGCCACAAACAGCACAAATGTTTCCTCTTGTCTTTCTCCGAAAACAATGCGCTGAGATTATGTAAGACACGGTTAGAATGTTCCCCAGCAGGACATGATGCAATGTTTGAGATGAATTGACATATTTTGCAGGAGTCTTGAGCTGATAATTGTCCAAAATAAACACCGACGGAGAACAATGCCCAAACACAAAGGTGGATGGAATTTCTGATTTGTTGGCAAACTGATTCAAGAATCAAGAAAGACATATTTTGTTCTCTTATGGATTGATTTTGACAACTTCTTGATGTTGTTTATGAACCACAACTGTCTACACGCTGTAAAGGTTCAATGTTAAGACCAACAAAGAGCATGGTGAAGAAATTTAGATGGCAGACGTACCCACATCATCACTAAAGGTAGAAGAAATCATATTAAATATCAGGTAATGACAGATATAAACGGCAAGGACCTCGCGTCCTCAGAGCTTCAGAGGTCCAATGGCGCCCTCTTGTGTTTGAGGGGGTGGGGTGGAGGGGGCAGGCATCGCCACAGACAATCCTTTCCAGCTGAGAACCGGAACCTGGTCAGTCAATTCAAAAACATACTACTATAGGCTCACTTTGAGCCACGGTCTGTCTCTTTTTCACTCCTTCATGGTCAAATCGTCAGGTCGGCAGAGTCAATGTTAGCTCTATACTTCAGTGGAGAAGAGGATGCTCTGTCGTTTACTGTCTGGGGTGGGGATTGTCTCCAGCTGGAGGAAATACAGCAACACCTGGACCTGCAAGGAGATAGGAAAAGGAAGAGAGACAAATGAGGTTTCGGTTGTTCAACCGTGCAGCTAGCGGAGCATCTTTTGTTTTAGAAAAGAAAAGCTTCACAAAATGTACAGATAAAAATGCCAGAAGAAGATCAGTGTGGCTTACCTGCGCCATGACTTCCAGCGACCAGCTGTCCCCCATACTGATGGGTTGGGTGGGGTTAGCGGGGATCTTGCTGTCCTTCTCGGAAGGCCTCAGCAAGGTCGGACCGAACACCGTTGCCAGGTTGTGGAGAGACATCTTGTTGACGCTTTCCTTCTCTGCCACCCTGAGGAGAAGAGGAGTCCATTAGTGGCGTAGAGAGATGACAAGAGCACATGCAGAGATGGGTCTGTGTGTTGAATATCAAAGATGCAAAGAGTTTTAATGCCTACAACAGTGACCTTACAGTTTTCACTATTTTCGAACATGTTATAGTCTTTGCAACTATTAATCAATAAAAAATAATCCACAGATTAATCGATAACAATGATAATCATTTTATTATATTACTAAGCCTGTCCTACAAACTGCTAGCTACTGTCCCTACCAACACAAATTAAACTTTCCCCATAGTTTTGCCTTTAACAAAATATCAAATATAACAGTGAATGAGAAATAGTTTTCTTCTTATGACTCCACATCTTTCAATCTCCTGCTTGGAAGTTTTTCTTGATAATCGTGGCGGCTATAACATTGCATTATCCATTTTACACAATCATTCAATGTTTGAGCATCTTGTTATGCGACATCACCATGGTAACCAGGAGATCTTTTGCTGTTGCAGTTGAATGATACCCCACAGTAGTGACTTTAATAGTATAAAAGCCATTAATGTGAATACTGCACACAACAGGATGCCATATTGAGAATAGCATGTTATGTCACAGTGATATTAGGAGTCATTCTTCCATGCAAGTTTGAAATATTATATCAACATTTAGATAACAAAGGGACACAAAAATGAAATTAAAATCTATCTGAAATATTACGTTATGTACATACACTTGTTGGCAGTAGGATGCACCTCCTGTATATCTACAGTATGGCTTGTTGTAGTGCATGTATCTGTTGTATCTGGTAGTTTTCTTTGGTGTATGTGGGCATTCCTGTCTACATTTTATGCAAACATGTGTGTTTACTTACCTCTTCAGGTGATCCAAAAGGAAAAGGAATGTGACCAAGTTGGGTTCTGGCAGCGACAGCAGTAAGTTCAACATACAGCTCTCTTTGGCAACACTATCAGACAGGGCTGCACGGAAGCAAAGGAATTGAGTTTTTACATATCCTGCAAATTAAGGACTTTCTCTTGCTATGTTTGAGATTGCTGATAGCCCTGTGACTTACTGATGCCGCCTGCAAAATTGGGGTAGAGCTCATCAGTGAAGAGTGGTTCTGGCAGCTCTCTGAAGTACAGCTTCAAGGTCCCAGCAATGGCATTGACGTCCATCTCACTCATCATCACTGACACATCTTTATGATCTGCAGGAGAGACACAGGAACAACATGAAGACAGGAGGTCGAGCCATGACCAAGGAAGGTGATAAGACGGGGAAACACCTCGGCACAAGCAGCAGTCGCCATGCGTCTTCTCAGATTCTGACAATGCAAAATACCAGGGGCGATTCTAGGATCAGACCTTTAGGGGGGCTCAGCCCCTAATGAGAATGTGACACGGATACAGTGAATGGAAAAGTGTTAACCGCTAATTTCATTAGCCGATAATGTCTGAGCTAGCTACTGAACAACAACATCATTTTTTGACACTATTAACACTATGAAGGAACTAAACCTGACACTTTATAAGTCACAGTAATAACGACCAATGTGACACAATCAATGTTCTAACATTCAGCAATTTTAGTTGTTAACGTTTCAATTTGGGTTCTAATCTGTGCCATGAAATAACCAACTTCTTCACGACCGCACTCCTGCTCTGCCTCTGACAGATTAGATAGAGTCTGGCACAACCACCTCCGATTGGCCAACACTACGTTTCTGTTAACCCTTTCCTTGACTGGGTTACAGGTGCATAGCATCGGCGACAGCGACACAGGATATTAAACCTGTTTCAAGCCCTTTGAACCTGTAATTGTTTGTCCTCACTAAGAGACAAGTTCGCAAACTCTCACTTAAAGCACTAAAACTGTTTTTTTTTAAACGTTTTATAATAATATACATTGTAGGGGGTCTGAGATGAAATTTCAGAAGGCTTGAGCCCCCCTAAAAAGGGTCTAAAATCACCCATGCAAAATACACACACTCCACACAAGATACTTTCACAATTAGCACACACAGAATGCAAGAATTTAGTTCAAAAATCTGGTTAAATCATTTCACATCAGAGAAAACGCCTCATGTTAACTCACAGTCAGACACACAGATTTACAATAATGATCACCTGAGCAACAGAAACAGAAAGATTAACAAAAAGGGTTTCCTTCAGGTGACGCTCAATTAATCCTCTTAGCCTTCTTTCCTAGAAATGCATGGCAGTTGTATTATAACCACAATAAGGGATGTAAAGACACAGTAAATATTGTAAATTTTCAAATACAATATCATCTTTTAGTATTATAACTATTTTTCAGTTTACCTGCCTTCTATGAAGAGGGACCTTAGAACAAGTCTACTAAATCTAATAGGAATAGGAATAAGAATTCCTTCATGAAATTCCAACACATACACACCAAGGATGTTAACAGAAATATGGTCACCTTGCCATGTTTACAAGTGACAAATGAAATAAAACGCATTTTGACCTTATTACATGAAACCTGCAGGGTATACTCACTGGTATCAAAGGCGGTCTTCAACGCCTGGATGTCAGTGGCCACTCCTGATACTCGGTAGATGCCCACCTCCTCCATACCCCTCCTTTCAATCTCCTCTAGGCACTGACGGACAATGTAGGGCACCTTGGAGCGCTCTCGCCTGTATGGAGACAAACATCAATGATCACCAACAAGCCATTTATATTAAGTAAAACTTACTGGCATAAAATACTGAATAAACAACAAGGCACTACATGTTTTGTTTATTGTAAAAGAAGAAGAAAAATAACAAGGCTCAAAGCTGTGTTTTGCATTGTTATGACTACTGGAAGGGCTCGTAGTTACCTCTGACTCTTTGCTTGGGTTTCTGTAGAAATATTGTATCTACAGCGCTAATTGATTTTTGCTGGTAAACTTAGTTGTTATCTCTAATCCTTATTTAAGTCACTCATTAGCAACAACAATGGCCAAAAACACACAACACACTGAACACATAACGCACTGATGCTTCTACTATATGCTTTCTCCCCCTTTCCCTCCCAACTGTCTCCCTTTTCCTTCTTTGACCTCCTTTGACCAAAGAAATTAAGGCGACAAAGTGTTCACGTGAACAAATATTTAAGTGTTAAGTCTGCAAGTGGGAAATAAATGGCAGGCAGCCTGGAAAGTAGAAAATCAATCTAGATTTTATGTTTTGCTTTGGAATATGGTGAGCAATAATGCAACATATGCATACATATTTTTTTACTGTTTATAGAGCTAATTGGCAAATGTTACATGCATTAACATAAACTGTAAGAGACATGTGAAATTGAACCATCAGCCTAACATTATGGGATTTGAGGAAAAAAACAAAAAGATGAGCATATCCATAAAAGAAGAGGAGGCCAAGAGTCGAGCCCTGAGGAACGTCATTGGAGAATACAAATGTGCCATTGATGCCTGACAGACCATTAGAAGCAAGGATAAATTGAGTTTAACTGTACAGTACAGTACTGTGTTAAAATGTCAACTCACTTGGTCACTGTGGTGATCTTGACTCCAAACACACCCATGGGTTTCCGTGAGGGCATCCTCTTCAGGCTGAACTCTCGGCTGGTGAACTTCATGGAGAGTTTAACCTCGATCTGACACAGGAAAAAAGGGCTTAAAACAGGTTTGCGTGTTACAGTGTTACAAGCCTGACATCCATCTGCAATGGCTTTCCATAATCTTGAGGAAATCCTGACATGTTGAAACCAGATGTAGTCTTCACAGAGAAATCCACTGCTAAACCACATCCCCAAGATTGTATTCCCCATTGCTGTGTGCTACTATAATATAGTCTATGTCCTCAACGTTCCACTTCCGGGACTTCCAGGACTATGGTTAACTGCTCCTCAGATCTCTGCAGGGTAAATCTAGACAGCTAGCGAGACTATCTGTCCAATCTGAGTTTTCTTACGCACGACTAAAACTACTTTTGAACGTAGACATGTTCCACCAAAAGAAGTTCCTTCCCGAGGCTATTTTGCTGCGGCTCCATGCAGAGCTTAGAGCCGCCCATGACAATTGTGACTGGTTTAAAGAAATGCCAATAAACCAGAGCACATTTTCCTCCCATCCCGGAATGCTATGTGGACTAGCCAGACCCTCCTCTGCACCGTGGAGGATGGTCTGGCAAAGCAAGACTAGCTATAATATAAATGTAACAGTGACACCTAATATGAGTATTTTGAGAAAATTGATAATTATCAAATATGTCAACTTTTTAAACGAGAGGGGAGGAAATACAGGAAAGCAATACAAAAATAGAAGAGGAATAATTCATTTACTCACCCCGTTCATGGGAATAACTGTTCTCTGCCAGTCTTTGCCTTGGAGAGTCGGAGGATCAAGCTGGTAGAGGCAGCACAAAAGGACAATACATGTTAGCATATATTGGGTGATATTACATTTGAACTAAAGGGAGATTTCACCACATCCCCCACAGTTGGTCCTTCCAGATTTGTAAGCTTTTTTTTTAATGAAACAATTTAAATGGTCAACGGTCATGCTAATTTACCTCCCATTTGCAGTGGTGGAAAATAACTACATAAGTAGTACATTTACTCAAGTAATGTACTTAAATACAATTTACACATTCTGCCATTTTCTACTTCTACTCCACTACATTTCAGAGGCAAATATTGCTCTTTTCACCCCGCTACATTAGTCTGACAGCTATACTCGTTGCTTTTCATATTAAGCTATAGTGCGTAGTTTCTGTCCCCCCATGAGGAATTCTAAGTAATGACAACCATTCTGTCGGTGCATCCACATGATACAAGCCTTCCCTGAATGTGCTTCACCCCCACACAATTATAGCGAAGGACATGGAGGATTACAAAAACATGATGGACTCTTCAGAAGAGGTAATTATCTTCACTCAAGGTTCTGCGCACGAAAGTCGCCGGACGACACCAATTTCTAAACATAGCCATACTGAGAAATACAGAGAGTTGTGTGGAGCTGATAGTCTTAATTAGCTTTCTATCAACTCATTTGGCAATGGCTTGAATGTAACAGACGTTTATTATTATAAAAAAGTTACGCCCATGACAACTTAAACTTTAATTGATTTGATTGTACTTTTGTAGTAAAGGATGCGAATACTTCTCTCACCACTGCCCATTTGTTTGCGTGTCTGTTAGCTCTTCAGGGTATTAAAAATATTTTTGAAATTAAGGAAGGTAATTAAGGAAGGTTATAGGCCATGGACAAAGGAACGGTCTCACTATTTTCTCATGAACCACTGCAGCTACATGGATTGATGTTTAATTGCTTTGTTAAGATTATGTTATCCTTACATTTTGTTGTCATACTTATGTCCTGTTTAGTTATGTCAACAAAGTGGTGCATAAAGTTATAATTGCATCAACAGTACAAAAATCTTTCCTCTATCGTAGTGGAATGTTTTCAAAGGTGTTTTCTTTTTGTTACATTACATCCTTTTACTGCATTTTTCTAAATACGACAATCTAATTTGTTTAAAGAGCCTACATTCACACCCAGAAGTACAAAAACACACTCAGATCTAAAGAGACATGCCACATGGGGCAATACAAGCACACACATCTTGACACAATAAAACAAACACACACACAGTTTACTGTATGTTGTGTGTTTACCTAGGCCGAGCCCCTTCTGGTTGCGTGCAAAGCTGGATCATGTTTCTCATAACTGAATCTTTCGCTGCTGAGAGTGCTCTTTGATTTGAGCCAGTTATCTACAAACTAAAATCCACTATCCACTAAAAACAGCAAAGCTCATTTTGCTTCCTGATACAAATGTTTTAAAAGCTAAAAGTGTTTGGCCAACCAATATGTTTTTACTTCCACAACATTTCCAATAAATCACAGACCTGTAAAACTGCACTGTTTTAAATGCTAACATGAAGCCAAAAGTCTGAGCTGGGACAGCTGTGTAAAAAAGATGAAAGAACAACCATTTTTACAGCACATTCAGATGGAGACAGGTTATATACAGTACATGTATATGTATGTTAATTAGGCCTATAATGTATACAGTACATGTGTGTGAAAATATCATATATAAAAATATCATATATATAGATACCGGTAATGTGATTTGAGATGAATGTGGCATGTTTAAGAAAAAGATCAAGACTGACGTAAAAAATAATTGTATTTTCTGTATTTTCATGTAGTAAAAAACTGAAAATGTGTGTTTTTCTTTAGGTTAATGAACAAATATAAAAGTGTATGATTTTTACAGTTTGATATTGTAAATTTGGTTCATAGTGACTTTTGACATGTAATAGAGTGCATAGTATTGTACGAAATAATCTCCATAATAACTTCCATCCTACCTACATCTTGTGTTTGTTTTTTTACTGTACAGTTTTGTAGGGAGTAATTAACTTTTGTTGTTTTGCCAAAGTGTTTGTGTAACTACTTACATTTTGGACCAAAATAGATTTCAATTTTGATTAGAATACAATGATGTAATTGTATTACACCATTAATTAGCAGCTGATACAGAAAACGTTCCACAAAGTGGAGGGAACTAGATTCACACATGAATAAGTCAGCAAAAAGCACACAAAACAGATGACAGAGAATAAAGAGAAATACATAATTTCACTATATTAGCATGTGTTAGAAACACATTTAGGCAGGTAAATGGTAATTTACACCTGGAAGGTATGTTTGGCTACCTGTCAAAAGTTTATTTTATTCTACACATTCATTTAGTTGGTAAACCAGTGATTTATCAGCCACTCTGGCTCCTACTGAAGACGGAAGTGGCAGTTTCTTGCCCTGGATTTATGTCCTGCGAGCAACTTTCTCACCATTCTGGCTGGTTTATTTGAATGACATCATCTATTAGGAAGTGATCATGTCACAGGTTTACTGAAGGAACCACTAGATGGAGTATGTGACTGTAATTCACAGTTTGGCAGACAAGGAGACTTGTCCTATTGTGGGTGGCTACTGCATTTTGAACAAAGTGTTCAGGATACAGGCTGCTTAAAATTAACACTTCAGTGTGTGTATGACACAACATGAAGCTAATGTTACACCGTGTGTTCTATGATTGGTTCATTTAAATATCACTCATATAAAAAGAAATCATCAGTATTTTCTCTAAAAGTTTGGTATTGAGGGCCAGATGTACTAACGCTTTTGCGCCCACTTCAGGCGTATTTGTGTCGCAACGTGCGCGTAAAATCATGGCGAGGTATGTACAAACAGGCCGCAATGATGTAAAAGCGCAAACTGCATGTCGTGGGAGCTGAAAAGGGCAAATTGCGTTTTTCGTGTCATGCATATTTATTCATGGGAGGGTCGCGGGGAAAGTGGGAGTTTACCGTAAAGAGATGGGAGGGGAAGCGTAAAGAGCGCTTAATTACGTATTCCGCGGTATGTACAAACACCGGCAGTGATAGCGCGCCTCTATTTTGCGGTAAAAATTCTCCGCCTCTTAAAAGCAGGTGTAAACCTGGAAGCGGGTTTCCTCACATATGCCTCCTGGTGAAATGACAGCAGTAATCCGAGCAAGACGAAGACATAGGCCAAGGAGACGAGCTGAAAGGAGTTTTGCCACAAGGATCACAGATTGCAGCCATGCAAGATTACAGTTACTGGAAGAAATCAAAGATGACATCGAATCTCCGACTCAGAGTTCACATTCCAGCAGTTGTTAAACTCCTCGCTACATTACAAATATTGGCATCAGGATAATTTCAAACAGTCATAGCATCAGCAGTGGGAATGTCGCAGTCTGCACTCAGCCGTATCATAGCACAAGTACTTACAGTTTACGCTATAGTGGGCGGAGAAAGGCGCTAATTACGGATGACCTGCAGGTTTTTGTAAATATGGCGTAAACTACGGTATCATTGCGTTCGCTATCTGCGGGTGAGCCATGGCGCTGATAACGCTACGTTCGCAAATGTACGTACATCTGGCCCTGAGTGTTTTAATTTCTGAGTTTGTTTACGAAATACAAAATAAGACATTACACACCTTGACACCAGGTTCAGTGTGTTTTTGTGTGAGACACACAAAACAACGTTCTGCAGTGTATAATCTGACACACGCCCACGCACGCACGCACGCACGCACGCACGCACACACACACACACACACACACACACACACACACACACACACACACACACACACACACACACACACACACACCTGCCCTGCGGTGGGTGGAGGAGTAAGAGCAGGAGGTTTTTGTAGGCTGTGAATAAAGGAAGAGACTCATGTCTCTCTCCTGTATATTTGCTTTCCTTCTGTTGGTCTCATGAGTGAATGTTGGCATTATCCTGCAGGCTGGCGTCATCTTAGCAACCTAATCACCTGCTATCTAGATCTGCTATCAACCTGCGATCAGCCAGTCTCATGGCCAGGCTGCTGAGGACAGTGTCTGTGTTGTCCCCCCCCCCCCCCCCCCCGGATCAAGATTTTGGCCCTTTCTTTTTAACAATCAATCAATGGCATGAAAATAAAAGCTTTGCGTCATTCTAGTAAAAATACTGCACATCAGCATCCTCCTGACATGCACTGAACAGCAATTTATAACCATTATAACAATATAACCGATTCCCACCCATCCATTACATATTAGGGTAATTCATCTAATCAGCCAATTTATACATCATGCTCAGTTAAGTCATTCACTGAGCAATAATATGGATTTCATGCTTTGTGGCAGTGGTGGTGACATAACTGCCTATCAGTAATGAGTCATGTTGGGTCTGTTTTGGGGGGGGGGGGTGACGTAATGTCATACCGGGATCTGTCCTTTCCCCATGATGCGGTCTGTGCTCTCTCCATCGTCTTTGTTCTGCTTGGTCTTGTTGTAACACTTCTCGTAGCAGAGCAGCCTCAGGGTCTGAGAGCCCTCCAGCTCAATCTCAAATTCCTGAGGGGAAGAAAAAACACAAAAGTACTGTAGTTGTAGGGAGATTTGCAAAAATGTCCAAGATGTCCATGAGTACAATGACACCAATAAAGACGAGAATAACACGAATGGCAATATACCTCCAGAAACCCTACAACCTCTGCATCCACCCTACATTTTAATTCATACACAGCTGACCAACATTCTGACTCTGTAATTGTATATGAGAGCACTCTGCATATGTTTTGCACATCGTTCTGAGTCCCACACTATGTTGGTTCACTTAGCATTTGGACAGATGTGAGTCATCACCAGCAGCTCCTCGTTAGCTGATATTATTTCCACTCTGCTGAGCAAAATCCTCAGAGTCTTTGTGTCCACGATGGAAAACTGATTCCACAGACTGTGTCTTAATGCTCTTCTTCCTCTGTAGTGCTCACCTCCAACATCCAGCTGTGCCATGCACATGAGTTCATGTTTGTTTGTTTGTTTGTGTGTGTGTGTCTGCTTGCACGCATATATGGTATGCATAATGTGTGTGTGTTTTTGCTATACGTCTGCAGGGGGTTACTCAAAGATGGACAGCTAAATGATTACAGGACCAGATGTCAGATACATGACAGGCAGTACAAACTGTTCCAAGAAGGAAATGTGTTCATGTATGTCTTTGTTAGTTGAAAAGAAACAAGCATAAAGGAAATGTAACATCTTACAAATCTGTGCTTGTAGCAATTCCACTTTTACTCTTAAAAGGCCTTCAGGTTGCAACACAGTCATAATTAGGTAATTAAACTGTAAAAATGTCAAGTATTTTAGAATTGACTCATAATTGACACCTCAATTATCTATATACAGACTCTGCAGGGACATTTTATTCCAACTGGAATATCTACAGTTGCATGCTGTATTGTGACAGTGTCTTACCTCGTTCCATTTGGGTTCAGTAGTGTATCGATACACTCTCGTCTTGGCTTTATTTGAAAAGAAGCCAAAGGAATCCACCTCCAATGTGCAGTAGAGATCTGACAGAGAGGAGCAGATTGAAAAGATATGACATTTATAATGGTTACTGAAGTGTTCTTTGTGAATGCATTACAGTACTGTAGCAATCCAACTGGCTGAATGTGAGATGTTATCCCCAGAAAGCAAATTAGGAATGAATTACGTCCTGTTTCATGCAGGTGTTCTGCAACTCAGTAAATATACCAAAGGACAATCATAAACAAGTTCATTCTTGTGAATTAAACAGACATTTAAGTAGTGAAACTTAAAAAAATTACCTAAAATAAAAGTCAAGTCTGAAGGAAACGCATACTTCTCCACCGGAAAACAACTGTTTCCCACTGCTCTGTGATCACATTAAAGCTGAGCTTGCTCAGTAACTCATTTTGTCTGATTATCTGTATTTTCTGTTGTGTACATGAAGGCTAAAGGTGAGTGACTCACTCAAGCTCTGTTTGAGGCCGGAGGCAGAGTGGACAATTACATTCAGAAACCCGTGGAGACCGGGGGATTCATCCTCTGGAAAAGCAGTCAGTGAGCAGAGAAAAAAAGAAACAAGACAGCAAAAGGGGATTAGAAAAGCATGCAGATCTCTGTTTGTTTTGGAGCAGAAACGGACATGGAAGGAGGGGATAAAACAGCCTTGTACAGTATAAAACACAAGGCTTAAACTTCTGTGTACTTTTTATTCCCATCTGAATTACAACTATTTAAACTAAATCATATTTTCTTTCCAGGGCAATTTCACTAGCATTTCATGGTTAATAACAGAGCTGCCGCACAAAGACAAAAATATGAAATCAAGCAAGTGTAAAAGTGTAACCACACACCTATACATAGAGCCACAAACAGCTTATAATTTCACTGTGGAAATATCTACAAAATCCATCATATGATGAGGACAACTTTATTTTAGTAAACAGGATTTGAGTGTTGAAAACAACCTTTAAATGTAAAAATGAGTACCTTACCTTCTTTGTTAATGCTAAGTGGAATGTGGTGGACAGTCTGCAGTTTGACACAGGAGTTGGTCAACATTTGCAGCTCCATGGAAGTCAAGGAGGAAGTTTTCAGACCTTTAGGGAAGACAATAAATGTAGACTGTAAATGATAACGTATATTGGTTTCTCTTTCTCCGTCATGTTTCTGTGCCTAAAAATGTTCTTCACAAATAAAAATAAAAAAATCTTGATTTGGAGACATTTCTGGGACACTTACATTTCTTCTGCTGTTCCTTCATTAACTCCCTCCACTCTGCACGCTCATAATCAGATGAAATCAGGAAACTATAACTCTGAAAACAAAAACAAAAAACTTCATCAGTGATCAATCTGGTGAGAGACAGACTGAACAATTAAAAGGACGTGTCATCTGTGCTAATATACAGGTTTTTTTTAAACATTCTTTTAATTTTTGTTGTGTGTGCCTATTCTTCATGCATTGTGCTTAGCAAGTTTGACCTACTGACCACTGTTAGACTGCTGGTATGTGATGTGTGTGGTATATTGTGTTGTGTTGCTGGGTATGTGAACTTTACACTCACTGATGTTCTGCACAAATGAAGTTCCTAACGGATACATAAAGTTCATTGAATTGAATATTGAAATTTAAACTCTGCACTTATGAATTCTTGTCTAGATCATCTTTAACACATAGAAGATATCATGCAGCAATTGCTCCATACTGATACAATATATTCTAAGTATGAGACAGATCAAGGAGAATGAATGAGCAGCAGGAGGAGGGTGATGGGGCAGAAATGATGATAAAGTTGGAGAGTGCCATCACCTTGCCGTTCTTGTTGTAGACTCTGATGGGCATGCTCGGAGATGTTAACAGGAGCAGAGACTCCTGTTCAGACAGCTTCTTCCGGAGACGGTCGATGACTTTTGAACCCTTGTTGGCTCTCTGAAATCAGAGGTGAAAACTTTTGACTGCGTGTTTATGTTTGAGTAGGGAAACCTTTATCACCTCACGTTGGAAGAAATGTTGTATCCAATAAGTCGTATGAAACACTTTCAAAATCCCAGAGGACAAACTTGCACTGTTGTCAATCTAAAAAACTGACTTTTTTTCATAGTTCCTGAACAGATTTGGTGAAACAGTGTATCAACGCTACCTTCTCTCTCTGAATCTCGCTGCGGAGGTGTGAGATCTTGACCTTCATGGCGTCGAGCTCTTCATCGGGGACCTGAGGGATGGTAAGTTGCTCCGTCTCATCGGGGCCCTGGAAGGTCAGCTCAGTCAGGGGGATGTACCACTTACTGTCATACTGTTGGTTTTTACTGCAGTGGGAGAGAAAAAAAGAGAGGGGATGTGAAGGAAGTATGAAAGGGGGAGTGGATTGATAAAGACGGATCAAAGATGTGGATGAATGGGGGGGGGGGGGGGGGAGAGAAAAATAGAAAGTAAAATTTGAAAATTGTACAACAATGATGAAGCATTTAGATTTGTTTTATTTACAAAGATGTATTCCTATTGAAGTAGATAACAAGACCAGCACAATGAGTTGTCGTGTGAATTTTAACTTGAAAACTGGAATGAGTGTTGGATAGTAAGATGTCAGTGTGTTTACTTTCGCAAACATTTTTTTTAGAAATCTTGTGTAACTCAGGTCTCAGAAATCTCATTAATAGTGTGATTTTAACCAAAGAAAGAAATGTTCATTTGAGCTAAATTAATTTCAAACTGTAATGACATAACATTTGAGATATCTGACCATTTTCTGCACGGCTGCAATGTTGGGAATCTATGTATTTCGGTGTATTTCACTGTGGCGGTCACTCTTACTTGGTGAGGATAAGGTAAAATAAAAAAATAAATAAAAAAACAGTCAGGTTTCTTACCCTCCGATCTGTTTCTTCAGTTTGGCGCAGAGCAGCAGATCAGTGAAAAGGAAGACATGCCGCAGCTTCCTGGCTCCCTCCACCAACTCCACCATGAAACTGTCCCTCAGAAGCTGACGGCTCTATGGCAACAACAACACCAGTGGTGGGTCAGTAACTGTTACAACTTGTGGACAGGAAACAGTTAGTTTGCAGAGCCTTTGGATTGGGATGCATCCCATAGATTAATGCTTTCCCCTCTCTCCCCACCTCACCATTCCTGTTTTACCAGCATGAAACGCGGAGGAGACAAGGCAAAGAACGGAATGGAGGTGACGAGGAAGCCAGGGCGACTCCTTATCATCAAAAATGTCCGCTTTACTCAATCATCAGTGACAAAGCTCACGTGCAACCTACTATATGTTCATTAAATATTAACCACATTATTACCCAAAAGGCGTGGAGGGTCTTGCATTAAATTGCATGAATTAAACAAATCACCTGCTAAATGCTTTTGTCATATTCTGGCATAATCATCAATTTTCCAGGTTATAGAGGAATGAATGAGCTAATGGCAGACTGGGAACCACTGATGTCAGACTATGTAATGAGATGTGTAATACTGTCATTTGCCAAAAGGGGGCAGTGATGTCATTTTCCAAATAGGAAAAGACATTTACAAGAATGGACTTACAATAACAGGGAGCAGAGAAATGCCAAAACACAACTCAGTAGTAAATGATCCACCTTCACATGCTCATAACCTTGGTTTTACTTGTGGTGCGTGGCATAACAAACGGTTAGGCGGGAGAGGTTCACTTTGAAAGAAAAACTCAGAGAATAAAATGTAATTTTGTATTTTAACTCAGCAGGTAAACAGAGCAGTTATACCTAGCAGGGAAGGGACCCATTCCTTAAATTGCACAAACCATATTTGTGTGTCTGTCAAGTTGATTTCACCCACTTTGCCTTCAATATTTACCTTGATAGGTAATTACCTGATATTTTGTTTGACAACAAACACTTGCAAAGCCATCATAGATAACAATGTATTTAATTCAGAGTCAAAACATTAAAGAGTAGGCACTGCTTACTGACAACATTTGCAGGTTTCTTGTTTTAACAAGAAACACTGCCAAGAGGAATGACAGCTTATGGGCTATAACATTATAAATATGCAGAAAAAAAAAAAATCTGCTAAAACAAAATCTGTTTTTCTTCCTTCTCACTTCCATGTTGTTCCAGGGGCCACACCAGCACCCAGCCAAGCCAACCTTACAACGCCCTGGCAGCAAGGCCATGCAGCGTGACATCACACTTGTTCAGAACCAATCACATCCCTATCTTCATCTCTGTGCCCTCCTTTCCCCTTCCTCCTCCCCCCTCCATCATGACCACACAGCTACTGTCACCGCCAGAACAGGAGTGAAGTGGAGCTGATTGCTTGTGTAGGAAAGGTTTATGTGCTTACAAAAAACCTGACTGGACATCTGCTTGCAAAGAGGAGGATCATGCTGTGTCACTCAGTGTTAACGCTTGTGCATGATGGAGAGGGTGAGCAAGACAGACAGAGCCTGTGAGTACAGTGAAAGGGAAGTAAATGGCTGAAAGAGAATGGAGAGAAGGAGAAAGTGGAAAGAAGAAATGAGAGAGACAGAGTAGCTCCCAATTGGAATACATAGCATGCTGCAGTTTCTTACTGTACTGATACCCAACACAGCTCCACTGCAGTAATCTGTTGTTGAGGCATTCATGCGCATGCACTTGCAAGCACACATGAAGATCCTGCAGCAGATATACAATCCTGTTTTGATCCTCAAAATAAGAATCCAATTCCCACTGGTGGATGTAATTATTCATTACCAGCTAGATAATGAAGCCTGCAATGATGATGACCTATGATAGAGAACTTCCAGGTGAGTTGCCTTCTGTCTATATGGCCTATTTCTCTAATGGCAACTGGCATCCTACACCTGTCAGACCAACGCACACAACAACTCATCTCATGATCCAGTTTATGTTGTAACTAACAGACTTGAGATATGATGAAATCGCTCTTTGTAATGAGTCCCTGGTAAGTATTAACTGGAATGTTCATCTTTCAGGCTCAATCTTTGGGTTTTGGGACTTTGATGCCACAAGAACAGCACATCTATGAAGTGTTTCCACATGTAATGTAATCCCCCTGAGGATATTTTCTAACTAGAATATAAAACAAGGCTCCATCTTGCCTTACTTCCATCAATCTACATTTCGTCATGTCGGTCTATTTTTAGGACAAGTTGCCTACTATACAGTAGTTAGAATAAGACATTGGTCAGACTGCTCTGCTTAGTTTTGGCACATTACTCAAATACAATAACAAACTGAAGGAAGGAGGGAAAACTGAAGCTATACTGTGAGGCTATACATGTACTGTAAAGTATATTAAAAGCACCAATGCATCAGTCTGATCCAATTGGCCGCTGTAATATGATCCTGGATTTGTGGTTTATAAGGCATTTAATATCCATTGCCAATTACATACAGTATATACAGTATATATATATATATATATATATATATATATATATATATATATATATATATAGGGATTAAACTCTCATATGTAAAATAGAAATAGATATAGAAACAAGACCCACAGCCAGGCTAACAGCACTGTTAGGCCCAGGAGAGCTTTGAGCTAAATGCTAATGTCAGCATGCTAACATACTTATGATGATAATGTCTTGATGTTTAACAATTGCTTGCGATTGTCACCATCTTAGTTTAACATGTCAGCATGCTACCATTTACTAATGGACGGGAATGCCATTAGTTTTGCAGATATTCAGCCATAAACTAAAGAATTGGAAAATCTGAAATTAGGAACTGGTGCAGTAAATGTTTCACTGGATAAGTGAACACTTTGACCTGCTGGTGCTGCTAGATGGAAAGTCAAGAAAAACACCAAAGTCATTAGGATTCCTTACATTTTAATGGCTGAGACATTTCACTAAAACCCTAGCATTCCAAAAATGCCGAACTCATGGTGGCTACAGTATAAAGGAAAAGACAGGAGGCTACTTCCTCTACCTGTTCAACCAGATTTAGACTACTACACTACATTAGACTGTTGTTGTACAGTTTTGTGTTTTATACTTCTATCTATTTTTATGTTTGTATGATCACCTCTTTCTTCTGTCTGTATTCTCCTCCTCCAACTTTTAAAAAAAAACCTTTTCAAAGAGTAACTGTACCCAGTCTATTAATCCTGTTTGCCCAGCCAGTTAGTGGTGCCAACATGCTTTTTTCCACACCCTGTGCAGCAGTGATGTAGCGTGGCACTATGGTACCACTCTACATCGCCAGTTGGCTGTGGTCACAATCATGACAGACCTCACCTGACCACATAGCTATGATGTTGGGTGTATACCTTTAGACCAACAGAGGCCAGTTCAGCTATGTTTTTCCTCCTTCCAAAAAGGAGTCTGGACTTTTTCTATAGATGGTAATTAGAGAAGACAGCGAACTAAGAATGCCGTTCTCTAATTATCCTACAAAAAAGTACAAGATTAGATTAGATTGGATTACTATACAAAAAGTACCCTAACTGCGACACTATAAACGCTGACTCATGCAGATTAAACATGAAGGGTCAGCAGAATTGTTGCACATTAGATTTGTCTTCAATTACAGGTGAACTGGACTTCAAATGATCCATTGAGAAACTACGCAGCCCATCAAGCTTCAGTAATAATAATCCTCTTCTCCATTGATCTCATGATGAAGAGATTAAATAAAGGGAGGGATAACAGCTAAAATCTGTCAATACAAAAACCTTAACAAAAGGTTTTGACTCCATCAAATCAGAATTAAGAGATTATGAATATTCATTTTTGAATCATAAACTAAGCAGAAAGAACGCGTAAAAATAATAGCCTAAATAATGCTGTTCTAGTGAGTTTTATTATTTTAACACTGAATGATGGGGTTGACACACTCGCTAAATGCCTGCAGATACTTTTTTCTCTCTCATCTAATCAAGGTTTATTGTTCTATCTGTGAATGCACACACATATTCCAGTTCATCAGTAATCTGATGAATTTAAAAAATGTGCTTACGCTGCTGCTTTGCTCTGCTACTGGGGGGGAAAACATCCTTAACAAACCAGCTGTCTCAGCGCATCAGATGACATTTTCATAATATCGAACAGCCAGTAGGAGAAATGTGACTTTATCTACAGTATTTCTCATAATAGCTGACCGAAACATCAGCAGCACCAACGTGGAAGGAGAGAGACGTGAGGCACAACGCAGATTAAATATTGACCATCTTCTAGAGGAGCTGAGAGCGTGTGCTCAAGTAATGGCATACATTTACAAAAGATCCATGTTTATTTTTAGAACACACGCTCAGAGGGGCTTTCTCGGCACTTCTCTGCTCTTGTGTGTTTTGTTGTTGTATATGTGTAAAACAATTTGTGTATATGGGGACCAGTTATGATAGAGTGAAAGACAGACGTACAGACAGATGAAAGTGGTTTGCATTTCTACTCGAAATATACACACACACACACACACACACACACACACACACACACACACACACACACATCAGGAGCACATCTTTCCCAAAGGCAAACAAAGCAAAACGAGGAGGTGAATTAAGATTTAGGCAGCGCCATCATTTGCATTTTAATTAAGCAGCTTGTGTTTGTCCCCGCCCCTCATCTGGCTGGGCCAGGGCCTCTGGGGGCCACTTGTGCTGCTCTGCTCCTGCATGCTTCCACTGAACAAACCACCGGTTACCACTACTGTGTACACATGGACGGTAAGAGTGACACTTCAGCGCTCCTTGAATCGTCTAAATTTCAGGTCAGATCATAAATCAACAAAAGGGGTTTCCCACACCCTTAAATCATCACTTCATTCTGAGAACGGACAGATCAACACCATGCTAATGTGTGTAGACTTGAAACAGCTTGAAACAAATCTTCAACACTTATATTAACAAAAAGAAAGTTACAACTCATTAGTTCTGTAAAATGTGTGAGCCCAGTATCACGATCAGCCACTGAAAGCTACTGTATACATTTAATAAATGTAATTTATTTTTTAAGTAATCCTGCACTCATCCAATTTGTGTTGACATCACACGAATAAAAAATAATGAGGGCAACTCCTTTACTAAGTTAAATCATCAGCGCTTCCAAAGGCCCGAGTTCCCCTTTGGACATCAGAAAAGTACAGTTAACACTGTAACAATGTTAATGAGCACAGACATTGTGGAGAGGTCAGAGAACAGATTCAGCTTCAGCAGAGCGACCATTTAGGAGGGCGAGGGTGTGCTGACTTGGTAACTCAAATTACTTGATCATTGAATGTAATTAGAGAAATTAAAACCGCATTACAAACACATCTCTACTAGACGTGATTACATTTTTATTTTTGGCTGATGCTTAGTTTAAGCATCGTCCTTATTAAATACAACATCAGCTTCCCAACGTTCCAGGTAAAGACAATCTTTTTTTTTTTTTTAAGGTTATTTTTTGGTTCTTTTATGACTTTTTATTGACAGGAGAGCTTGAAGACATGAAAGGGGAGAGAGAGGGGGTGATGACATGCAGTAAAGGGCCACTGGTCGGACTCAAACCCGGGTCCAGGACTCAGCCTACATGGGGCGCACACTCTACTGGGTGAGCAATAGAGGTCGCCCCAACGACAATCTTTTGAAGCAAGTTATATGTCGCAGCTCAGACAATGACACGTAGACAAAAACCTCAGGCATATTATATACTCTAAGGTATGATATAATGAGCCCCATTGATTTCCATGTGCTTTCATGTAGCCATAATAAATATTTGATGACTGGTGTGGAGGTCTGGACAGACTTGGATGGAACTGGGGCCTGCGGGGATAGGAGGGGGAAGTGTGTGTGTCCGGGTGAGTGTGCATGTTCAAAGGCAAACAACAGATAGAATGCAAGTGAATTGAACAGAGAGTAGGCAAGTGTGTGTGTGTGTGTGTGTGTGTGTGTGTGTGTGTGTGTGTGTGTGTGTGTGTGTGTGTGTGTGTGTGGAAAGGGTGCGGTAATGACCCCCCCTGTGAGCAGAGGGAGGAGCCAGCACAGCCTTCTCCATTTATGAATAATTAACTTGGATTCTGACAGTCAGACAGACCGGTGGCTCATTACAAGGCATTATGTACGGCAGTGTCACGCAAGCTATCAATCAAGAGGTGTCCATTCATGTGCGTCAAGTCATCTCTGGGGATGACAAAGACAGTGGGGGGTAGGTTTTGAGTGCGTGTGTGTGTTTGCGTTAGGGGAGATGGAGGGATGGGAAGCCACAAGAGAGAGACAGAGCAAACAGAGAATCACCCTCAACTAGGCAACCCTGGTATGACCATATAAGGGCATGGGCTCTGCTTTAGGCAGCAGATTGGCGGCTCCTGTGCACTCATTTGGCAGCGACTTCATGGTCATTTAGAGGGCGGGGTTATGACATCATCATGCTTAACACCAGAGCTGGAAAGAGTTAAACTGAAAAAAATACTATTGTCTTTACTATCAGTTGTCTGTAGAGCAGTGGAGGAAATAGAATGCTTTGTATCACCTTTGAGTCTTATTTTAGTTAAGATAATAAGTCAAGTTATTAAGGGACAGTCTGTATGAATCAGAATTTGATGTATTGTTATTTGCTGCCGTTCATAGTCATGTTGTCAGAGATACATTAAAACAAAAAATGTCAAGCCACAACACAACATATATAGATGTTGTAACCCACAACAATCCATGCCCATCAGCTGTTTGAAGAAGAGCATGACAATAAGGTATGAAACTGGGCTACAGATTGGGGCTCATCTCAACTCATCAAATGTAAATCTCACCTCTCCCTTCTTAACAGTCATAGACTGCCGTCGGGGGGTCGTCTCCTCATTGATGCTGGAGAGGAAGTTCTGCGAGATCCGCAAGGCGTCCTGCAGAAGCGGGTGGTCCGGGTGGCTGGTGGGCGTGTGTTTGAGCAAGTCCTGGAGTACAGCGGTAGATGGAGAAATATTAACTTTAAACCAGGTAAAAAAAAAACACATATTAAGGTATATGCATGAACAATTCCTATTATTATTGGTCATTCTTCCTCTCCTTAATTCTCTTTTCTTTTCCTTTTTAGCTTATTAATGCATAAACAGTGCAGCCACCCTCTTGTGCAAAACCTCTGTCTAAAACAGTGCGCATAGGTTATTACTTTTTCATAGAGGCAATAAACTAAGCCCTGAATCCTAACAGTAAATTGTCAAATTAAGTTTAAAGACAGTCTTTATCTATAACTTAACTATCATATCTAATATTATTCAGCATTGCAAATGTAAATATTTCTTTATAGAGACTTGGGTTTGGTACTGATGGAGAAAATGTTGTATAGATTGTGATGGTGACAAAGCAGATTTGTAAGAAATACATGGAATAAAAAATAATTGTTGGCCGGATGGGTTTTGATCACCTTTGCCATGCCTATAAGGGTTAACTTGTGAGCAACATGTGCAATTACTAAAACATAACAATTTGTGATGTGACATTATTAAGATGTGTTGCTGCCTTAGTGCTCAGTCGTACTTACATGAAGTACCAATGTGCTGCGAGTCACTCTGTCCACTGGTTTATATAGCAATGCTGTACATGAAAAAGGAGAGAAACCAGACTGAATTACTATAATATGCTGTATACGTACATATTTTCATTTATGTTTATATTTTAATAGATAGAATTAAGTAAACACTAGCGTGATGTGATATGTGACTGACCTTCTAGAGAGTTCTTGGCCGTCTGGTCCTTAGAATCCTTGGGGCTCCTCACCTTCAGGTTCTGTTTGGAGACAAAAGGCAGGTTCAAAGAGGAAACCCCCTTGTAAAAAGACCTTTAAAAACCAGTTTAGCCATATGTAAAAAATAGTGAGGTTATTATCCTTGCTCAAGCACCGAGGTCATACACTTCCAGATTAATTATGGCATTCTCAGCAGCTTTTCCCCCCACCATCTTGCTTAGATGGCTCAGAGTCATGCATCATTACTTAGGCCATTAACAACCACCGATGATGAATTCCCCATACTGCTTGTAGACATCAGCTTCAACTCTAACTGGTAGAGCTCATAAAACATAGATGAAGACTGATGGTGTACCAGAAACTGCTTGAAAAAATGTAAGAATTTTTTTTAGAAAAAAGAGCTCAAAGACGTAACCAGAGGTAGTACATTTGCTCTGTTTTAATATACAACATACTGTAATTCAGAGCTGAAATACCTTTTCACAATTCCCACCCTCATTAGAGTGGTTGAATGTAACACTGCTGGGAATGTAGATTACTAGTTTAAAACCACCGTCAATTTTCTTACATCGGCCCCCAAAACTAGATTGGAGGCATAAAAATAAGTGTTTTCAAATCTAGTTTGTCTATGATAAAAGAAATTGTTCTGAGCCCTCGAAGCTGTTGGAAACTTGTGTTTGGGGAAAAGATAAGTGTACAAATTCATTATGCTGTCAAGGCTCATCTATGGTCTGTGTGTAGGTGATACTGAGCTCAGATTTTCCTGGTCAGCGATGAGAATTCCTCTGCATTGTTCCCAATTTAACTGATGTACACACGTGTAACTGAACAAACACACACAAAATTACCTCTGTAATGTTAAATGTAAATGTTAAAAGCTGCGTGGGAGAGCGTTTTGCAAGTGCACTGAATCAGGGACAAAACTTTTGTGTACCGCAAAATAGACCCTTTCTATACAACACCTCTCAGAAACTGTTCCTTTTCCTAATACCACATCATTTAACACTCTGCTGCAAGTCAGTTATCTTCTTTGTCATCTTTGTGTGACCATGTGTCGCTTCTCTTACAAACTGTCCAGCTGCAGCGGCAGCAGATTGGGCATGTTAAAAAAAAAAAAAAATAATAATAAAAAAAAAAAAAAAAAAAATATATATATATATATATATATATATATATATATATATATATATATATATATATACATATATATATAAAAATTAGTTAACAGCTACACATGCCCAACTTTTTTAACATAATAGTATTAGTAACCATAGCAAATCAAAATGAGGAAAAAAGGTTTCACATAAACAAAAAAAGTGTGCAGAAACAGGATATTGTATAGTATAGGCAGGAATTATGGAACTCCAACAAAGAATTACGTGTAATGTCACACCTGTGATAAATGTTCAACTGAACATGTACTTGTGTGTTGTCCATATCTAAATTAGATACAGCATTGCTCCACACATCAAAACCTTGTGAAAATCAATTGGATAGGTTGCTGGTATGTAGGGGGTTAAGTGTCTGACTGAATGATTTTACACGGTGATTAAATGACCCCATAACTAGGAGATCACTGCCTCAACTCCTGCAACAGCTTTGAGGTACAGTGGGAGCTAAACAAGTAACTGTTTCCAATTCCTTTCCCCACATCTGGATTATCACTTTTAATAAAAACAGGTATTTCAACCCCTTAGTTGGTGTTGTTATCCATTCTTTTCTATTTGCTTCTTACCTCGGAGATTTCAGCAAACTGTGTGTTAGCCTGGCAACACTTCTCCGCCGTCTCCACAGCCAGTTCGTAGTTATCCACAAATGCTCGGTAGACTCCAAGCTGGCTGGCCTGATGGAGAGAGGAGAGAAACAGAGGAGGTTGACATATTGAAATGTTGGTCAGTAAATGTGATTTGTGAAGAGCCTGCAATCCATCCTTTAAATCCAAAAATAATAATAATAATACAGTGACAGTAACTTCAGCCTTATACTGGAATACATAAGCTCATCAGATACTACAGCTTCTATATAGGAGAAATAAAGAGCTGGTGGACAGCATTCCCTGTGCTCTCAGACAGAACAGTTCATTGTAAAGACAGAGGATGGAGAAGGGAGGATGGAGGAGCTATGAGCAAGGATGGAGGATGGAGGAGCCATCAAGAGACATTGGACAGCCAGTGGCCAGTCAGTACAAATACCTTTGACTGAACTGTTATTATAAAGCCTCCATTTTAAGAAATAGGTATAATTGTGAAATATTGGACATCACAAATGGAAAGATCTTTACAATAGACACTATAAAGTACACCTTGACCTTCTCAGTGTAATTAAAATAAACAGAAACTGCAGTAGTGGAATGTATAATATCTGAGCTTTAGTCCAGTCAGCTGCATCTGAGAAACTGCATACTGTATTACTCACAGAAAATCAAATGAAACAACCAGCAAAGGAAAGACACAGACCGTGGTCACAACAACAGCATGTAACCACGGTGCACCTTCGCAGCCGGGCCCGTTTCCGTAGCAACCGGCGAGACCTGCACTGTGGCGGGATGAGTAATTAATGATTGGTGTAACAGAGGCTATGAAAGCACATTTAGGAAGCTGGATGGCTGAATAAAACTCCACCAAACGCTGCCTGCCAGTGCTGCGATCCATCTCGAAGCTGAACAAAGGGACAATCAATTCTGCTGAACAAAAGCCAGAGGAGGAGAGAGTACAGTGGAGATGGGCTATGTGTGTAATGTCGAGAACCATACAACCACCCACGCGCACACCCACACCCACACGTAAATGATTACCTTTAAAGCTCTCCATGCACTGCATCGTATTGCTATATTTCAGACCTTTTAGCCCCATATGAGCCTATGGAGCTTCAGTGATTTGGGCAGATGTCTTTTGTCTTTTCCAGAGAACAGGCTTAAAGGGTAATCCAGATTTATTACAACGTGGGTTCTACTTTCGTAGATCTAGCCATGATTTCTATTTGTTATAGCAGCATTGTACTCAGATGATCAGACTCACGTTTAGCCAGATTATCTAAAACCACTTTATTTGGAGATCGAACCAAAAGTTAGTCCACCCAAAAGTTGATAATAACCGCTCATTGCGCAGGAACACTCTTCATGCACAACTGCGGTAAGTAGCCTACGGGTAAGTAAGTGCAGGTCAAATCTGAAACAGGACGTTGGTCTGTAAACTATGATCGATGTATACAATTACCAGTTTGTGTCTTTGTTTTCTAACGGACCTGTCCTGTCCTATCCGATGGTAGGCCCAAGTTGCAACAAAACCAGAATGAACCTTTAAAACTAGGAGGCTCAGAGACTTTACAGTCAGGGCCCTGAGGCACTGGAACAACCCACGGCAGGAAATAAGTCTGGCTGAGTCAGTGCTTGTATTGTTGATTTTAATTTGTTGCCTTGTGTATAGCACTTTGTAATTAGATTAGACTACAAATAAAGGACTACTAGGCCTACACATCTATAAGCCAATTCTATTCTTTTCTCAAACTGACCCCATTCATCCCCTAACATCCTATTTTTAGGCACAACCCCTAACCCTCACATGCCCTGATCTTTGCTGTCATGTGGAGGTGTGAGATTCAATTCTGGCAGGAATGTGAAGTCACAAGTTTTCTAAACATTGTTTACAGTTGTTATGTTATCGCTGGCTGACAACATGTGTATTGTAGCGTTTGGTAGATCTTTAAAAAGTCCAGAAAATCGCCAAGAGCCACCGTGAAAAAACAAAATAAACACCCAATGGAAATGAGTACCTCTTTTGTTAGCAAATAACATTCCCAACATGTGTTTTTCAAATACTCAATGATGAATTTCACGCACATACATCTGCACACTAGGAAGAAGTAAAGTTGAGGAAGGCAAGGAGAAAAGCAATTTTCACAATCCTGCAATCCTGTGTCCTGCCCTGGGCCACACAATCTGCACTACAGCGGAGGCCATTCAGAGCGTGACAGGTTGACTGCGGAGAGAACAGAGAGCCCGAATGTCTGCCAGCCACATCCACCGAGCCGCACACAACACCGTGAAGGCTTACCGAATGTGCGACTGCAGCTACAGTATCATAGCGGAAAATGGCTTTGGGTGATGAAAGAAACTGCTTGGGTGTTTGGATTTCTCAGTTCGGGATTTGTCCTGTGTGAGAGTTTGTGTGTAATCCATAGCAGAAAACAACATTAAGAAAACAGCCTCATGACAGACTTCGGCCATTATACGAGAAGGCTGGATTTAGCTACAGTACTTGGTTTGTAAGGGAGGTTTAGGAGATATTTTCTTACACAGGGAAAAAAGTTTAGTCTACGATAATATAATGATATGAATAGACAGAATTAGAACAGATGACACCCTTCATTTGCCAGTAGAGCAGGAGTCTACAGCTATGCTGGCAGATCTGTGAGTGCTGCTTTGAGCTCAATGCTAACATCAGCATGCTGACATGCTAAGAATGCCAATACCAACATGCTAATGTTAAGCAGGTCTACCCTGTTCACTATCTAAGTTTAGTGTGTAAGTATGCTAACATTTGCTAATTAGCACTAAGCACAAAGTACAGCTGAGTCTGATGGGTATCATCATCAATCCATCTCATAGTGTGCTAGCTTCATTATGGGGAAACATGCGAAATTTAGTTAAAGTGAAAATTTGGTAGGCTTCGTCCTCTGGAGACCATGAATGTCTGTACGTATAACCTTTCATGGCAATCTAGCAGATGAGATTTTTCAGTCTGGACAAAGTGGTGGACCAACTGACAGACTATTTTAATTGTAAAATGCAGTGACCCAAAGACAACCTGAAAAAGAAGTGACTGAGATGTAGATGTGATGGAGCTTGCTGCTGGAAAACAAGACCTAACAGCTGTGTGGACTCGCCGCCCCTCAAACCTTAAACCTTTTGAGAAACAACTCCAAGTGTTGTAGATCCAAAATCTAACATGATTCCACATATGCATGGTCTATTGGTCTATGGTCCAGGATTTATCTAAAACCTGATTTAGTTGCGATTACATTTGACAAAACCAAGGAACAGCCGAGGGGGAAATCAAGGATGTTTCAGCGAATTGCAGTTGTCAATCACTCAAATAAATCATCCCAAACTCAAGTCTTAGCAATCCTCCTGTCCAACGACATATTTTCTTCAATGATATAAGTATTCATCTTTGGATGAATGACAGGCAAGCAGATGTTGCCTATTCTCTGACATATTGAATAATCTCACTAAATCACAGTTGCCACCTCAGCAAAATGTCTTCACTAAAAGAAATCTTCTGAGCAAAGAACAATTTGTAGGTTGGCTGTGTGAGGCCAAATAAAGGATCATTCTTTTATAAATTCACAGAATCAGGCTTTTTTTGGTCCTCCATCTCTGAAGAGCAACATTCAAAGCCAGTTCATCAGTTTGCCTGTCTGTCTTCATGGTGTAAAACCTCCACTTTGTCGCTGTGTATAAAGTGTGCGTCTAGGAAGAGAAGAAGTGTGCTTTAGCCCTATTTTCAGTCTTCAAACACTTCTCTCTGACACTCATGCTCATTACCTGTCAGTGACGCTTTGCCTCGTCCTCTTTTCTCTCCGTCTCTCGCCTTCATTGTTCTGATGTTTTATGATTGCTAAGCCCGTCTGCTCCCCTCGCTGATTTCAGTGTCATTGTGAAACAGGTCTATCAGAGTAGTTGCAGCAGGCCATACTTGCCTACCCGACTCTCATCCTCTCTCAACCCTCCCTCCCCCCAATCCTCGCCTGCATCACCTCCTCTACTCTCATCTATTCTCTTCCTCCCTCCCTCTTCAACTCCTAACGGAACGGCTGTCATGTGAGATTTTTCATTCTTTTCATTTTTGTAGGCACAGCGTCTTCTCTTTCTGACTTTTTATTAACTACTGTCTGGAGAGAGGGAGGGAATGGGTCAGAAACTGTGTGAGCGTGTAGAAACAGTCTACAATCACTCTCAATATCTCTGTTTCACCCACACTAGAACCATGACATCACATCTTTGCGGGGCAGTTTTGTTGGATGGAAAGGCTCATGTCAAGTCAAGAAACAGTTTTTAGGAAGGACAAAATATATAAACAAGCTTTTAAAGAAATGATTTTGGATTTTGGCGTATGGCTTGAAGACGATAACAGATACAAATTAAATCCTAATTTTTTAGCTAAGAGAGAAGAGGAGCCTCTTGAGATAAGTTATTAAGTGTGTGTGTGTGTGTGTGTGTGTGTGTGTGTGTGTGTGGCTCCTATTTATAGCAGCTTCCTCGAGACACAAAGCACACAGTGCAGCGATGGCCTCAGCTGCCTGAGGCAGAAAGGCGGCTTTGTGAAACACGCTTGCACCTCCCTCTGTGTGTGCGTGCGTGCACGTGTGTGTTCAAGCATAAGTGAGTCTGAGAGGGGGGGGGAGAGACAGAGAAAGAGAGACAGGGAGAGGAGCAGTATTTCGGAGGGAATTAACAAATGATTCATTGTGGGTTAATTGACCCATTGTGAAAATGATTAAATAGACCCAGTATACATTTGGCCCTGACATCCTTGGCAGAAACTACTGGAGGGAAGAGAGACTGCGAGCGAGCGGCTGTTAAGGAGGAAATAGAAAGAAAAGGATGATTCAGATTCAATTTGTCTAAATTTAAAATGATAAAGAAGAGCATCAGTACCAAAATCAAAACTACATTTCTCTTATTGGTTTATTGAATCATGCTAACAGATTCTGCTTCTTCAAGCCTCCCAATTCAAGACACAACATTACTGTGAATAATGTCACTAAGGTCTGTGTCTGTAGGTCAGGAAACGCAGCTGTAGTACCCTGTCTTCTCTAGTTCGGTCAACTTTTCTGGGTGCCCAATGTTGTCACTTTGATTAGGAGTAAAGTCAAGCAGTAACATCTGCCATCATGGGTACAGACACACAAACTGCAACCCCAAATGCCCCAACCCCTGAACTAATCTCTTTCTTTTTCCTCACCAGTTTCTGGAAGAGGTCCCCGACTCTCTGGTGGTGGCTCCACTGCTGGACGCGGGGCAAAAGTCCGTCATAGAACTCCCTGTGGATCTCATAGAGCTCAGGCACTTTGAAGAAGATCGTTTCTATCTGGGCCACGGTAAGCACAGGCTGCGATGTTGTAGCTGCGGCCTTCAGAGGCTTCATAGGCTGAGAGGAACAAACAGTGGAGATAACAGGTATAAATAGGGCTGGGTGCCGAATTCAATACTTTTTTACAACCGAATTGCCTTTGAAGTACTGAGTATAGAAAAATGCCTTGTCATTCAATTCCCAATTCCAATACCTAAGAGCCAATGAGCATGCAGCATGCTTCTACCAAGATCTAATAATGCTGGTGATTGGCTGTCTAACATTACACATCGCAGAGGCAGGCAGGAAAAACTCTACGTTACACAGAGGTGAGGCTCATGTAGTAGGAGCTGAAAAAGAAATAAAAAGATTTGTGCCGTAATGTTGTAATTTCTTTTTGTTTACAAAATTGGTATCGAATAAAGTATCGTTTAGAAACCGGTAATGGTATAGGTACCGGTATTGAATATTGTTGAACGATACCCAGCCCTAGGTATAAAACTTGCTGTTGAACTGTAATAATAATAATAATAATAATAATAATAATAATAATAAGCACTTCAGACATTACTGCATTCGTTAGTTGCCTTTATGACTCTATATTCTACTTCCAGCAGACACAGCAACAATATCACTCATATTTCTGGCCACATGATGGATGTAAGTCCAATATTCATTCTTCTTCTAGAATTGTTTCGGTCTTCACAAACTCCTCATCTGACTCTTCAGCCACTACAGTAAATGTGCCACTATGTTTTATATACTTTCATATCACCCAACCCTATAATGTTTTCATGTCTCTTTCTTTTTTAAGTTTGCAATTTTGTGTTTTTATCTATTTATTTGGCTATTCTTAACTGTATCCATATTCAAATTTTGCAGATGCACCTAACGGCACTAAATAAAAATTTAATGTGATATAATAATAATAATAATAAATAATTCCATACTTAATACCCACTTTGCCTAATCAATTGGCCTAAAACATTCTACTGTGTGTGTGTGTGTATGTGTGTGTGTGTGTGTGTGTGTTCTCACCAGCAGCAGTGCCTCCAGGTGACTGAGGTATGTTTCCTCGGTGGCCAAGATCCCAGACAGGACCCACTTCCTCATCTCCAAACCTTTTTCCAGGTCACATTCATTCTGTAGCAAACACACAGACATATAATAATAGAGTTAACAATCCCCAGCAATACAATAATACGCACAACAATTTATCCAATCATGTACGTGCCTTTTATTTTTAACTTACTTATCTTCTTTTCTTAACTGTTTTCACACTGGATACTTTTGTGTCTGAGGCATGGCGAACACTCAAAGCATCATATTATTCCTTACACCAGCTGCTAAAAGGACTTCTAATATCACTTGTTTGTAAATCTCAAATTGAAGGGTTTCTAGTTCTTAGCTGAGCTTTGCAGGTCTGCGGTTTGTGAGCGCCACAGCCCAGAAAATCAGACAGCAACCTTCGAGAAAATCCTACCCAGTTGCCTCCCCATCCCCTTCAGCCCAGTCAAAGCTCACTGAGGAGTACGGACATGAAAGAAAACAGAGAGACAGAGAGATTCCTCGGGCTGTCTTGTTTAACCACAAACTCTGAAATAACTCAAACAGGCAGGGTGTCCCATGGGAGCAGGGTTGGCGTATAAATATGTGTCTGTAAGAGAATGCGCAAGTGCCGAGAGCACGCACGCATGCACGCATGCACGCATGCACACATGCACGCACGCAGCACGCACACACACACACACACACACACACACACACGCGCACACACACACACACACACACGCACACACACACACACACACACACACACAGTGAGCTCAGGTTGGGACGTGGAAACATCCGATTCCTTGGGCTATGAGGAGGAGGAAAGAGAGGAAACAGGGAGGAAGGGTGAGAGACAATGACTAAAATAAGAAGAGGAGAAGAAGAGATGGAGAGGAGAGGACAATGCAGATTCAGCCCGAGTCCATTGAAACAGTTATTGGTTGCAGCAAATGTTCATCCTGTCCAAACTGGCCGTGACTAGACTAGATCCCTCTGAAAATGTCAGAAAATAGTGAAACATGGCCATCATAATATATTCCAGAGCCCAAGCTGGTGTCTTAAAGTGCTGCTTTTGTCCAACAAATAGAACAAAAGCCAAATAAATTAGATTTACAACAACATAAAATTGAGAAAAGCTGCAAATCTCTACATCGTTTTGCAGTTTGCTTAAAAAAACACTTCAACAATTAATTAGAAAAAATGTAATGTTTTTGAGTTTATGTCTGTGCGTGTTAAGCCACTTGTAATTCTACAACTACATACAGCAGTATAATGTGCATGCTAAAACGATGTGGAGTATTCATGAGCTGCATTTTAGCATGTACTGTGAGTACTTGGATGTCTGTGGGAGTACATGCATTTTTAATTGAAGCCATAAACAGGCCTAAAACCTGTTTCCATGGCCACTGCATTTGCAAAAATAAAAAACAGCACTCAACATGTGCACTTTACTGTATGTGGTAGTTCTACTTACTTACTAAACTACTAAACTAAAGTAAAGATTACTTATTTAGGGCTGGAATTAAAGATTATATGCGATACTGAATAATCCGCTGATAACTTTCTTGATTCATTTAATTATTTGGTCTATAAAATGTCCAAAAGAATTGTTAAAAATGTCATCACAATTGCCTAATACCCAAGATGACGTCTTCATATGTCCTGTTTTGTCCAACCAACAGTCCAAAAACACATTAAAAAGATTAAACAATTAAAATAACTTTTCTGTCGATCAACTAGCCTAATAATCAACTAATCGTTCAGCTTTACTTTATTTATTAAATTTGGTTTGGAGAAATCAGGTGCAGGCATCAAGTAGAATGGGACAGTATTTAAAGTATAACCATATTGTCCTCCTCTTCATCAATCTGTTTATCTCATCTTCAATAGTTAATACTTCTACTATATATTCTCTCTCTCTCTCTCTCTCTCTGTCTCTCTCTCTCTCTCTCAGGTGACGCATAAAGCAAATAATTCTGACAGACATGTATTATGCATCACACAGAGCTGTCTGGGGATCTGTCATGTATAAGACAATATCAGAAAAGGCTTTAATTGCTCATCATGAAAAGTGGAAAAGTTTCCTCTTTTTGTATTAAGAGTGCAAATAAAATGGTATTGAAAGCAAATAAGTAATGCAATTATTAATTATGATTTATGATTGCTTGTACATGTATTACACTTAATTGCAGTGGCTTTTCACATTACATTGCATGTCATTATTTTTATCCAAAGCGACATACAATTGTTATATATGTCAGAGGTTGATGTAGATGTACTAACGCTGTACTAACGCTTTTGCGCCCACTTCAGGCGTATTTGTGTCGCAACGTGCGCGTAAAATCATGGCGAGGTATGTACAAACAGGCCGCAATGATGTAAAAGCGCAAACTGCATGTCGTGAGAGCTGAAAAGGGCAAATTGCGTTTTTCGTGTCATGCATATTTATTCATGGGAGGGTCGCGGGGAAAGTGGGAGTTTACCGTAAAGAGATGGGAGGGGAAGCGTAAAGAGCGCTTAATTACGTATTCCGCGGTATGTACAAAAACCGCCAGTAATAGCGTGCCTCTGTTTTGCGGTGAAAATTCTCCGCCTCTTAAAAGCAGGTGTAAACCTGGAAGCGGGTTTCCTCACATATGCCTCCTGGTGAAATGACAGCAGTAATCCGAGCAAGACGAAGACATAGGCCAAGGAGACGAGCTGAAAGGAGTTTTGCCACAAGGATCACAGATTAAGCAGCCATGCAAGATTACAGTTACTGGAAGAAATCAAAGATGACATCGAATCTCCGACTCAGAGTTCACATTCCAGTTGTTAAACTCCTCGCTACATTACAAATATTGGCATCAGGATAATTTCAAACAGTCATAGCATCAGCAGTGGGAATATCGCAGTCTGCACTCAGCCGTATCATAGCACAAGTACTTACAGTTTACGGTATAGTGGGCGGAGAAAGGCGCTAATTACGGATGACCTGCAGGTTTGGTAAATATGGCGTAAACTATGGTATCATTGCGTTCGCTATCTGCGGGTGAGCCATGGCGCTGATAACGCTACGTTCGCGAATGTACGTACATCTGGCCCCAAGTGTCTTGCTCAGGGACACATTGGCTGACGTATTGCAGTGGGAATCGAACCTAGACCTCTCACACCATAGGCATGATATATCCACTGCGCCACCCCCATATATTTGAATCTGTCTGAGTCAAAAGAGAAAGCCTGGGGCAGTAACTGAGCCCTGAATGTTTGCGAATTAATGAAAAATGAATGAAGTTATCTGACTTTACCCTCACAGGATATGCCTGCTGGTAAAAGAGCATGAGAAACACGAGGGTCCATTTGCAGCATCAAGAATATTTGAAGCAAATCACAGGGAGGAAACTTTAACATTCAGCCACGTTACTAAACTACTGTAACAGAGTGGAGACGAAAGTGTTTATTCATCGTTTCAGACCCCAGACGACTCCCCTAGGAAGTACCCACATCTCCAGACATATCATCTTTTATTCATCGCCGTGGCAACTAATGAGGCCATCTCGGGGTTCAGACTAAAAGGGGTGTCTGTCTGCATTTTTTTGCTAATAAAATAAGAGACATTATTCCTGTTTGGGGTATATTTGGGTTGGTGTGTCTATGTTCTCAACACGCCCAGTATGTGCAACAAAGCTAATATTTTACATTTGAACCCACGCTTAAACCCTTTCAGCTACACACCCTGTAGCGGTGGCTGTACCTAACATGATTTACTAATTCTGATATGCTTCTGATTTGTTTATGCACAGATAATGTTCGTGGGAGATGCACGACAATCAATACAAACAGTGTTTATTTGACAAGCACAAGGACACAGCTCAGGTGGCGCAGATAGAACCCGAGCAGCAGCGACTGTAATAACATTATTCCCCATATCTCTCTCTCTCTCTTTCCCATGGAGTGGAGGAGACTGTCAGCTCATATAAACATTCAAAGCCAGGCTAGAGAGGACAGAAGTGAGCGGCAATGCATGCCCTGTCCCACACTTAATTAACCATTTTCATTTTTCATTTTCCAATCTCTTTAGCATCCTGTTCTGCCATCCCTCGCTTTCTGAAAGGCCTAATATGATTGCTTCCTATCTCCGCATGTCTGCTAAGTAATGGAGCTGTCTTAGAATGATCCGGTGATGCAAGAGAAAGGCATTTCTTTTCTTTTTTAAATGCAGCATTACTTATAGTTATTTAAACTGCACTTCAGCCAGATGTGATAGACTTTGACAGAGTTGGTGTCTGCTAATTATTTTTTCTTTAATAGTATGTGTCTTTAATTGCAAGGAAACAAGCTGTGCAATGAGTGAATTTTCGGTACAGATGTGATGGATCATAACAGAGCAGATATCACTCTTTCCAAGCCTTCTAATCCACTGAAGACAGTTATCTTAAGCAGTGTTTCTCAAACTTTTTTTTCCAATATTGTACCCCCTTTGAATTGCTTTTTTAAGCCAAATAGCCCTGACCAGCGCAAAACATTTTTGGTAGAAAAAAAAGTCTATATAAAGAGGTACAATACAGCGGCGGCAGTGACAGACTCACTAAACAACAACCTTTTTTAAACAAAAACATTTAAATGCTACATTTCAAATGTTTAGACTCCATCACTTAATTCATTCATTATTATAGTATAATTATTTTAGGAATTATGCATGACATATTTTTAAATTAACATTTTTGCAAAAATTTCACATACCCCCTGCAGTACTCCAAAAGTACCCCTAGGGGTACACGTACCCCAATTTGAGAAACACTGATCTAAAGGATTAGGGCTGGCTCAGTAGGAAATTAAATGACCTCCCCTCTTCAGGTCTTTGCCTCAAAGTGTGAAGTCAGACAGAATGAGGGAGCAAAGAAAACGAGGAGGATTATAGGTAGATTTAGGTAAATATAAATCAGGGATCCAAAGGAACAGAGAAAACGTTTAAAGACTCAAGAGGAATTCTGGGGATGGCCACTGCAATGTCCCACATTTGAATCCAGCCAAGTACCTTTGTTGCATCGTTCCCCATCTCTCCCTCTTTTTAATTTTTTTTGTCTTTTCTACTGTCAACTATCTAATAAAATGCATTAAATACCCAAGAAAATACTTAAAAGGTGATTTCTGTTTAACTTGGAGAGGGGGATTTGGCTGTCCTTCATTGACCTACAAGAAAGTGTCACACTGTGCACTAGGATTAGATATAATATATGTGGTCAGTGCTTTTGCAAAATTGTTTTTAAAAAAGCATTACAGCACAGTCCTCACACTTCAGCTGACTTCCAATCAGTGCCCTCAACCCCCCCCCCCCCATCTTCAGTGCAGGGAAGAGTCAGATTTTGAGAGAAAATGAAATCAGCAGTATTGCTGATGTGGATGACTCATCACAGTGACATCATAAAAAGCATCAGCCAATCAGAGCTCGTCTTGGCTCTGACTGATCAATTACAGAAGCCGACCGGGAGGATGTTTGAAGAGTGGCTGACCAAGGCCAAATCAAGGACGATGGCAACTCCATAGCTGGCTGCATGGATAATATGTTGATGGATAAATGTAGTTTGGCTGTATAATATATTTAACTGGCCATCAGAGGCCGCTTCTGCCAACACAAAACAGACACAGCGTCTGGTTCGCTCTAGGATTCTGCCTCTAAAAATAAGAGTTTATTCTGCAAATTGTCTTTAATGTAATCCACAATGAATGTATCATTCTGCTCTGAGAGAAGAGGAAGTTTGCATTTCTGTACTTAAAAATTGTCTAGTGCAACCTAAAGCAGAGATGACATGATATATATGTGTGTGTGTGTGTGTGTGTGTGTGTGTGTGTGTGTGTGTGTGTGTGTGTGTGTGTGTGTAAAAATTAAAACCATTGAGAGTTCCAAGCTCACAGGTCAAAGGTTGGATGCAGTCAAGGGACTTATTGGCAGATTCGATCCATCAATCAGATTGACATGCACTCGCTCGCTCACCAGCTCAGACTGAGGGGGGGGGGAGTAACTGAAACTGCTTCATGACCACTGATGCGATTACTTCCTCCAAGGGCACAGCGGAGAGAAGCAGTATTAGCCTATTACATTATGCCAAAATACCTCTCTATGCTAATAAAACATTTGGCTGTAGCATGTTCCTTTGCTACTCACAAATTCTTTGGGGCAAGAAGTAATATGTAAATGCTAAAATAGATCCTTGCTCTAGCATCCATGTTCATTCTCATCTTTGCTGACAATAGGTTTTTGTGTGTGTGTGTGTGTGTGTGTGTGTGTGTGTGTGTGTGTGTGTCCTCTCCATGGTAACCTTTGAAGAGCACCAGATGTCACAGATCACTGGTTTTCTCCAGTAAAGTGTAAAGGAGGGAGGGTAAGAGAATAAAGGCAGTGATGGTGTGATGGAGGCATTTTTGTCTAATACTCTGGATGAGAAAAAGCCAGACTCTGGGGGATGAGTTTCTTCGCTGGATGACTGCCTCTGGGGTTATGAGGCAGGCAATATTGTCCTTTATCAATCCTCTCAAATGGCAGATTTGATTTCTCGTCAATTGACAGATTTTTGATGGATCGGGATTGCTCTAAGAATAGATTAGCCCACTTCCTGCCCTGCTGTATTGAGGTCAGAGTACGGAAGTATTGGCCAGTAAAGAGTGATTCCAGGCACGTTTGTAGGATTGTATATTCATATGGTATTATGCGTTGTATCAATAGTAAAAGAAAAATCCTTAATATTAAGTAGCTCACAACTTTTGTTTTTTTTTTTGTCAATTTTCAGTAAATTTCCGAAAGCCAACTGTTGAGAAAATTTGCCCGACTCAATAGCCAGCAGGAGGAGATAGCGGGATGGCGTACTGACCGACTTGGAGGACTCTAAGGATCCAGAGGAGAGCGTGTCCCGACTGCTGCGGCTCTTGGAGCTGAGGTGCGGTGAAGATGACGGCGAGTCATCGATGTACGGCAGGATGTCGTGGTGCCTCCGCTGCTCCTCTGCACGGTCTGCATCGTAACCGTACGTGGGAGGGGTCCCGGTGAAATGACCATCTGTGACAGGGAAGAGAAAAAGAACCTTAAGTACCTTTTACGTTCTTCCAACTTTCTTTTGACCACTTTTAATGTAGATATCAAGACATCTTTTGCAAATCAATAATAATTTAATATCTTTTACGAAACCCAACTGAAGTAAGCTTCAGTCTAACCACAGATTCATTAATGTTACCTGTGCCTTTACAATGCACACTGGGTAGATTCATACATTTACTGGTTGGCCTCATACTCACACAAGGTTGTCATGCATCGCAGAGTTAATTTTCCAACACTAATTAATGCAGTTTTAGAAACTGGGGCACACAAAATGAGTTCCCCCTGCATCTTTGTTCGTGCACTCATACAAAAACATAAAGCTCTGCACTTGAAGAGGCCGACTACAAACTGGGTCAAGGTTCAAATCATTTGAACACTGAGTGCAGCATCTCCGGGGAAATTTTCCCTCACTTTTATCTGTGGGAAAATAACAGCTCAACCAGCACAAAGTGGTTTTGCGTACGATTTTGTGTGCTGCCCTCTACAAGGAGAGGTGGGAGCGAAAGAACTCAAAACAACATGGATGCAAACAAACTACAACTTACAAACAACTTGTCTGACAGCGTCACACTGAGTGAGGTGATCCATTCCATTTAAGGTCAAGTTGTGTACAGTGTGAGTACAGTCAGCGGTTCGGGGAATGTGGTGTGTAACAGCTGAGGGGAAGCCATCATGCATCTTTGATGCCAGAGAAGACCTTTTGCTCATCTCCTCCCACTCCTACATTCAACAGAGCCACGCTTCTCAGAGAGCTGGCCGGGCCTTCTCTGTGCTGACTCAGGCTAATAACATGCCAAGGCACTTTCTAGAGTCAGACTCTCAAACCACTTCATGCCATTTGTAAGCATTCTGTAGCTTTAGAACACATTCAGCTGACATCTACTTCAGTACTGATCCTTTTCTGTGCCTCTACAATTTCTCTTTCATTGTGTTGTCTGAATTTTTGCCTTACACCAACACATACACGGACATATGCTCTTAAAGTCATAGGTCATAGCGCGAGGAAAAACGCGAGAGAAACTCATAGAAAGAACAATGCGAGAGTGTTCAGGGCTCGTCTGACCTTCAGCCCACCCACCGCTCGCTTCGCGTACTCGCTGCTGCCTGTGGGCGGGTGCTGCCCACTGTGCCTGCTTCGACCAACAGCATCCTGCCAGGCAAAGACCAACATAGAGGCTCTCTGTGTGTGTGTGTGTGTGTGTGTGCGTGTGCGTGTGTGTTTGCAAACTCTCTTCCCACAATGCCAAACCTTGCGAACCAAACTGAGTAGTTACTACACATTCTTCATTCATTTTTAGTCTTAAGTATGTGACGCTGCTGTTATTTTGCAACCCCTGCACATAGTCTGTTATTTATATATTTTATAATTTCCAGACTTCTGCTTAATATGTTTTTGTGTTCATTAACATTCTTCTTCTTCTTCTTCTTCTTCTTCTTCGTTGTATCAATGACTGAATTGCAGTGTAGTATGATTTCAGGTGAGATTTGATGCATTCTAAAAGCACAGTCAGAGCTGTGTGGCTCGGGAACGGGAAGTTTGGGGTCCCCTGCTGGAGCTGCTGCCCCCGCGACCAGACCCCTGGATAAGTGGACGACGATGGATGGCAAAGCACATGCTTACACATTCAGCATGTAGCAGTGTGCAGTTAGTTGTATTTTATGCCAGTTAGCACTGATGTTTTAGCAGATCTAACCGTATTAGAGATTGTTAATTTCAGAAACAACATGCTAACAAAAAGACACTGCACATGTTTAGGTCTGATTCACCGCTTGTCTAAAAATACAGGGTGTGGAAATGAGTGGTATCCTGGCATGTTTTTCTTTTTGAATTTTCCCAAACTACCTCTGTGTGTTCATGTTAGGGAGCATAACATCTCTAGCTGACTAATTTAATCTTCCCACCACCTCACTGAAAACACACTGAGGTTGTGTGTGTGTGCGTGTGTGTGTGTGTGTGTGTGTGTGTGTGTGTGTGTGTGTGTGTGTGTGTGTGTGCGTGCGTGTGTGTGTGTGTGTGTGTGTGTGTGTGTGTGTGTCCCTCTTGGTTTAAATTGGGCACAGTAACAGACCAAAAACCACAGTCATCAATAATAATGATAAACTGTAGATAACATATTTGAAATGCCATATAAATCACCGCAACCCTGACTCTGACTAAACAGTGTGTGTTTTCTTGAGAACGTCTCTAAGGTACAAAAGCTACAACGTTTACAGTTCCAGTTTACAGGCTTTTTACAAATAAAACAACAAGTTTTCTTTTATAACAAATTAAGGATTCATAAAGGAATTATATATATATATATATAGATCAAAAAGGTTGAGGCCATTACTAGTCTGCCAATAGGCATACCAAATATAGTGTTCATGTATACTTTCAAACCAGCAGTTTCCAGTGGGGGAGGGAATGAGCTTTACAAGTCTGTTAATGGGTCACTATAGCCTGTGGTCGTCAAACACTAGACTTCAGTCCGTCCACGTGTGACCTCATCTCGGCCCAGACACTGCTTCCAACTTCTCTCCTACTGTCTCTCATGCTCTTTGTTTCTATGCCCCTGCATCTCTACACATATATCTAACTGCCTCTTTCTTTATCTATCTTTGCTGTCTCTACTCTCTATCCTTCTTGTGAACAGATTGCTTGTGTTTCTGCTGATTTCTGGCCTCCCCAGCTGGGCTCTTCATCCTCATGCTGCTCACATATCAACATCTTCATCACACACACACACACACACACACACACACACACACACACACACACACACACACAGTAGCGCCTTATATCATTCTAAAAAAACCAGACAAAATAAAACAACCAAAATCTGCTTCAAACCCCAGCGCGCGCACACACACAGATGCACGCATGCACGCACACCCACACACAAACACACACACACATTCCTGTAAAGTTTTTTTTTTACATGGAAACAGTGTTTGGGAGGGGAATAGGTATTTTTCCTGCTGCAGGTGGAAAACTACAATCACACTGGGAACAGCTGGTGCTCCGCTGCCATGGCAACACACAGGTCTTTCCAAAACAATATCACAGACAGGGCAGGGGTATCGGGGTGTCATGTGACACTGATCTGTTGACGGAACGTCCTATATAATAGAAGACTTGTGGCTTCAAATACTGTACATGGGAGCTGTTTGCAACTGTTAAATCATTACAATTTCTGTATGCTGTGTGTGTGTGTGTGACACACTATCAAGAATTGTTAATGGAGCTTGATACACTTTGGAAAAAATGGATCTAGTTGTGACTTTTGTTTGCAACTCACCAAGTACCTGAGAAGACTAGGGCTTGGTATGGGACCTCAATATGTTTTTGGTACAGACCGAAATGTGCCTGGATCACAGAGTATCAAAACCTTACCAAAAACGTGGTACTGAATATCGAATTAGATTCACAATCTCGTTTACTTATATTCGATCAGATTGTTGTTTCTTTTGTTAAAGGAATGGTTCAAAATTTAGGGGAATTTACTTGCTTTCCGGAGAAGATTGATATTACTATCATCATGTCTGTATCGTCTGTTAGCAAAATATGGAGCTGGGCCGAGGAGATGATTGGCTTAGCTTAGCATAAAGACTGGAAGCAGGGGGAAACAGCTGGCCTGGCTCTGCTCAAAAAATCTGCCTACTAGCACTTCTAACTTAAACTCACCCTTTAACATGTTAAACCACAACTTCTTTTTACGCTTCTGTTTTTGTACAGATCACTGTTCTTGCTCTCATCCATAATGGATCATTCAACATCTATTCATACTGTAACAGTGCTAAAGTGCAGGAGCTTTAAAAAAGATCAATGACCTGATCCTCTATTTGCCTCGCTCATTCTCACACATACAAGGAATTAAGAGGCTTGTCTGAGTTTAATTGTAATAAAGAGTGCACCGGCCGAAAGACAGAGGAAACAATTGTTGCCTAAAGCCCTGCAATGCTCTGTGTGGTGCTGGCGGAAAGGAGGGGAGACAGTAAAACAAGGAAACAAGCCACTGTTAAGACAGAAATAATTATGAAAACAACCATGATAAAAAAGGAATATTATAAAAAAGCAAAAAAGAGAAAGCAGACAAAGACAATGGGACACACTGAGAGCCATGAAATTGGAGAGAGAGAGGGAGGGAGTGACTCTCAAAGGAGGCATAAGATATCCTCGATAGTGAGAGCCGCCTCTCCAACCCCCCATCACGCTTTCCACTCAGCATGGCCGTCATAAATTTGCCCCGGCTGCTGACGCCTTTATAGAAGGAGGCCTGCCATCCTAACACTACCGATATAACCCCACCTCTGGCTCTTGCTCACACACACACACACACACACACACACACACACACACACACACACACACACACACACAATTACAAATACATTCACACACTTACCATAAAGCCCCATAGGACCCTAATGTTACGCTACAACACTCAGAGTTCTCTCTCTTAATCCTGCTATTTGATGAGAGAGGAGAATGTAACCAGAGATCGAAGGGTGTGTTTTAATGGCTTCCTCCAGCCCCCCTCCACCCTAAATCTGATTCATATACAGTGTGCTGGATTTGGGAGGGTTAAGCTTATTGAAGAGGCCACGTCTGGATACTGGAGATAAATAAGATGCACCCCTGTCCCCCTAATAATGTTGCACTTTCCATTACTGCCCCTAAAAAAAATGGTGTACAATACATATGCAGTACTGTACTGTACTGTAAACTATGATGGAAAAGGAAGCAGGGTGAGAGTTTCTGCAAGGAGAGAAAAGAGAAAGCAGAGAGAAAGAACCCCTTCCCATGAGTTCCTGCCTACCCTTAAATATCCAATTTAGAGGCAATTTAACTCAGAAGAGAGGGGGCTGGTAGACAATGTGGAAATTAAAGTGAAGGCTCAGCTACAGCATCGCTGGGGGGGACAGACATGCTGTCAAATGAACTTGCACACAGCGTTTCACTCATAATCCTCCCGCGACTGCACGGGCACTTGACAGCAGTTAATTTGATAAATGTCACTATCTTGTCATTAGAGGGCAGACGTTGCAGAGTGTCATACATTGAACATGTGGCTCGATTCTTGAAGTCCTCAATATCTGCAAGTTAGGCATGAAAATGTGGAGCTGTGGCTCCTTTCACCTACTCAGAAGATGCGACCATGGGGACACTTTAGAGAGGAATGCCTTGCTTTCACTTGAGGTCACAGTGGGCACTTTGCATCCCTCATAGAAACCATTCAGTGTAACTAGATTGGGACTCTCACAAGATAAAGATGAATCCTAAAGGCATTCTTCAAAGAATCGCTGTAAAATATACGACTGTCTTGGAATCCATGTAATGAGCAAAGCGTGTATTTGGCTACACAAATCACCATCCCTGCAGAGACAATGTGTCCCTGAAAGCTAGTTTTATTTCATGAATTTATTTTTATATTTCTATCGCTCCTTTGAGAGGATCAAAGGACCACACATTCCCTATACAACGGCAGAAACTTTCCTCATCTCGTTTTTCAATTGCAGTCAATGTATCATGAATACTATTTCAACCAGCAATCACAGCCGCCTGATGTCTATCTGCTGGTGAATTCCTTGTTCCCGCTTACTGGCATTATCAACATTACTCGAGTTGAGAAATCATAATAAACCAATTTGTTTCCTGGAGGTAATCTCTTTGCCTCGGCGTTGATAATCTCTGTGGAAACAACCCAGCAGCAGACAGTTTCAGTTATAAGGCTGGGACGATTTCCAAGTCCGAGACCCGGCTCCCTTAAAAACAAACAGCGCCCCCTGCAGTGAGGTAATCATCCCTTTGCCTCAGGGTGGAGGGATGAGAGGCAGAACAGGGACGAAAGAAAAATGCTACATAGGAAAGGGCATGGTCTGAAATCACACCACTGGAGGAAGAGAGATGAGCAGAATGACGATATTTGTGTGTGCACGCAGAGCGTGTGCATGCAGAGGTGCTGTGTGTGTGTGGCTTCACAATGCAGTGTTATGAGCTTAGATAAAATGTTTTTTTTTGTTTTCTTAAGCTACTCATGGGGACAGGCGTCTGCCTAAGTGTCAGGTCATAAATATCAGCCACAGGGAACGAAACGTCAGATACAACAGCCAGGCTGCATGCATTGATGAGTTAGATTCACTCGCAGCATTGCCTGTGGCTGCACTATGCTGCTTACTGTGCTCTAAAAGAACAACTTTTTTGCATGTCTTTCAAGACATCAAGACATTTTCAACTGTCTTAGTTTGTCCGACCAACAGTCCAAAGCCCAAAGTTATTAAATAAAAATGATATTATACAGAGAAAGAGAGTGTTTGTTATCAATTCTGTATTTCATCAGGATCAGCCCTATAGAGTTTACAGAAGTTTGCTGCCAGGGGATACTGAATCACGGTCATAAGTCAGTTGTAAAATATGTAGACAAACAGTGAGACAAGGAATAGAACAGATGAAAGAGACAGTGAAAGGAAGACAAACATTGGCAGGCAGGCAGGCAGCGGATATATATATATATATATATATATATATATATATATATATATATATATATATATATATATATATATATACATACAGAAGAAAATGAGAATCGCAAAAATAAACATAATTACAGTAGAACAGTAGACATGGACACAAAGATAATTACACAACCAATCGTACACACAGCCACATATCACATCTTGTATATTGTGTCAGATTCCCTCGGCAACGCGTGTATTAACGCTTCTCTCCCTCTCTCTGTTTCAGTCTACATCTTTTCTATTCTCTCTCTACTTCCTGCCGCCTCTTCCTTTGATCACACGAGACTTTCAAGGAGAGCGCTCTCCTGTCTCAGTGGACACATGCTCAACCACACACACACACACACACACACACACACACACACACACACACACACACACACACACACACACACACACACACACACACACACACACACACACACACACACACACACACACACACACACACACACACATTACTCTACCCATTACTCTACCCTCATCCTGCCAGACAAACCTTTGATTCTACAAGCGCCTGTCATGTCTTCTCTGTCAACTGCTAAAGTCATTAGGAAAGAGACTCATTACCCCGACCCATGAAGCATTATGGGGGAAATAAGCGTTCAAATTGCTGCAAAATCACACAGAGACTCTGATTAATAATGCAGCATGCTAAATTACCAGCTCCGCTCTGGAACATGGATGGCGGTCATTAGACTGCGGTTTTTACGGGCAAAGATGGTAATGTGTGATGAAAAATGGAAAATGCTTCAAGCTTGTTAAGTCAGCAAATGGTAGACTATGAGTATTTCGCGTAGAGGGTCTTTAGTGGTATTTACGGTATGTGTAATTTCTTGAAGGTAAGAACAATAATAACACATTCCTATCTGCACTCTGCTCTTTCCTTTCTCATTACATGCATTACATGTAATGTAATACATTACACACATTACACAAAAGCTTTCTTTTTCTAACTTTCAGCTTCTACATACTACCTTTCCTCAGCATCCCTTCGCGTGTCTCTCTGCTTTCCTCTCATTTCCCTTCCACGCTGGCCTTCGCAGGAGCCAGTCTGCGATCTCCGATCTCACTGCGGCGATAAATCTCGAGGGCAGACCTCAGCCTTCTGACATTCTCTTTAATGCAAGATGAGCACCGCTGCCATTGCGTGTGTTTCAGTGTGGGCGGAGAGCAGCCTCATTAATTTATCTACACTGAAGCTGGCATTTAAACCTCCATGGCTATCTGCAAAACAGTCTGTCGCCTATCCTAAGTAATGTGTGGGTTTTAAACGCTCTAATGTGCCCGATAAAATTAGAATGAATGGGACTGACAGAAATGCTATTTCTTTATCTTTGCAATAGTTGTTGAACTTAAAGATGCAGACACAGACCAAGGTGCGACTAAAACTGTTTATCATGACTGAATTCAAGATGCGGTTTGGAGACTAAACATCCTACTATTGTGAAGCACGATAAAATATTACGATGACAACTCCACATCTGGCAAATGCTTTATCATCTTTGTAAAAAAAAAAAAAAAAGTGTGTGACTACAATATAGAACTATAGAACTGTATCGGTATCCACAAATGTCAACCTCATTGTGGCACTCGTGGAAAAGTTAGAGGGTGATCAAAGCCATCAGGAATCATCTTCTGGGACCAGATATACAGTATATGTACACAATTTCATTAAAATCCATTCAGTAGTTAGAGATATTGCGGTCTGGACCAAAGTGGCGAACAACAGATCGACTGACCAATATTGCCATCTACATAGCCATGCCACTATGTGGCTACTAAAAAGACAACATATGAATATCTGACATAACAAAAGTGTACCACACAATCACAGGTGTTAAGTGCTTTCATGTGTCTGTTGCTGGAGGCTGGAGGCACTCAAGGCCCCAAGCAGAGTACAAAGGTTGGAGGTTAGAGGTTAACGCAGTGAAGGAGTGGGGACAAAGGGTCACATGGGTTTTGTGTTACTGTGTGTTCCTATGTGTGTGTGTGTGTGTGTGTGTGTGTGTGTGTGTGTCCATGTATGCCTCGAGCAGGGGACCTCAAATCTTATTAACAAACAGTATTACTACTTCAATCAATATAATCACTAGCTAGGAAATAAACCATACCTCCCCTTAAAAACACTGACATGTCTTGAAATCATAAAAGCATCTCCACTCAACTGGACCAAAGTGTCTTTGACTGACCAACATCAGTTACAAAATGATATAGAAATAAATAGAAATACACAACTAAATCTATATCTGTCTGTATCAGTTTTTAAGTCTGGATAGAGTGATAAAATGTGGGTGTCATGCTGCTTGGGGAGGTATTATGACACACAACATGATGTGAAGAGGGATGGTCTGTGGGCTGGGGATGAGTTGTTTTCCATAAGTGCTTCCTGACAGCCAAACTGAAAGAAAGTCAGTTACTTTTTTACAGTTGACAACTGTTTTTTGATAATAGTAGTCTTTAATTATAAAAAACACACTCCATTTCCTAAATCTCATCTCTCTCTCTATTGCTCTCACCCGAAAGGTGACATCAGGTGACTATTCTCCATATTTCATTTGGCTTTGTTTTAGCTGATTACAGAGAGGAATGACAATGAGGTTTTGCTCCTGTTTCATTTCACCCAGTCTGACAGAGCCTCATGATGTGAAACCAGAAGTAAAACGTACTGAGTGATTATTTCACGTCACTGTCTTACATGTGCTCGAAGATTTGACACTTTGAAGTTATCATTGATGAGGGATATTGAGTGCAATCCATTTGGATCTGACGGGAGACAATGCTGACAGTTGGCAAAGACGAATGATTGAGCAATAATCTGTGACACAATATTCCACAAATAAAAGGTAAATGATCTGTCTGACAGACTGATGTTTAACAGGGGTCTAATTACTGTTGACACGTCTTTTCAGTTTATATGTACCACGTCATTTTTAGTTACACTCATATCTAATACTACTACTACTACTCCTATTATTACGACCACTACTGAGCGTGCTATCCACTTCTATTTGGTTTCTTAGGTTACTCAGAAAATGGACCGCATGTGATACATACAACTTAATACAACTTAATTTCCAGTTACTTTTAATTGTACTTAAAGTGCTCATATTATGCTCATTTTCAGGTTCATAATTGTATTTATAAGTTGTACCAGAATAGGTTTATATGGTTTCATTTTCAGAAAACACCATCTTTTTGTTGTACTGCACATTGCTGCAGCTCCTCTTTTCACTCAGTGTGTTGAGCTCTCTGTTTTAGCTACAGAGTGAGGCATCTCACTTCTGTTCCATCTTTGTTGGGAGTATATATGCACAGTAAGTACTGCTAGCTTGTCAGTTGCAGAGTATGAGGGAGTGCCACGCTAGCAGCTAGGAGAGCATTATAACGTGTGTTACAAAGTGACGCCCGTTTGTCACGGAAGTAAAGGCTGGACTACAACAGAGCTGTTTGGAGCCGTTTGTGAACAGTGTTTTCTGTTGAAGATGGTAAGTCTCTTTGGGGTGGACTTTGGGCTTTTCCACTTTGTAAACCTATAACATGCACAAAAAAGATATATAACACAATAACACTTTCAGTATTGTCAACTGGGATTGGCTCCTGCCCTTGATAACCCTCAAGGATAAACTGTATAGTTGATGGATGGATTATAGATTAAGCCCTCCAACAGTATATAAAGTAGCTAACATTAGCATCACATTTAGCAGCTGCAACATTAAAGTAGTGCATTGCTTAATGCATAGATAATTAAAATCCTCTGTTCTCTTTTGTAAAATTAGTACTTTTACTTTTGCTACCTTATATACATTTTTATGCTGATGTACTGTTACTTGAGCAAAATTTGGAATGCATGACTGTTATATGTAACAGAGTTTTTCTACACTGTGGTAATATTACTGAAGTGAAAGATCTTTTTCCACCGCTGGTGGTTGGTTTCACCATGAAACGACAGACCAACACCAAGTCATTAAACTGCTTTGTTAGTTTGTTAACTGTGGTGGTTTCGTGTACCCATGCGTAACACTTTTTATTACTTACTGCACTGTGTGTGTGTGCAGTAGTTGTGAGTTTTATGGTTATGGGATTATGGTACATGTACTGTTTAGGTGGTGCAGAGTTGCATAATGGAAATACAGTCTGGCAGCAAATCAGACGCAAAACTAGCATCAGCCAGCCGGTAGGTGTGGGGACTTCCACATAGTGTCAGAAGCTCGGTGACTGTCTAAATGTAAAGCCATCATGTCAATGCATTAATCACTTATTTAAGTTTTGAGGAATGTGCTACCACAGCACGTGGAGTTTCAGATTTGTGTAAATGAACTAATGAAGGACTGCTGCTTTCTCTCCAGTGTACGACTGAGCTATAAAATCCTTGAAGTAATGAAGGAAGGGGCGAAATGGCTCATATGTTCTTCCAACCATGCTGCTAGAAACCGCATCCAATCATTTTATGTGCTTCATACAGCATGTCGACATTCAATGAGTTTGCGGCTTTATTTCATCTCTAAGGCACATCACATCATCCACATTACAATCCCCCGAGTCCTGTTGCGCAGGTAATGTTGCACTCCTGCTGCTGCAGCTGCGATTGTCTCTAAGAAACCAAGTCAAACCCTCAGTACAAAACCTTTCTGCCAAACAACTGACATGTGCCTCTTTATAATATACTGCAGTTAGCTTCATATAGCCTATACAACTGGTTGACAGGCATTCAATGCAATTTTAATATCTAAATGACATCCAATAATTATTATGGCAAGTATGACAGCGAGCAGCTACATACAAAATCTGATTTATGCTGATGATTGAACGCTAATTTGCTAATTTGAGAACAGAAACAGCAGGATTTCATCCGAAAACAGTGAAATAGTAGCTGAACACTTCTTTAGACTTGTCTATTTCCTGTCAAACCAGGATGTTGCATTTGTTGGTTGGGATCATTCAAAACTGTTAAGCAATAGGTTATCAGTTAGGTAGTTTAATGGGAGGGGCGGGATTGTTCCAAACGTGGTGATCATTTCATTGTTTGGGTTATTTTTCACAGGTACCCATTAAAGATAAAGATATACACAAAAATACCAGAACTTTGTACTTCTTGGCATTCACTTTTCATTAGGTGTATGACATCAGCTAACAAGCTGAAAAGGTTGTTTATAATTTCACTGTACAAACTACTGGCTATCCAATGACCCTCCTGCTTTGGAAGTGCAACACTGTAACAATTTGAGGCATTAGGGAAATCATCAATCACTAATATATGCCCGATCAAACCTGAAAAGGCTACACTCAGTTTACCTTAAACCTGTCCCCTCTCCCACAGCTCCTGACTCAGACATTACAGCCTGCAGCGGCGCTTATCATCGGCACACAGCAGAACGAGCACAAAAGGCCCCAATCTGCCTAATCTCTGGTCAAACACAAGCCACAGCATCATCGCTGCTCAGGGCAATAAACTGCTGCTTTATGCTGGAGCTGTTCAGGGGACACGCGTTAGGACTTTGCTAAACGGACCATAGAGATTTGCCAAAGCACATCTCCAGGGGAACTGTTGCCTTGGTTACCACAGCCAACAGGAAGAGCATTTCATTTCTGATTAGGTAACCTGTCAAGATGCAGAGGAGGCTTTTATTCAAGCTGCTTAGGAAATATAACCAGAAGGAATTAAGTATCCCAAGTGAATATTTAATAAATGGTTATTCTTTGTTCAAATTAGGTAAATGTGCAAACAGTGAACACCCCCCCCCCAAAAAAGACTAATGTTTGGGTCATGGTTCCTTATGCACACATGGATCTAACCTGCATCTGCCCGTCTTATCTTTTGTTGTTTGACATCCACCTCAGGTGATCTTTAAAGAACCAAATTCTACAACTCACTCAAGAGTATTCTAAAGCATGCTACCTTCAAAATATAGAACAGGACAATTGTCAGATTGCATTCCACCACAAGGTAAAGTGGCATTTTAGCATCCTTGTAATTCATTTCGAACCTGATCCGATGGTTACCATGGAAACCATTGATGGTTACCCCCCCCCCACCTCCCCTTCAGCCTTTTTTATACTGGCACTGGGCCAGTCTGTCTGCCAGTTTCAAACGTCCCAGCATCAATTACCTGAACCCAGCACTCACATATTCCCATAATGGCTCTAAAACACACACACACACACACACACACACACACACACTTACAACATGTCTCGCCCCTACACAACGTTGATCAAATACACACTCATGAGATACTAGAACGTATTCACACTTTGAAAAACCTAGACTCTCAGCCTTTCTGTTCATGTGTACGCACACGCACATTTTCACAAAATGAGGACACTGAATAATTAGGGAGATGAAAAAAGAGTCACAGCCTACACAGACAGTCATTTCAATTATCTCTATTCATCTGGCTGTCTGGCTGCTGTCTCTTGAAGGTTACGGGCTCAGCTCACCACAGCCTCCTCTGGGACTTAGCTAGTCATGAGGAACCAGTTTGCTATTTGATTCCCCTCCACACAGGATCCCATGTTAGATCTCATCACTTTGTAACCGCTGTATCTCCATCCCACCTTTCCCGCTGTATGTGACGACTGTCTGGACCAGGCAAAAATAATTCATTCAAAGCATTCATCCACTGGTTTTATGAAGGATGGAGGATTGTAGACATATTCCACAGTGAACTTGTGATGTTAAGACCAACAATGGGCAGCAGCCAAGCCAACTGCATGGCATTTCTTGTCTCTTCACGGCTGCATTGTGATATGATAAACAGGTATGTTTGAATGAAGCGAATCCCTCTCCACCCCTCACTCCCACTCCTAAATCCTCCCAGGTATTTACTGGATGCATTCAGCCCAGGCCCGGTCTCCTTGGCAACAGAACCTAGCGGGGAGACACAGGAAACTCTCAGTAGACCTGTGTATAAGTGTGTGTGTGTGCTCTTGATTTGCTTCCCTGTGGAAACGCACGCTGGCACACTGTCCTCCATGTCTCTGCCGCAAGAACACAACTCATTGTAACCCAATGTCACACTGACACTTAACACCTACACATAAACACAAGCTAATATAGGAAATACTGCATGTTCAAAATGCCAAAACAAAAGCAACAACAACAAGATACACATATGGCACATGTATGAATAGAAGCAAAGCACATGTGGCTCTATATAGCAGTTACATACATATATGCATGGAATAGTGCAGTGTGTTGTGTAATAAATGCATGTATACATGTTTCAGGGCTTTTTCCCATAGAGTGTGCACTCAGCAAAATGTGAAAAATGTTTAGTCAACATTACAGTAGGAGATTCCTCAAAGAGAGGAGAGCATCTGTTGTTCCCATCGTTCATCGGACCATTAACTGTCCACCCATCCATGTCATTCAACAGATTTGTATTAGGGCTGCACGATATGAGGAAACATCTAATCTAAAACCTTTTTTTTATCATTATTCTCATTTTCATTGAAAAATATTAAAATAATTTTTTTTTAAATACTTATAGTGTGATTTTTGCGAGGTTCTGTACCAAACCAAGACTTTTCCTTTTGTCTGTAGGACATGATTTGTAGGATGGGATGTCTCTGCAGCACCACAATACTTATTTCAGAATGGTTGAGATACTTATTAATGTCCTTCAATTGCACCAAAGTAATAGGTTTACATGGCATACTATTAATATAATAACCACTTTCATCATAATTTGTTAGTTGTTAGACAGATTTATATGTCTATATATGCAGGATATGTATGCAAATGCACGGTGCCGTTTGAAAAGTAACAAAGATTCGGCTTCTGCTTAGTTTATGTGTAATTACCGGCTCAGTCTGAAATAGCAGTAAGTGAGTAAGAGTAGCTCTTGTTCTTGTTAGTCACTGTGGCATTTTCTGATAAAGAAATCTCTCTGAAAACATGCCGTTTGAGTTCTTCATACGCTTCCCTGTCTAAGCCAGCGGGAGAGAGATATTATCAGTGTTGAAAGGCTCGAAACTGGAGAAGAGTGTTGAAAGTTGAATTTATTTGAACTTTGTGTTGTGTGTTGCTTATACAGGAGAGAAAAGAACAAGTCTGCCCACCCCAAATGAAATGTCTCCGTAGAAATCAGCGAAACATTTACTCATAAAATCTGCCTTATCCTAAATTGTGAACACAACTTGAGAAGGAAAAAATGACAGGCACAACAAGGAACGCGGGTTAGTGAGAGAAAAAGAGATGAGACAAGATAGGAGTCTCTCAGAAGCATTAACTACTTAGAGAGAGACGGTAAGGGGGGCAGTGTGAATTAGAGTCTTTCTTCTCTGGCGCCTCAAGGGAGGAGTGATATATTCAATTTGGGTTAAAAGAATGTGTTTAGAAAGAAAACACTGCAACGGGCCCTGAGTGCTTGCAAGACACGCACTGGATGGCTAATGCCGTTTCTGTGTTTCTCTCATATCTCAAACTTTCTACTAATCATTTCATTGCTCTCCTCTGCCTCTCTTGCCCTTTTCATCTGTCCCCTCTTTCTCTCTGGGGTGATGACTGACTTTGAGGTGCCAGTTACATGGCTTGCAACGGTAACATTAGCCTGCCTATGTAACAAGACACCACAAGCAGGGGAGGGCATGGCACAGCAGGTTGTAGGGCTGCTCATATGGATGCACGGGTGTATGCCCACGGGTGTCATTTAACTTGAGTAGTCTACATTATGAGAGAGCAGTAGAGCAAATAAGTACTGCTAAAGCCTCAATTCCTACAGGCCATCAAAAAGCTAATAATGGTTTAGCTCAACTGTAAAAAATGAAAAATATTCAAGAATATGGATTGTAAACCACATAAAAACATTTCTTTTTAAGACAGACTGATGAAAGAAATGATCATTGAGTTACAGAAGAAAGCAGGACCTCGGCTTTCTCCACAAATCATGACTTCAACACCTCAAGTCTGTCATTACAACCCAGGAACCTCAATGAAGGTCTGCTACCGACCAAGTGAGGTAAAATACCAGTTTTGCTGCTGAGCTGAACTAATAATACTGTACATCAGTGTATACAGTAAGGGGAACCATGATGAAAGCACAGCAAATTTCCCAGTGGAGTGTGGGTGTCCTCAAACTCTGTGGAAACGACCTCCTTTGGTGTGTGTGTGTGTGTGTGTGTGTGTGTGTGTGTGTGTGTGTGTGTGTGTGTGTGTGTGTGTGTGTGTACAAAGTGACTGGGAGGGCAGAGCAGGTGGGGGGTGGGGCAGCTGCTGGTGGAAATGGTGCACAGCAGCAGCACTGCACAGTTTCTCGACCACCAGACAGATGTGCAAAGAGCCGCAGTCCCACATGCTTATTACCTACCAAGGACAAGGCAGGACACACACACACACACACACACACACACACACACACACACACACACACACACACACACACACACACACGCACGCACGCACACACGCAAACATGACCTCATATAGAGCCCAATGCACCACAAGGACACATGAATGCCATCTATCTAGCAACTGTACTCCACACACACTCAGGTCAGGTGTGCCTGTTTTGTACCAGCAGCCAATGACAATTTCATATGGCGGCTTCCTCATCAACACAGACATACAGAGACATTAAACTCTATATGACCCCCAAAAAAGAAGGCAGACAGAGACGTACAGAGCATGTGAAACTACAGTGGAAGAACAAAGGAGTCATCATCCCTGAGAGGCGTGTGTGTAACAATGAATCAGCCCTGTCCCACCACTCCATGAGTGTGTGTGTGTGTGTGCACGCACGTGATGTGTGATCTGTTCCCATGTTGTATTGTACAGCAATGCAGTTGAGCAATCTAAAAATGCTGCTTCTTTAACTAAAGCCCCATTGTCCAGCCCTGAAAACCCTTGATTTAGCTTTACCACCCAAATCTTCCAACATGGTTCTCTGACTGTCCTGCATGTCAGCTGTGTGTGTGTGTGTGTGTGTGTGTGTGTGTGTGTGTGTGTGTGTGTGTGTGTGTGTGTGTGTGTGTGTGTGTGTGAATACACAGATAAGACTGAATGATGACAATGATATTGAGGCTGAAGTCCATTGTGCAACCGAGCAACAGCAACACATCACTCTGATTAGACTAGCCAGCTGTTAATTAAAGAGAAGCTGAACTCAGCTCAATCTCATGTTGTTTTTAGCAGCACTGGAGCGAGAGGACACGGAGAGGGAAAATTATTGGTTTACATATGAGGAAGGGATGGATGTACAGATGCACAAATGGCTGGACATATAAATGCTATATATGGAAAAAAACAAGGTTAATTGGTGGGGCGATGATGAGATGTGACAATTCTTTCTTATCAAACAAAAAAAATGTGTAGTCACACCAGAAAGTGGCAGAGTGAAATTCCATCTGCCTTATTCACATACGATGTAGTTCTAGAGGCTTGGTGACATAAGGACCATTTATAGGGCTAGTTGGTAAACTACTGCAGCTGGTGAGCTAACTGCTAAGATGTTAGCCAGCCCTTTTTAGGTCCTGTCATTGTTTCAATTTGACAAAAAAAGTTAATAAACCAGTCCCAGTCTTAGGTTAATGAAAAAGAGATACGGTAACTTCAGCTTACTGTCTTTTGACTGTATTTCCTCCCCTTAATGCCTATATCAATTAATCAATCTTTCATAGCGGTTACTGCGGTTACAGATGACTGACAAGCTGATGATAATACTCATTGCATTAAGCTATGATGAGATCCAAACACACAGGCACACACTTATAAAAAATACATGCATGAGGCAGAGACGTCACACAGCAACAGGGGCTGATGCACAAAGGTAAACAAACAAGAAACACAGACACAAAGGGGAACAGCGCAGAGCACACAACACCATGAGAGTATTTTTAGCGTCTCCTCTGCATGAGACTAAAAGATTTTTCACAATTTAATTTTGCCTGATGCAGAGTTGATTCTTCAAATACAACTAGAGCAAGAGTAAATGTACCGTTTACTGCATTGAGTCCTTTGCTTGTACTTTTGCTCAACTTTGACATTTTGGCCTTTCTGACCAAACCTGCTCTTGCAGCTCACTCAGAGATGGATGGAGGCTATAAAACAGGCACAGCAAGTCTCAAAACAGATTAGCTGCAATTTAAACTAAAAAAAAAAAAAAACAGAGAAACAAGCTTGCAGACATGTTGTTATATTGTGTCAATTAAAGTGTGTTTAATAGGAAAGCAGGCAAATAAGTTTAAAAAAGATGATCTAGAAACCATGGAGTAGAGTGTAAAGAGTTTAGTCAATCAAAAACAAAATAGGCTTGAAATAGAGATGTGACCTCAAGAACAAAAATCTAATTAAAATGTTAGTTTCCCAAAAGGTTCTTAGCTTGACTCAGCAGAGCCACAAATGCAACTATTCCCCTGTGGCTGTTGTGCGCTCCACTAATCTGCACGCAAGAGCTTCTGAATGATGAAGAGAGGAAGGAGACGAAGGGGGAAGAAGGTAGATAACGATAGTATGTGCACGAATGTCTAGCCGTACCTCTGTGTGTATGAATATATTGCTTGTTGAGATTATTTTTGTCTATGTATTTGTTAATATGGGATCTGTCCTCTGGAATAAACTGTTCAAATGAGCATGCTGCTGGATTAAAACACTGTCAGCACATATATATATATATATTTATTAGAAGCTAACTTACCAGTTAATTGCTTTAATTGGGGCCATAACATATTTAATACAAGGGTGCACCTGGACAGGTGAAAAAGCTACTCATATCAAATCTATCAATATAGAAAAAATACATGAACACAGTCAAAAAGAAAAATCATTAACTGCTTCCATCTGTTGCTGAGTATACCATAAAATAAGATAAACTCTCACCAGACAGATACAATGAGCCATTAGATGTATTGTGTCTGACAGAGATCAAGAGAGAGGTGAAGATGAACGGAAGCACATGCTGCTTTCCCATGCTCCTCCCCATCTCTGCAGACACACGCACATCTCTCTCTCACACACACACACACACACACACACACACACACACACAGTCAGTGTGAGAGAGGAGGTGTCTGACCCAAATCCTGAATGTCCGGCTCAGAGGGTAGAAGATGAAGTGTGTGTGTGTGTGTGTGTGTGTGTGTGTGTGTGTGTGTGTGTGTGTGTGTGTGTGTGTGTGTGTGTGTGTGTGTGTGTCACTAGACTTGTCAGACAGGCTGTGATAGGAGGAAACATGGAGGAGGTACCAGTTCAACTGTGTGCATGGAAACTATTAACCCAAATTAGTGACAGAAGAGTAAGGACATGCAGTGTTTATAGTTGTGGTGTTGTAACACTTCTGTCTCAGAGCACTACAAAGAGCAGCAAAGCACATTTTTCAGTACGCCACTACTACGCAGCAGGAAAAGAAGGCTAAAAGCATTACAAATCATCATCAGCCACGATAGCATTCATCGAACCAGTTCCCCAGACAGGCCTCAATTTTGATTTGTTAACGGAACAGTTTATCTAAGAAACAATGTTAATGTTATAACTTGCTATTAAAATCATCTGAGTATGAACTAAATGTGCATTGTTTGGACACTGAGTTATTAGTAGTTAGTAGCAACTTGTTTCCCAGTGTATTCTGATTCACTATGCATGATGACAACACAGTACAGTTACTAATGTACACTCATTACCTCCAATTGTTTTTTTTGTGAACCTCTTTCTAGTCAATGTGCATATCCACAGAAAGTAAATACCATCAAGTATAAGTCCTGCATTCAAAATTGTACGTAGCAAAAAGTACAGAAGTATTAGCTAAACTAGAATGGCACTCAGAGAGCACAGACCTCCACCAAGGCCAATGGTGCATTCATGTGCTCCTCAGATAGTCCCATTTCCCAAGTTGGGAAGGCCAACTTAGGTGTGTTCATGAGCTTTAAGTTGTAATGTGGAAACAACATGCACGCTACAAAAAAGATGTGTTGTATTTTATTGTTCAGTGTTGAAACAGCATGTTGATAGCTGTGTACAGTATTTGCATGACAAAAAAACGGATCAGGTAAGCTAAGAAATATAAGCTGGAGTGCTGTCAATCTGACAATTGTGATTTCCATTGGATCAGAGTTCTGCTAATATTCCTGTGATGTTTTATTTTGCAGAATTACATTGTGTTGTTCTATCCTATCCATTATTTCCTATATTTCTAAGCAGATTTTCTATGCTGCATTCTGATAAAATGTTCCCCGACTCATGTCAGAGTGTTAGATTATTATACATATGACATTATTGTATTATTATTATTATTATTATTACTGATTTGTAAGCAGGGTTGTAATGTTGTAGCAAGTGGAGCCAATGTAAACTACTTTATATACTGTTAAATATGGGTAGTTAAATCTATAGTAGTCACTATAGCTGTGAGATAACTGCAGTAGAGCAGAAGTAAAACTTAGCACAAAATGGAAATAATCAAGTAGAAGTACTTTAAAACTGTATTAAAGTACAATTATTGAGTCCTCCATCTTTTTCACTACCACTCTTTGGCTCTAAAATTGGAAAATAAACACATGTAAGTGGACAGGCACACAAATTGACACACCGTTGTCAGTGCACTCAGCTAAACATTTGAGTGATCGCACACCCTCTTCAGCTGCGCTGGCCAAAGTAAGTAACCTTTTAGCACCGAGTCGTGAGCCCTTGGCAATGAGCCTGAGGCAATTCTGAGTCAACCAGTGGTCAAGGACGGACAGAGAGAGAGAGAGAGAGAGAGAAAGAGAGAAAGAGAGAGAGAGAGAGAGAGAGAGGGGCGGAGAGGAAAAACCATTATCCATTGAGAAGTGAGACAAAAGACGTCGGCCTCGTCACACTCGAGTGAGAACAAATAATAGCTCCCCAAAAAAATAGAACAAGACCCTCGAGTGACCCACTTTTTCTGGTGATACTCCAATGATTGGCAAGTCTGTGTGAGGCTGAGGCTGTGTGTGTGTGTGTGTGTGTGTGTGTGTGTGTGTGTGTGTGTGTGTGTGTGTGTGTGTGTGTGTGTGTGTGTGTGTGTGTGTGTGAGTGAGTGTGTGAGAGAGAGAGATGTGCGTGTGTCTGCAGAGATGGGGAGGAGCATGGGAAAGCAGCATGTGCTTCCGTTCATCTTCACCTCTCTCTTGATCTCTGTCAGCTGTGTTTTCTCCCCTTTTATATCTCTCTGATCGCTGCAACATCAGTCGTAAATGATCTACAGCTGCAACTAATGATTCTTTCCATCATCGGGTAACCAGCTGCATATTGTTTTGATTAATCAGTTAATTGTTTAATCTATAAAATGAAAGAAAACTGTAAAACAGTTCCTTCAAACAGTCGTTTCAGCCAATTCCAGTCTGGCTGTTTTTTTTTTTGCCTCTTTAGCAACATTTATTGCATGTATCTGTACACCTTGAGAGCAACCTGAGAGCACTTTACCCATGAGCAAAAGATAGTGTGGGGAAATAATAAACAGGTAAGGCAGGGTGCGAGTGCCTGGGGTGATTCGGTCTCTAATTGAAGCCATCAGTAACACAGCACGCAGGTCTCACAGCAATATCAGGGGGGCTGACAAGCTATCTGCGGTCCACACATTCTCTTTTATCACACACATACGCACGCAGACACACACACACACACTCTCTCTGAGGCCTGTAAAATGTACAACTTTGTCAACTCTTTGATAACCTTGTTGTCTGAGGCTATTATCAGCTGCCCTTTATAAGTCCTTTTAGCATGGAGAGGCATTATCACTGTTCAACAATTCAGGTTGAATATTCACTTAAGGTTTAGCCGCACTGTTTGGACACAAAAATCTCTGATGAAATGATTGTAATCTTTTTATATCTTCCAGGTATTTCCTTTATTTATATACTGACTTTCTTGTACATTTTGATATTTGCATGTTTAGTACTTTATTTCTGGGATTATTTTGTTGTCTGAGATGACAATAAAACGCTCCTGATCCTGATCCTCTAATATTTTAACAGAAAAGTATTCCCAACTGCATTTAAAAGAGACAAGCCAGGATTTAAATATCAAGAGGAATATGAAAAGGTCCACCATTGCACTCCAACAGATGTGACTGAGATCCAAATTAGTACCTGCATTATCCAGACTGTTTCTTTAACAACCATATGGGACCCAGGCTTGTTTCGTTTGAGTCACCAAATGGCACTTCTAAAATATGCTTTAATAGGCTTTGCCTCCAGAGCAAAATTAACTCTGCTTATGTTGTATCCCAGTCTGAAAATACTTCACAGCACTTGTTCTTGCGGCGGTCGCTCTTATGACTGCAAGCCTTTTATGGCACTTTTCTTACTCATCCGATGAGTTTATTTAAAAATCAGTTTTGCCCTCTTTTCCTCTGTCAGCTGATGTTCCACGCCTTAAAAATTACCCTACCGGAACAAAAATACTCATTCTCATTCAAGCGACCGCGGATGAAGACATGCATGTACACACACATGTATAAACACACTCATATGTGATGTCCCACCCCTGCTGTTCCCTCAGTCAGATGTTCCGCCTGAGATCCATGAATCAGCCTTGAACAGACAAAATGAGTGACTGTGACATCAGTGTCAAAATATAGCAGTGCTGCCGACATCTGACTTGAAAGCTTTAGCAGAAGCGTTTCTGCTGTTGGCCAGCCTCAACCAATAATAAACCCATTTAAAAAAATATCCACATTAATGCACAAAGTGGATATTGGCCATACAGATATCACCCCCATGAAGGTCATTAAATCCTCGATTAATAATACTCATGTTTTATGTTTGCTGCACCAATATTGCTTTTCACTCTGTGGCTCACAAATTCAGCAAAGTAACGTCTCCACAAGATTAAAATGAAACTACTAAAATGCATTAGCAAAGTAGCCATGTTGAAAAGGGAAACTTCTGGTATTTTTCTCACAACTGTGGGGTCATGCTAACTCGCCACCGCCAGCAACTCCAGCAAAACAGTATAGGGACAAACAGCGTAAAGCTTTCCAAATAAACTGAATATTTGACATGAATAATTGAAAATGCTTGTCACTGAGTTCAAACAAACAAAACCCCAAAAGAAGTCCTCTAGATTAGCCATTGTAGCTAACTGCATAGGGAACATGTTGCGGGGAAACCATACGGCTAACCAAGCTAGCTGTTTGGTTAGCCAGCTAGAAAACTACCTCCTCAATAAATACTGGAATTTCCTTTAATGTTGGCAGTGAGAAAATGTTCAGGAGGTAAATGACTAGATGTGTAACTGTTTGCTAACAGGTTTGCCATATCAATTCATTTCAATTCACTCAGCCAGCAAATAAAGTGCACTTGCCTTTGTAAGTAGGAGTGTTTGTTTTCCACCATATTTTACTGAAAACCTTCTCTCACCAGTGATGCATGTAACAATTTTTGCTTATCATCTCCGTTCAAATCATACACTGCTTCCACTTTAAAGCGTGTTAAAAATAAGTCGAAAGAGTGAGATGGCACTTTTGTTTTTTTGCACAAGGAAAAAGAGATAATGGCTTTTTACTCGCAAGATAGCTTCTTTTCCTCAAGAGGTCTGGCCTTGGGACTAAAACGGCAACAGAAAATAGCTCACCGTCAATAAGCTATTCACCTGAATAGGAGAACACCCTATAACCTGGATATAGCCACTATTACATTAAATTTAACTTTGGATGCTCTACAATATCTGGTTTTCTGTTGGATTAATATGTTCAATAGTAACATTTTCAGAAGTGCCATTGTAAGTATCTGAATTTCTACAATAACCTACATGTGTCTTTTGAGTGCATGAGCACAGATCGGACTGAATTACAGTATCTATGCTTTATTTAGTGCAGTGAAAAGTTAGGAGAACAACATTACTCTTTGCTTAAAGCTGTTTATAGACCTTCACCATATAGAGTAGAGATGTAATAGTACTCATTACGAAAGGAGGAACACATGAGTTCATCTTGGTGAAAAAGAAATTACCAAAGATGCATTTCTCTGTTTTGGAAGATTCTGGAGTAATGAAAGTAAGAAAGGTTTGCAGATCCATAGCAGAATCAGCTGCATTCAACTTCATGTTTAAATATTTCTCCTCAGCTAGAGAGGGATGACATAAGCCAGCTAGTCTCTGATCGCCAACACAGCACATGAAAAATGAAACGTTACATTGCCAGCTAATTCACTTACATAAGAGTCTTCACTCATGAATTTTAAAGTACAGTGACAGAGAGAAATACGAAGAATAAACCAGAGAAGCATCTAGGCAGAAGGCAAAGAGGGCAAGACAAACATGTCCATATTTTATTGTCTATTACAGGCCTGTGCATTTTAAATTGTCCTTTGAATTTTAGCCAAAAATAGTACAGAACATTAACATGACACAAAACAAACTACACGGCAATTATTCGAATATATACTCTTAGCTTCGGGATGTTTTTTATATCACAGTGGACTTCTCAGACGCCCTGTGAAGATTTCTTCTCCCACAAATCATTTGGAGTCGTTATCACACACAGACACACTCACAGCCGGCGGAGATTTAGTAACTATGATCAACACTCTGGCTGACAGAGAAGGGATGTAATTCTACTGCAGTATTTCTGGAAAAATGCCACTTTAGTTGTGGTCGAGACAGAGCTGCCAGGCTGTTTTGTAGTTCCTCTTCACATGCATCACAATTGTTTCCAGCTTGTGTGTATATGTACAGTACATGTGTGTCCTGAATGACATTGGAGAGCTGCAGAAGCACACATGAAGTTCGTCTTTTTTTAATCTATAAGTCTCTCTGGTTCTTGTCCTCACTTGTGACTGACAGTTAATGCTTTTCTATGACTGGCCAATTACCAGACTGACTGACAGGCCAACCGACAGCAGGCCAAACAGCATTGACTGGAGGGCGATACATGCTAATCAAAGCTACTGTAACAAGAACCCTTCCTTTCCCCTGACATGCACATACCACAGAGCAGTTTTTCCAGTGGCTGACCAGCTTCCCCTATAACACGGTCACACTGCATTTTCTGGGCTTGTTTGTTTGAGAACAACCTGGGTCCTTATAAGGACTGATTGCTAAACACATCTTACTTCACCATTTGTCAACAATCTTCCGGTTACAAGCTTTCTGCTTTAGCCATGATGCTGCCAGTGTTAATTTCGTTGACGAAGACTAAGACGAAAAATATTAGTCAACGAACCTTTTTCACGGACGAAAACTAAATAAAAACTAAATAAAAAGTCAGAATGATGACGAAGACTGTGACAAAATATAACTGACACTTTAGTCAACGAATAAAAATGAGACGAAAATGTTAGGGCGGGCCGAATGGAGAAGAGATCCAATCAGAACTACTCTTTTTGTGGGACAAGTTGGGAAGAGATCCAATCAGAGCGAATCTTTGAGGGTAGGTTGATCTATGCAGAAACAGCGGAGCCTTTTTAAAAAGCCGCGGTAAATGCAGGCGCAACAGCTAGCTAAACAAACGCAGCAGCAGCAGTTACACAGGAGCTCTCATTAACAACAGACATGTCAGAGCTAGGGTTAGGACGGAAACGAAGAATTGACATCTGGTCACACTTCACATATGACAACAAGACCGCCTGTAAACCGTGTGAAGCAAAAATCGCTGGGAAAAACACCACCAACTTGAAGCGACATTTACAGACGACTCATCCAGAAATACATGCGAAGGTAAGCAGACACGCTAAGGTTATTTTATCAGATAAACCACCGTGTTTCTGCTAAACTTGGAATAAAATAGAAGCTAAAGGAAACCACCTCTGAACTGTATTGATTATACGATTGTCTCGCTGAATTAATGAGTATAAATATTCAATCTCCTAAAATTGTGTGTGTGTGTGTGTGTGTGTGTGTGTGTGTGTGTGTGTGTGTGTGTGTGTGTGTGTGCATGTGCGTGTGGAGATTGGGCAAGAAACTAGACTAAGACTAAAAGACGTAAGACTAGACTAAGACTAAAACTCTTATGATATTTAGTCGACGAAAACTAGACTAAGACTAAACGATTTCAGATGACTAAAATAAGACTAAAACTAAATGGTGTGTTATTCAAAAGACTAAGACTAAATCAGAATTTGTTGTCAAAATTAACACTGGATGCTGCTAAACTCACTGTTTGCATTCAAACTTTATAATGTGAAAAGGGAACCCACCAAGAGGTGCAGACTAGAAATGTGCGTTAATAGTATACAAAGTCAAGAAAACGACACAAGTAGCTAAAAAAAAAAACTAAAAAAGCTCTGCCATTTCACTGTGACTTTAAGCTAATTTGGGCCTCTTGGAAAGACAACAGAGGCCAGTTTGAGATTGTGTTGTGTTCTCGACTTTATGTACAGTATGTAATTATGGCAACAGTAAAGCTATACGTAACAAACTATATAATTATCAGTCACCAGGCTCCTGTTTTCACAGAGTGAGTGAGACAGGGGGACACCTGCGTGGATTCACCAGTATATAGCACAGCGGGCCTGCATGCAGCTTTTGGGCGGTCGCACACAAACCGACTTTTCAAATTTCACTTGAGCTCTCATCTAAACACACTTCCATAAAACTAACACATCTGTTTGTCCCCGTGAAAGAACAGAGGCCTTGAAGCAAGATGCCACGATGTGTCTGCCAGAGAAGAATCCCATTCTCTCGGTGTTGTGTTTTCCACTGAAGCCATCTCTATCTTGGCGGGCTGATTCAATTCATTAGAGCTAATTGTGTCAGTGTAAAACACTGGAAGTTTCCACTGTGTGGAGCACTGCGTCTCCTCACACGGTTGTGCCATCTGTTTGGTTTTCTGGAAGCCTTCACTCTTCAGGAGACAAAGGAAATATTGCAGGTAGCTGGATGCCATTTTTATGTGCTTGTCTTAAACAACCAGCACAAATACACTATTGCACTATTGTTCCAAGCCCAGGAGGGAATGTGTGGATCTTTTTCTTCCATTTCCAACTACCAAAACAAAAGAAACGGTCTAGTTGGATGTGACTCTGCTTGCTGGCGTTCAGTTGCAGAAAATTACCTCTTGAAAATAAGACTTCAGCAAATTGAAAGCTTGTCTAAGTAAAGGGCAGTTTCAGTCAGTGACAGGCCACATGGCTGCCTAACTTTACTTTACCATCATCTCACACAGACAAGAGTTCAGCCATCTTCTGCTGAAAGGTTCATAGAGGTCTTCTGATGGGCGTCCTCACTTAAGTCATCGATAGAGTTATGAATATTTCTTGGCAGGGTACGACAGTAATAAAATGATTCCACTTTTCCCTGGCCCGGAGAGCAGATTGTGGGCACCGCAGGTCCTCGTATAGATCATTCTATTTTCAATACAAGGTCATACTCAAGGCAGTCTGACAGAAACACACATACGCACACAATAAATACAAGAACACATATGTGTCAACACATTAACAGACAGACACACATCCACAGCAGGGAGCGGCATCCCTCTGTAGCCAGTAACACAGTGCACACGAGAGAAGAAGCTTTCAAAGAATCAGCATTTCCACCGAGGGACTAGTAGTGTGCAAGCGCTACCAGGGAACACACCCAAAGAGCAGTGTCTTCTTTTCGTTTTCAGTCAAGATCCAATGACAAGGCCAAAAGCCGGAGGAAGTGTGTGTCTAGAGTAAATAGTACTGTGCACGAGGTTATCTGCAGTGTGTTTTATCTGTGTGTGTGCGTGTGACAAAGCTTCTTAGGTGACACAGGGATTCCTTGAGACACCTTGTCCTCTGGCCACCGTCCAGTCCACTGCAGAGCAGACAACACCATGTCAATCATCTAGTCACGCCACTACGGCTGCTCTTTATCCCTCTGAGGAGGACATTCAAACAGTGACTGTGGTGTTTCTGTGGACGACCAATCAGACATTAATATCATTTTTGTCCTAGATGGTTAATTAGAATTAGAGGCTGTCCAATCGGAAATGACGCTCTCACTGTGGGTGTCCAATAATAAATTGAATCAGAAACTATCCTTCAATGCAGAAAGGCCTATTTCATTTTTGCACAAAGAGAAACGTCAAATCACTCAAATCAGATAAAGGAAATAAAACCTGAAATTGACAAAAAGCAGCACAGTACTGTACTGATTTAGATTTCTTTTGTTTTTTTTTAATGTTTGTTGTTTCTATCTTCTAGTCAATTAGATATTTGCACTCTGTTTCACATGATGGGTGATTAACCTAAATTTGTTCTGACAGATGGAGCCACATGACTGCCATACAGCCAAGTACACTGCTGCGTATACTGCGACAGTATTTACTAGCTAAATCCAACATCAAGCACACTACCAACATTTCCATTATACTGTAGATATCAGTTTAGCCATCAGACTAGTGTGTGTAAGTGTGCAGACATGTGCACGTTAGCGTGCGTATGTGCATGTTCCTTTGTGTGAATAAGGGCGTGTAGACACAGTAGGCTGGCTACTGGGTGGGGAGTGGGGAATATGACACCCTGTGTCACGACAGTCAGTTTCTAGTTTTGCAACAAGTGGGCTACGCAGCATCAATAATGGATGACAGAGAAAGGGATTAGGTGGGAGGCAGAGTGCTGCGTGCATGCGAGCAATCATGCCCTTTTATCAAAATCAAGCAGTCAATTAGTGGGTAAGTATTCAGCTCTACATGTGTATGAGATGGTGAGCTTGTTTCTAAATACCTGTATTTGCATGTTTGTGTATTCATTTGGTGGGTACAGGCAAGGACACGACTGCTACAGTTTGACGTTTAATGTCTAAAACCTTCCTTTGGCTTTATACTGTTAGACAGAAAAAAGACACACACGCACACACACACACACACACACACACACTCATGTGACGGAGAAAATACTTCTTGAGTTGTCACTCCGAACCAATCTCACACAACCACTTGTGCCCTGAGCACACTCTGCCATTTATAGGTCTATAAAGTGGGCCAAATGAGAGAGAGCTGCAGTGACAATGACACAGGAAGATATGTATATAAAAAAAAAAAAAAAAACTGGAACACTCAGAGAGAAAAAGAAAAAGAAAAACAGAGAGAAAGAAAGAGCAAAGAGCTGACAAGGAATGAGAGAAGGGAGAAGAAAACAGAAAAAAAGCATAGTTAAATGAGAATGTTTTGACCATGTGGAAACCATGGAGGAAGCTCAAAATGCCACAACAAAGCTGCACATGAGGAATCACTTCATATTCTCCTTCTCCTACATTCACAAGCAGCTCCGTCACAAAATTCGGTTCGCTTAACACAGAGAAATATTCATAAGTCATGTCAAGTGAACCAAGTTTCCAGTCAGCTGGTGAGTCAACGTTTTTTTCCCCATAATGCTACTGGTCTCACTTTTGATGTGTTAATAATAACATAAGAGCTTATGTTTAAGTCAAACTGCCCATCTGGCATTTAGCCATCTGAGACGGGGTATCGGCTCCAGAGCAAACATCACGCGCCTTCGGTATGGCTTTATTTTCTTGCAGTCAGGGTTATTTGCACAAGGTTTCTGTTGAAGACTTACAGATTACATAACTCGGAGAGAAACTATCCAGAGTGGTTGTTAAGCCGCGTTGAGCCTCTGCATCATTTCAAAGTTATGTAAATTATCTTTGACTTGAAAATATGTGTATTAAGTGCTCGGCTGGGGGCACAGGTTGAGCTGGAAAAGCCAGAGAGTTGGATTTCTCGTCTCCACTTCTGCTCCCGGGTAGGTACGTAGGAGGAGAATCAGGCCGAGAGCTGCTGGCATGAATTCTGCCGCCTGTCAGAAAGAAAAAAAAAGAGCACTAACAATGGACTGAAACAGAAAAACAGAAAGGGACAACACAGCAGCGCAGAAAAGGCTTTTAAAATCTGACTGTGAAAAGACTCGGCATCACGCGTTTAACAACAGATTTCTTTGCAGATGCGTGATTTCCATTCACATTTCTGTCAACCTGCTCAGGATCACATTCAGATTGATCTCAAAATCAGTCGTTATAATGGGAAACACCATCAATAAAACCATGGTTGCTTCTTCTTCAAAACCCCTAAGATAACGTCTACCGACTGGTGAAGAGCTGCCTCTCCACAAACTTGAAAATCAGTTGTCAAGGCCAAATTGGGCTTAAAATCAGCCATTATATTGCATAGTGTGCTCCGGGCGGAATAGCACTCAGTGAAAGAGGCAGGCAAAAAGAGAGAGAGAGAAAGAGAGAGAAATGGTCAGGGGGATAGAGAAAGGGATATTAAGTGACATAAAAGGGATATCACAGAAGGAGGGATATTACCGAAGGGCATTCAGGGAAGAGATGGAGGAAGGGGAGGGAGGCAGATCACAACATGAAATCTGATCTTCCCCCAGGAGCCTCCAGTTATCCAGTCCCTCTGCAACTAGCGGCTCAACAAACAACACTAAATAAGAGGAGCCAGAGTCAGAGAAAGCATAATGGGAATCAAACTTGTCTTCCCATCTAGTAAAAGTTAAGTTTTTTTCCCTTCATGTTTTTTGACATTTAACAAATGTCTGTTGAGACAGGACAGATTCTGCTCTTCCTCAAAATCGATCGGACCACAGCACAGTCAGTGTCTTTCTCTTCCACTCCTGCCTCCTCCCTCCATCTGTGCACCCATCCTCCAAACAGCATCTACAGTATCTATTCGGAATATATATATGCATCCATTGGTGCTTTCATACGGAGTCATACATACCATGTCTACGAGAAGACTCCACTTGAATTACCCACTGACATCATTTTCCCGACTTTGTAAGAGGAAATCTTTGTGACAGTAAGTTGTGTGTTGTGACATAATTTATTAATTACATTATCTTTTTGTCATCTACCCTTTTGCAAAAAACACTAAATCACTGACCATTTAAAAAAAATACAAAACAAAAATACATGTTTCTGTGTGCAGGACTTTCAACCCAACAAAAAGTGCAGACATGTACTGAGGAGCAACAAAATATTGATTTTCCCCTCCTAAACAAATGGTTGAACTGGAATATTAGGTTAAATCATTTTTAACATTATGGTTCTTCTTCCCACGGGTTCTGCTCCATGGCAGTAGCCAGCTGCAACACTCATTTATTTGATAATGTGTTATTTTCAGTGCTCGAAGTGGGCCGGTACGCACCGGTACGCAGTACCGGCACTTCTACATTTTACTCTTAAGCGTACCTGCACTTTTTCTTGCGTACCGCTACTTCTCGCATGCAGCCGGTACGCTACATGGATGTACGCTACCACTGACAGAGAAAGCGTCAGTGCCAGAGAGATGACCCTAACGTTACATAAACTACACTACCCAGAGGGCACTACGTGTTTACATTTTAGATCTTGACGAATCACGTAAAGGCAAGCAGTCCGCCCACCCAATCAGAAGTTTGCTTCTCCACGGACGCTAGTTTGAAAAAGCTGTCAGCGTCAGCCTGACCGTAACAGATTTTTCACTGCTGAAAACCTAGAAACTACAAAATAAGTGTCTAGTTTGTAAGTCGTTATGTTAGCCGCCTGGCTTCAGAAAGGTACTAAAAGAAGGCGTGTGCCAGAGCCAGACACGTCAACAGAGGTCCAAGTCCAACCAGAAACATCAGGAGGTAGCTAGTACGGTTCACGAGCTTCAAGCTAGAGTTGATGTGAGCGCAACAGCTGGCGTTGAGGAGTCTGCCGCTACCATAGACAGTATATAAAAGGCCGCTACCAACCTTAACGTTACACCGACGTCAACAGTAACGTGAGTAACGAAACACACGGATGGCCTGACTGTTGGTCAAAGGACCAAATTATGTATTTTTGCTCCACGAACAGCTGGCTTGTTTTTAATGATAACAAACTGGGCTGCAAAACATGATGTAGCAGCATCCCGTCACTAGCTGCCCAGACAGAGAGGGGACTGAAGCTGTTCCCCGTCTCTGTTACACACGCACACACGCACACTGAGAGTGACTGTTTTGCATCTGTTTGAGCACCAAATTATTGTTAAAATGTATAGTTTTGATGAATGAATGAATTTTTTTTCCTTAACATGGCTCCAACATATTAGCAAATATAAATCAGCTTATTTGTGGAAAAAATAAACAATATTGATACTACCCTATATGTAAATTAGTCGCTTAGGCCATCCATAGATAGTTAATAAGGATTCACTGTGCCACATGTATGTTTAAAATCAAAACATGATTTTTTGAATAGCTTACGCACTAAAGTTATGTAAACTTGTTTAAATAAATCCATACATTTATATAGTTAATAAATGACAATAAATTGTTGTACCAGCAATATCTTCCAAGTTTTGGTTTTCACTATAGAAATCTCAAATGTCATGATGATCTGCCAATGCAAGAGAGTACCGGCACCTTTTTTTTCCCACTTCAAGCACTGGTTATTTTTTATAGCATAGCTGCCTCATTCCACAGTGTCTTTCTCCAGCTCACTCGCTCAGGTTTGCCTGACAAAACCTAAAACACACACACCCCATCGTCCCATCCCCCCATCGCCCCACAGCCCGGCAGCCCAAAACAAGTGCTATTTATTGAGCAAACTCATCAAGCTGCCCAGTGCAAACACAGTCCAATAATAGAAAGCCTGAGGAAAGAGAGAAGGACATGCACACTTACAGAAAGAGAGAGAGAGAGAGAGAGAGAGAGAGAGAGAGAGAGAGAGAGAGAGAGCAGAAGGCCCAAAGTGGAACAGTAAAGGTAGATGGAGGACTGGCTGGCTGTAACTAGTAGTGTGTGTGTGTGTGTGTGTGTGTGTGTGTGTGTGTGTGTGTGTGTGTGTGTGTGTGTGTGTGTGTGTGTGTTTGTTTTACTATATTCGTGGGGTCCAAAAACCGGAGAATCCAGTATACTTGTGGGGTCTGCACAGCCTTGTGGGGTCCAAAATGCTGGACCCCACAAGGTTAAAGGGCTGTTTGAGGGTTAAAACTTGATTTTAGGGTTAGGGTTAGAATTAGGTTATGGTTAGGGTTAGGGTTAAGGTTAGGCATTTAGTTGTGATGGTTAAGGTTAGGGTAAGGGGCTAGGGAATGCATTATGTCAATGATGGGTCCCCACAAAGATAGAGAAACAAACATTTGTGTGTGTGTGTGTCAAGGCTAATGTATATCTTATTGAATCGTTGGTCTCTTCTCGTTCATATTTTATTATTAGCTAGCGGCAAATCAGTGTTGTTCCTGCCTATTCAGGAGGTCTGAATTACATTCTTGAAGTTAAGTTATTTTTCAACTTCAGTTGCTTACAAATGCTGAAAGCAAAGTGGATGCGATAAGGGATTTGAAAGGATTGGAATTTGAAGAGCGGATTCCACACTGGATCCAGATTCAATTCAATGACCCAGAGAGATAAATACAGTTTGTCTGCATGCATGCTTGTGTTATTGAGTCTGAGAGAGAGTATGTGCGTGGATGTGTCCTGTCGGGCCTCTCTGCCAGACAGGACACAGGACAAGGACAAGGTGTTTCATCCTGTAGCTCTTCATCATCTGCAGCTACAAAAAGCTAATACGGTCTGAAGCACTTCCTCCCTCTTCTCCTGCCTTTCAGCTTCGCTATGGAAACTACTCCAGGAGGTTTTCTGTCCCTGCAGGAGTGCACTGATGACTCCTGTGCTTCTCTTCTAGCAAAGGGAGGTAGTCCCCACACTTGATGTTACAAGCCCCCAAGTATTTAACGAGCCGATGTATTGACCATCAAGGGCTTCGTTGGGATTATGTCCTGCACTTGTGCCCAGCTGGACTTGGATATGAACTGCTCTGCTTGTCTTCTAGAAGCCAGGATACATTCAAAAGAATGTCACTAATAATTAGCATCTACAAAATCTGCTGAACAATATATAATAATCAGATTGTTTGCACCCATGATGCTCTCGATATCTAGGACTTCGAGGACCTTCAAGAAGCGAAGGCAGGGGAATGCTACATCCTATATCTTAACCCTCAGTGATCCTGAGACCATCCTTAGCACTGACAGGAAGCCGAGGGTACCTCCATTAAAGACAAGTAAACCCGTTTTCCTTAGAATCGTGAGCTTTTTGCCGTCCGTCCACACATGCGCACATTTAAGCTGAACAAATTGGACATACGTGTGTGCAAGGAGATCATAATGGACAGACGGAAGAAAGAAATGCAGACATAAAGAAATAGCTGGAGGAAAATAGAGCAAACAAAAAGGCACAGGGGGAATACACTGGGCAGGTCTATACTGTTCTGCAACAAGGAGGCCGGCTGCTGACATTTGGCATTGATTGTGTTGTTTTATAGGCATTCGTCAGTTAAACCCCTATTGGACAATTACACAGAGAGCCTGCTTGCTCCTGCAGGGGGGGTCGTGACTTTGATCTCTCCCTGCCCCCTCCCCCCCGGCCCTTTGCTTGATGGAAAACCTGCGGAAACAAAGACGGAAAGGTGATGCACCTCTAATTGGCTCCAAGCAAAAGGAAACCAGAAGCAGCTGTTTGAATGGAGGGAAAGAAGAGGACATGGGAAAAGGTAGGATGAGATGGAGATAAGGGGAGATAATAAAGTGAAATAGAAAAGGTTTAGGGAAGAAATAAGGTGGACAATAAGAAAGAGAATGCCTTACTAAATAAAAGCAAAGCTCCATTTGATACGTTCATTTTCTAAAAGCCAGGAATATCTACACACTGGAGTGCAGGAGGAATCAGTCTAAATGTCTAAACACAAACCACCAATCACACATTTTTGATAATCCCAACTGTATATGAGGAGAAATGGTTAATCTGATTGTTAGCCAGTTTCTAATTCCCAGACTAAAGAGTGGAGATTAAGATTTACATGTTTGCATGAATAGACAGGTTTGTGTTGCCCTCTAATCCAGAGAGGAGTATCAACTGGCTTTCAATTGTACACGTGTGTGTGTGACAAGTTTGCAATGTGTAGCCTAATTCTTGCATCTTTTCTATACACTTGCCTCTTTAAAGCTACATTGTGTAAAAAATTGTATATGACAACCAACTGAATATTACTTTGTAGCCCTCCCCATTCCGAGCGCGTTTCAACTGCTACGGTGGCCGAACCCGAAATTAGCTCTTAGTATCTCCATCGTTTACACGCAGCTGTTCTACCCACTCCAGTATTAACTTTGGTCTTGTTGCTTTGCCTGTCGCGTTGTCATTTTAATTCTCTTTTTCCCTCCCGGCTGGCATTCGTCACGGTGCCACTGAGTCTTGAAGTGCGAAAGGCGGAGGTATGTCCCTCTTTGGCTAAGGTATTTTAAAGATGGAGGCGCTACATGGCGGCCGTCATTTGAGTGACTCGCCATTATGTATTCTGAATGATTCTAAATGGCAGATTCTACGCTTACGAGAATACTTTGATTAGTTGGTGGAAGTAATTACACATGAATGAGCACATATTTGTGAAAGAACAAAACCAGCCCTAAGGGCTCGGATAACGTCTGAAAATACATCTGTCAAAAGACTGTCAAGACGTGTTTTGTTAAACATACGTTTTCAATCAGACATCAGTAATATGTACTATATTTTATGATTTATATTTAGGGATGGGAGATATGGAGAAAATCAAATATCACGATATTTTTGACCAAATACCTCAATATCGATACCACAACGATATTGTAGTGTTGACTATTGGTGCTTTCACAAAATATTTACACAATGAGATTTTTGATAAATAAACATCTGTAATGTGGATATAATGACTAAAACCAGGAAAGGACAACACTTATGTCATATTACGATATCCAAAATCTAAGACGATATCTATCACAATATCGATATAACATCGATATATTGCCCAGCTCTATTTATATTATATTTTTGGTGTTAAAAGAGCACCCCCAGCGATTTAGAATTCTCTCTCTTTTAGAATTGCAAAAACACTGGATCCTAAACTTCCCATGATGCAATGACTGACTGGTTAACATCCAGGTCTTTTAAACCCACACCTACAGTTTGTAACATATGATATTTAAGTGACGTGACTTGAGTAATTTTCTTAGACTTGACAGAGCTCCTCCAGAGCCACGAGGAAATGATCCAACTGTTTTCACAGGCTGTGTTGTACTCCCTGTGACTAGCATACTGACTTTGACATGTAAAATAGGTGGAACGGTCCTTTAATTTCTGTACTCAAGCACTGGTAAATCTGGACAAGTTCTCTCTAAAGGCCTTTTGGGTCTTCATAGACGCCACATTGCCTTGTGGTCTCAACCAGAGACCATAAACCAAGTCTTTTCTTTCCATTCCACCCCCCAAACTTAACCCGGTCCCTTAGAGAGCTGGCCGCGATTAACAGCCTAAGCTAAGCTAGGATATAGAGTACGTAGAAAACCAGAAAACACACACCAGCAAGCAATCACTACTGTGGTCTGTGGTGAATGGTTAGCGGCAGACGCTAACTAGCACAGTTTCCCTGCACTGTCTAATCCAGATGACATGCTCAGTGACCATGTTACGGAGAGCCAAGATGGCTGATGTTCAAAAGGGTAAGCAGCTACACATGGGGCGAAAAGAGTCACCAGAATTTATGTAAGGGACTTTCCATGTTTCTTTTTTTTTTCTTCTTCTTCTTTTTCCAAGACCTGTCGGATACTAGGGTAAAGATTGTGTCTGGATGCTTGGCATAGTATACAAATATACAAGCACACACAAAAAAAGGAGGAAAATAAACAGAAGCAGGGAAGAGCGTTTACCCTTTGGAGGGCTGGGAGTTTGTGTTTATGTGTGTATGTATTTACATGTCTGTCTGCAGAGTCCGGTTATGATCATCCAATCTGCTTCCCTTCACCCAAAGGTTAGCTTGAATGTTCGAAAACCCTCCGAAAGCGGCTCCACCCTACTGTCCACTGCCAACCGAGCATCGCCACGCCAGCCTCAGCGCCAGGCTGGACATCATGGGATGCAAAAAAAAAAAAAAAGCAGCTTTGTACATAGAATACTGATTGGATCCTGTGTTTTTATTTGATCACTTACAAGTTGTAGTGTTTATATTGTTACATTGAAGAGGAAGCATGATGCTATGTCATACCAAGCATGCTGCAAAAAAGCACTACATATTGCACATTGCGCACAAACTCTGAATGAGTTAGTGTCTTGAATGAGTTCACAGGCTCTTTGCTTTTTCTCAGAAAGGAAGTTTTCTTCCTCCATAACTGACCGCAGCAAAGGGAACAAAGGGGCCGTTTTGTGACGCCACACTCGGTCCGAGCAGGTTGCACCAGCCCAATGAAAGGCTGAGCTGAGCACCCAGCTGGCAAAAGAGGCAGATCCGCTTTCCCCCTCCCTCCACCTCTTCTTTTTTATCCTCCCATGCTTCTCTTCTCTCCTCTCCACCACTGAGGGCCCGACTGTGAGCCTGCAGCTCCTGTGTGCTGGCTGAGGTAACGGAGGCTTTCACTGCCAAGCTCACTCGACAGCAGAGACTGAACAAGCCGTTTTAAGAGCTACAGTCACTCCCCCTTCCTCAGTGTGAAAAGGGGGTCACTGTGCCACGGCGGACTACTGTACAGCATGTGGGCTTGGCCGGAGGTACCACTAACAAAATCTCTGTCAGTGTCTTGTGAGCCGTATCTACCCATCATTCCTTTCATCTACTGGACCCCCCCACACACACACACACACACATTGAAATATGTGCAACACCTGTACATACACACACAAAGGCTCAGAGAAGAAGAAACACACACACACACACACACACACACACACACACACTGCTGCCAGCCGGCCACAGACCGTCATCTCCACTGTTCGCCCGCTTGTTGCTGAGACAAACATACACACAGAAGCAACACAGTAGGGAATAAGTGTGAGTGTATGTTTGTAGTCACAAATATATTTAGCATGACATCATCTGATTTGATCTGCAAATGTACCTCAGTGACACTGAGCCCTTTTTTCTCAGTGACTGTGCTTTTTTCATTTCCAACACACACATAAACACAAACACACACACACACACACAACACACACAACACACAAACACACACACACCCACCCACCCACCCACACGCACACACACAGCCTAAAAATATAACCACCGACAGGCCCCAGCTGAGGGAAGTGGAGGCTGTGGACAATACAACCATTGAAGCTTTCTCAGGTCTGTCCTGCGTTGGCATCCCCACCCTCAGAGACGCAAAGCCACAGGTATTCCCTGGTTTAGAGGCAGATTTCCCTTCAAATGAGTCATTGGAAAATAGCGTATGGAGAAATAGTTACCACTCATTTCATTGCAGAAGGTAGTGAAAGCTCCCTTTCTTCAATGAACTGACCTCACTGAAACTTCCAGCGGGTAATATGTGTGGTCTGATATACCTCCAACCTTTAATGTTTCTCACATGCAGGACTACAGAGTCCTGCATGTGAGAAAACATTTGGATTGCTCTGTTGCTTTCAATTTCCATGTTCTTTATTTAATGAGAGTTTCGTCACTGTCGCAGGTTCAAAAACATCATGGCGATGTAAAAGAAACTTGTCACTCAGTCGTCTAACTCGGCACGGATGCTTGACGTAACATTGCATAACATGTTTGGGGTTTGTTCAGTTCAAAAATGAAAAGTTGCCAGTTGTGCCTCCAAACATGTTTTGCTATTTTTATTTTTTCAAGAGCCTAGCTTTAACTTGCCAAGCGTCTCTGCTTTCCCACTGAATGACACTCGAGGGAGACGTCTCTATTTTAATCTTTCACTCATTTGGATTTCTGTCGACATGCTCGTCTCTGCTGAGCATGGAAACTTTTCATCCTGAAACCCCCCCCCAACATTAAATAAACAAAACACACCATGAGGCAATTACTACTGTTGTTGGCATGCAGAGAAGAGAACTAATCACTATAGATCAGAACTGCTCTGGCAGATGGTGTAAGAGTGGCGTCTCCAGACTCGGGTCAGCCGCTGGCAGGAAGCGTCCTTCCTCTACGACCCGGTCTGAACAACACATAACGTAACATGCACACCTATTGCTGAAGGCAAAGCAGCCTCAAGGTATAAGAGTGAACATCAAGCGTGTGTGTCAGTGTGTGTGTGTGTGTGTGTGTGTGTGTGTGAGTGAGCCTGAGTCTGTGAGTGTCTCTGTTACGCAACGGGAGAGTTCTTCCCATCTGTGCCTCTCCGCAGCCCCCGCATCCCTGACCAGTGAAGCGAGAAACGACAGCTCTGCCTTGCACTCTGCCTCCCTCAGTCTTCCTCCCAACACTGTCCCCACTCTTCATTACAGTATTATCATCAGCCGCCCACCAAAAACACACTCTTCCTTCCCTTACTATCTCTCTCTCTCTGTTGTGGTTGGCTGAAACTACACCCGGCCGGGGGCCCAAAACGATGCAATATTCATCGTTATCGTCACCTTCGCCGTCAACATCACGCCTGTCTGCCCTCAGCTTAAAGCCCAACCAGAAAACAAAACCCCTCTGCAGGGTGTCTAACCAACATTTTTACTTCTTATGCCTCTAAATACCAGATTATCCCACTAAATGCATCGCTGTCTGCAACGCCCCCCCCCTCCATCCTCTATCTCTGTCCCTGCTCTTCCAGCTCGCCTAGCTCCCCACAGGGCTCATTGTTGTGGAAAAGATGTTAAAACAAAGAGAGCAGACAGTGCAGCGATAATCCTAAACATAGCAGCTGGGAGAATTAGCAAGCCATTTTCCAGGGACTCGCTATCTGCTAACTTTTCACAATCTTAATTGCTGTTAAGAGCTACGAATGTTAGCATTGTACTTTACATTACTTGATGGAGTTTGCCTTTCAGTTTTCACCAGAGAGAGAGAGAGAATGGGAATTCAAAAGGGAAGATGTCTTTCACTTTCACTGCAAATATGTCTGAGAGGGTTTTCCGGACAGGATGTGATCCTGTAGTTTGATGATCGCATTCTTGTCTGGAAAAAACGTTTTAGTTGATTCCACCAGGGCCACTGTGTCAGTGGTCCTATTCAAATGAATGAATTATAGATACACAGAGACCTGTTCTCTGTTCGGGATATTTAGGCAATGAGCGGCGGAGTTTCAGACAGTAATGCTACCCAGAACGGTGGCAGTAATGTCCTTAGTGCTGTATCACATATTACAACAGCAAAACAGTTATATTTTGCCTTTAAATCATTTAAATGAGCTATAACTTTATTGTACGGGTACAGTGGGCATCTTCTTTGCAGCTTAAACACTTTCCTTCTCCCTTTCTCTTGTAAGTATTCTCAGTCCCCCATTGAATACTCCAGTTCACTCTCTCTCTTTCACTATCTATCTGACTACCTCTTGCCCTCTTCCCGGTTCATCCTGGCACTGGAGCGGGCGTGTGATGCCTGCACCTGGCTGCCTGTCTGGTCCAGCAGGGCACCAGTCCCAAATCTGTTACAATATAGGCTGTGGTGAAACACTACTCACTTCAACACCAGAAATCCAGAGAGAGACGACAAGCAAAATGTGCACAATTGCTGCTAACCGCACCTTGGTAAACAACACTCCATGACTAAAAATGATGTCAAATATTTGAACCGCCCGGGCAGTGTTTGTTTCCACTTCTTGTGTGCTGGCACAGCCTCTGCAATGGAAACTTCACTGAAGAATTACAGTAAGCTAAGCAACTACTAATGTGCTTCTTTGAGCAACAAACTCCACTGTTGTTGGGCTTGATTGTGACAGCCAAGTCCGCCACTGCCCAGTTCGCTCCAGGCTGCACATCTATCTGCTCTGCCGTTCTATTACAGGTGCCATAGCTCAAAGGCTGCAATTAAGTGGTTAGGGATACTGCACGTAATTGTTTGGAGAGTGGATTTCCTTTGTCCTGCTCTGTGCTAAAAGCTGGTGAAGAGTTTCAGCTTGATGCTCAAGGAATTGTCTTCTACTCTGTCACGTTTCAGGCAGAAAGAGAGAGACACCTGTAATTGGAATTCCATACTCAGAGCCTCAGGAGTCGTCTGAGAAGGGCTGCAGCTTCAGCCCAGACTGACCACATTTATTGTTCACCCACCCGACCGACATTCCAGGAATAAGCAGAGATGGATCTTTAGTCTGTCTCCCACGCAAGGCCTTCCAAAGAACACACAGTATTGCGCGTTTGCATGCACTGCACACACATCCTATCAATGATGTCAACATTTGGCTGCTTTGTGGTTTTATGAGGAAAGACATGAAGAAGAGGCTAAAAATGCAAAAAGAATAGATGCAAACACATGACTAAATTACACTCATTCACTCAGGCTTTCATTCACTTTTCATTCCTCCACACACAACCAGCCATACTCAGCGTGTGTGTGTGTGTGTGTGTGTGTGTGTGTGTGTGTGTGTGTGTGTGTGTGTGTGTGTGTGTGTGTGTGTGTGTGTGTGTGTGTGTGTGTTGTCCTTTGCAATCCAGCCCACCCGCTCTCAACCGAAACAAACAGACAGCAGCAAACACTCACCTAGGTGGTCTCCATGGAAACTGTTGTCATGGGATGTTCTACCATGGGGCACGAGGTCATGATGGGCAGCGGGTGGCCAGATTTGACCGGTCTTGCGAACGCTCACAATAGTGGCTTCAGACATGACCACGTGGCCTCCCTGCTGCCGGTGGTGACGCTTCTGGGACTGCGGCGTCGGAGGGCTGCTGCTGTCAAAGGAGTGCTGGGAGTTCTGGGAGTTTTGGGACGGCGAGCGGCTCTTCTCTCTAAAGGGCCGGCGGAAGGCCGTGGTAGGACTGGGTGAGACGTGGCTGGACTGACCTGAGGAGAAGTCCTCCTCGCTGGACGTCAGGTTCTCGTTGGAGCTGCAGTCCGGCGTGTAGCCGCCGCCGCCTCCGCCGACATCCTCAAAGCTCCCTGGGGAGTAGGAACGGCGCGGCCAGGTCAGGAGGTGGTCATCACCTCCCCCAAGGTCTCTCATTGTGACTCCACTACCACTTCCACCGCCGCCTCTCCCGTCTCCACCGCCACCTTCACCCATCATCACCCCACCAACGTAAACACTGGAGTAGGCCTGGAACTCGGAGGGCTGCCAAGGAGGGGGTGGAGGTTTGCCACCATTGGCCCTCCCTGAATGTCGCTGGTTGGGTTCCCCATCTTCATATTCTGCATCATAGCCACAGGTGCTCTCAGTGGACCGGCCTCTGTACACAGGCCTGGCGCGCAGCTCCCCTGCCACCGTTGCCAGGTTACCTGGGAGGGAGTGAAGAGATCTCTTTCGCTCCATCTGCATGGCCTGGCTGCCCAGGGAGCTGATCTTGTCAGAGACGTCACGGTCGTTGACCCTGATCAGACCTCTCTCGTGGTGGAATTCCATGTTAGAGTAGAAGGGCGGTGGTGGCGGCGGCAGCTGCTTCTCCTGGCCCTTTGCTACGTCCCCCGCAGAATGAGAGTTGGCCCGTTTGATCCTCTCAAAGTTGGATCTAAGAGCTGCCACGCCAAGTCCCATCCCCAACTTGTCCTTGGGGTCAGAGGGCAGTGCCAGTTCCTTGTCTGGGGGCGGGAGGTTGAGTCTGCGAGGGGAGACGGAGATGCCCCCTCTCTGCTTGGATGGCGAGAGGCCATCTAGGTTGTCACAAGACATGGACTCAGCCTGCTGGGGTACCTCAAAGGCTGACTCCAGGCCGTCTCCGTGGGAGGCTGACTTCCTGGCTGGCGGAGGCCTGGGTTTGGACCTTCCGGCTCCATCTCCAAGAGGCTGATAACGGCTCCTATCCCCACCGCCATACCCTCCACCAACTACCCCTACTACTCCAACTCCACCAGTCTCCTGCATGTGCGGCTGCTGGGACTGGCACTCTGCGCCTTGTGTGGTCGCAGGGTCCATCCCTTCGTTCAGTGGCGTCTTCCTGAAGCCCCACCGCTGCTTGTCGTAGCTCTTCCTCTCTTTGGCCAGGAGGGTCTGCAGGTAGATCATGCGGAAGCGCTCCTTGTTCACCTCCTGCTCCAGGCGCCGGATGGACGCTTTGCACTTCTCCAGCTCCTGCTCGATGCCTACAACAGATCGCAGCTCCATTTTGGGGGGCTCGGACTCCGGGAATTGCGCTTTCCACGCCTCGGTGAATCCCACCGGCTCCACCATATTGTGCCTAATTTATTTCTGTGACCGACCCCGGCTCACACACACACTAGGTGAATGAAGCCAAGGGCGCACCTTTAGTCCTTTTTTTTTTTTTTTTTTTTTGGTCCAGTTCGCGACAGAGTCCTTATCGACAACAATGGCCACTTACAGTTAGAAAGCAGTGGCAGTGTTTGGGTAACCCGTTCAGAAACACACACAGTCTAATTGCTGACACTTGTCGTGGGCTGCGCAGATGCAACAATACATCCCATTCTGGACAAGAGAACCCGGCTGTTCAGCCACAGGAATAGCTGGGAATGTGTGAGGCATAAAAAGGAATAAAAGGCGGCAATAGCGCTTGTCTTTCTCATGCATTATTCCAGGGAAGCACACTTTTCAGAAGATTTTTTTTTTTTTTTTTTGAAATCTCAGCCTCGGCACAATGACAGCATCTGTCCTCGCGGGGTGACACTGGGATCTGGCTCCCGTGGAGGAAAAAAAAAGAAAAGAAAGAAGAAATGTGTTCTAATCCTGCTAGGTTTACTCACTGTCTGTGTTTACCGACCCGGGGTCGTCCGTGGCAGCAGGGTCCGTTCGCTCTTGCCCGTTCATATGGCCGTAATCCCAGGTGCTGCTCCAGACCAAGCGCCTTTGTACCAGCAGCGCTCAAGGAGAAAGGATAAAAAGCGCAAAACACAAGCGAAGACAACATCTGAGTTGTTCAGAGGACGCGTACAAGCGGTGTGACCCGGTTTAAGTAAAATAATTGTTTCGTTATCCCATTTTTTTTCCCACGGTACCTATGTGGTATTGGTTTTTTTTTTCCCCCCCCTGCTCTTTACCAGGTTTATCCCGTTTGTTCGGCCGCGATGGTGCCGCCGCTGTGTGCGCTCCCATCTCAGGCCAGCAACACTGGAGGGGCTGCGAGAATGGGAGGGACCAGAGTGACTGAGAGCCCGCTGGTTAAAGAGACAGAGCAAGGATGCAGGCAGCACTCACATCCTGTTAGTCCAGGTTCACTTTCTGGATATGTTCCGTTCAAACTTATTTCCATACGTTACGCTTTAAAAGAGTCTTCTGCATTTGCAGCCTATACTTATTCTGGCGTATCCTGGCACATAGGGCGCTATTCTTTACTGTAGGCTACTGCTGCTTTGTCCTGCCACACACTCGGATCATATAACCACATATTTAAAGGTCCTTCAAAATGTCTTAGGAACCAGTCAGCTACAGCCTCTCCCAAATCCTACAGTTTTTTATTAACAATCATTAATAAGAATACATTCAGCCTATTACTCCTTCTGGGTTCCATTTAAAAAGCTAGTGGCTGTACCTGTCAAGCAGGTGTTAAAGAACATGTAGGAGTGCTGTTAATATTTAACCCAACACTGCCACTCAGTGGAGTAATATATGTACGTGTGTCTGATTTTACACACAGCTGCTGCTCTATGTTGAGGCTACACCGACTTCACCACCTAAACCACCTCAGTGTAGGTCTTTGCTAAACTGTTAACCCAGTGGTATGGATGGGTTTAATCCTATAAATGACTGTAATTGTGTCAAACTGGAACATCACATTGGCCATGCAATAATGCAAAATAACAATTCAAATACTATATTGTTTTATTTACCTGAAACCACAACCTCAGTAATGCATGTACAACCATTATGAAGTCATCAATAATGATCATCTTTTTACATAATGGTTAATATTGTTCTTCAACCAGGTGTCGCTGAGGGGACTGCAAACGCCCCCTCACCTTATATCACAGTTTTACAGCAGTTGGTAAAGATACATGATAATAATAATAATAATAATAATAATAATAATAATGCAGAGGCAACAGAAGAACGCTGCTGTACTGCAGGATTGCCAATGAATCAAAGTGTTAGTCTGTTGTCCTCATTGCAAAGGACATCATCAGAAAGTAAATGCATCAGTGATCGGCCTACAGTAGTGTTCAAAAGGGGAAAATTAAAGTTAAAAAAACTCAAGTAGAGCACAGTCAAGTTCAGCATGAATCACTTTTCCATGTCTAATATTGTGCAAATTACCCAAACCGTTACAATAAAAACAGTGATTTACATATCTATGGTATATCCATCTTAAACCCATCTTAATGTCAGAGTATTATACATTAGAATCTATAAATATAAATTGCAAAGCCTACGTACAGCAGGAAACGCATGCATGAATGTTTTGTACACTGATGTACAGCTAAGACCATTCAACCCAGTGTTAAAGATTATCTATGCGACAAGCTAACATGGAAGTTCTTCATGCAAGAAGGAACATTGAGGGTATTGAACGCTTCCCTGCACACAAAACTGGAATAGTGTCATATTGACATAGCATCTGCAGACAGAGGTATAAGTATGTTAAGAAGTGGGTGTGTCGTGGTGCATTAGGGCAAAGGTAACTGTTTTCCAGCCCAACCACTTTTAAGTTATGCATTTGGTCTTATTACTGTAAAAACGTCCTTTTTGTCTGTGCAAGGGCACACTGCTGGTCGTCATGTCTGGAGTGTGTGAACTGAAGAGTGAGCACACGTGCTGGGGAGTAGGACGACTCCAGCCTGAGCCACTCTTATCATTTGCAAAGCTTTTATGAGAGCCAACCTAAAAGGGAGAGAGAAACTACATTAGTGAAAAAACACTAAACATTTCAGTTTACAATTTTAAAATAGTTCCTTTTTTTTTTTATTGGTTTTGTGAATCTAGGAAAGTGTCAGAGCGGTGCAAAGAACAGCACACAGTGACATTCACAATAGTGGCATGTGGGCAACATCGTCTAATCAATTTTTATTTGTATGGATCGGCAACCCATGAATTCCATTTTAACATTTCCCCAAAATGCTATCGTTTTATTAGATTCTACTGTAGTTAATTTGTATTTTAGTAGTGTGAAAAAAGCAAATGGATACTCACTCTAGTGACAGGTGAGCCAATGGAAGGCATTGAGGAAGAAAAGCACACCGTTGTTAAGAGGAACACAAACACTCGGTGCAAACAAACCCAGCCTTCTACCCCCCAAAAAAACATGCTTTAGAATTCTCACATGGACATTTCCACACAAAATAATGCTTAAGTGATCTAAGATTAGTCCAGTTGACCGTATGGCCTCTGATCCAGCATGTTCACACTACCACAACGTGTGCTAATCCCAGCACAAACTAAGACCTCTAAATATTAAAGCCTGCAAGAGTCAAACATACACAAGATCTGCTTCGCTGTATCTCTTGCCTGTCAAGTTGTGCCAAGGACACCGAAGCATTCATAGGTCTGAAATTATTTTCGCACACTCACACACACACACAACTCACTGGATATGAATAATGTTGATAACAATTGGCCTTAATCGTATTAAATGAAGACAGAAAACACTTTGATTCAAAGGGTTTATGAGGGTATTTTTTCTTGAAGTAAAAAAAAAAACAACATTTTGGGTTTTTATTCGCAATCCAATTTCATTTGGACTCCTTTCTGTATTAGTATTTTTTCTTCAGATTTTATTATTACTGTCCTTTGAATCAAACGCTATGGAGATGGTAATTAACATACATCACCCCCCACTCAGTTCTATCTCCAAAGCAAAACACAAATAAAGTTAATGAAAGTCAAAAATCAATACAAACAAAATATATCCTTAAACATGTTAAGAGGGATGGGAAATTTTGTTCTTTTTTTCTGCACAAGCAAATAGGGGCACACCTCAGATGTTACGCTTTAGCAAGACCGTTGAGGAAAAGCATCTAGAGATGAGCAAAAAAAAAACATATCTTTTTATCATATTGAGGTAGCTGTGCTCTGCCAAGTGCAGAAAAACTGGCTTATTTTCAAATCATTGTAGTAAAAAAAAAAAAAATACATCCATGAGGTTAATTTATACTTGAGGGGTGGGGGACATATACAATTAAATTAGAAATGATAAACCACATACAGTTCATGCTTGGTCACAGGACATGCGGCTTTGTTTTTCAAGATTTCTTTTTCATTTGTTTAAGCGGAGCATTCAATTGTTCACTTCCAAACCTTTCCCAGTCCTCGTCTGCCACACGCAGCATGTCCTCTCTGAAAGAGTTTATACTGAAGACACAATGGTAAACATGAGAAAATAAATGAAGGCAGTATATCTAAGCCACGCTGAGCAAACAATTGACAAAGCCATTTAGAAAAAAAGTTGCATAAAATTCAATCTCTGTACAGATTAATTGATTACTGATATCTTAAATTTCTTTTCATGAAGAGGGAAGCTAAACAAAACTATTTGCTGTTGTTACTGTAGTGACACGAGACAACTGATATTCCCAAAATCATTAAAAAATATAAACCTTGAAGGCAATATTGACAATAATAATAATAATAATAATAATAATAATAATAATAAAAAAAAACCTGGCAACAGTATATTTTCTTTCAAACCAGCAACACAACTACTAGAGTGATGGTCTTCTGACACTCGCATTTAAAGCCTCACCCATTCAAAAATCCTATCCCAACTCAAACCAGGTGACTTTTCAATGTTAATTATTTGTTACGTTTCATGTTAAAGTTGGTCCTTCCTGTACACACATGGTAGGCACCACAAGTACACGCGCTAACTCTACAAACACGCACACACGCAAGCTAATCACATGTAGGAAGGCAGATAGGGAAAAAAGAGAGGACAGAGGGAGGTGATGGTGGGGGTGGGGAGGAAATGGAAAAGTCGAGGTTGTGCTCAAGTCAGTCAGGACCAGAACATGTCGGCCATGTTAGTGTCGGTGCTGTAGATCCAGAGGACCAAAGGGAGGCAAATGGTCACGAAGGGCCAGGAGATGCCCTCCATACATGCAGACAGGCAGCAGCCTTTGCAGCTGGCAGGCTTCTCCAGTTCTTTACCGGGCTCCAGGTAGTTCCTGGCGGCAAACTTGAGAATCTCGTCAAGTAGAATAACAGGCAGTGAGATCTTGAGCACCATCAGCCATTGTGTCATATTCAGAGGGGTGATCTGGAAGATGATCTGAGAAAAAAAGCACAGAAGACGAAAGTCAAACTGTGGCTCAGTCTGCATGGTACACATTCCACTGTTGAGACAGCAGACTGGATCACAATTTTAGCTTCATATTTGACAGCAGAAGAAATAATTATTGTATCATGACAGCACTACTTCCATTCCTCATTTCACGGTATCCCATTCTATGTGTCAAAGTAAAAGCAATATTTCTCACTGGAAGAGGCTCCACATAGAGGATGAGGAAGTGAAGGGACATAGAGAGGCAGATGGCTCCCAGCAGCCACACGTTGTCCCAGGGAGGCATCCTCACCAGTGACTGGTTCTCTGACACGCTAAGCAATAACAAAGACACATGGACAGGTTTGTTAAAAAAAAAAAAAAAAACATCATTCACTGACATCCGAGACAGTACTTACAAAAACTGCAGTGTACGTTTACACAAGGGTTGAGTGTGAAAGTGGAAATGGAGATATAGACCAGGGTTATGAAGCACAGAAATACAAGCAGTGAATAACAATGGAAAATGTAAAGATCTGGAGTTAAATAGTCACATAGAGCATTTTCTGGAGACATTTTATTTGTTTTTCCTGACTAAAAATGTTGGACCTGCTGCTGGATGCCTTGCTCAAACTAACCTGTTTAGGGCATTGCACATCTCAATGGTAACCAGCACAGACAGGGCCATGGTCATAGGGTAAGGGGACTCAAACACCTTACAGTCTAGATTTGCAAAGTCTGGATTGTCTGGACTGCACTGCAGGAAGTGGCTCTATAAGAAGAAGAAAAATACAGATTAAAGCTAACAGCAGATACAATGAAGTTAGGGAGTTGAAGTGTGCATAATTAGCATGATTGTAGTTTGGCTGTAATTCATACCAGCTGGTAAAAGGTGATCCTTGGACCATCCTCAGCAGCAACAAACCACCAGGCAGCAGCACCAACAGTGGCCGCCCCAACATAACCTGGTGACACAAACAAAAAGACAACGCGTTTTCAAGTGACTTCTACATTAACACTATTTTCACATCAGGCTAATTTGAGCAAGCTAATTGCTAGATTTTGCATTGATTAGGTGGACATTAGTCTCGCTTTGCCAGAGCATCCTCCAAGGCCCTGCGGAGGAGGGTCTGGCTAGTCCACATAGCATTCCAGGATGGCATGCTCTGGTTTACTGGCATTTCTTTACACCAATCACCATCGTCATGGGCGGCACTAAGCTCGTGAAGGAACTTGTTTTGGTGGAACGTGTACGTTCAAAAGTTGTTTTAGTCGTACGAGAGAAAACTCAGATTGGACAGACATTCTAGCTGTCTGGATTTACCCTGCAGAGATCTGAGGAGCAGTTAACCATAGTCCTCATAAATCCACCGGAGTTTCAAATTCCAACACAAAGAAAGCAGAAGGAAATGGACATCGGTGAAAAGACACGCATCCGGCAGAATTTCCTGCGGCACTGGAGCCATCCCAGAAGTGGAACGTTGTGGATACAGACCAGGTGGACATACAATCAGCTGTCCCAGTGTATGACTGCCTGCTTATGGTTGATGCTTTCCAAAGTTTTCTACCAGCACTTTTGTATCAACAAGAGAAACAAAACATCAGCCTGTAGTGCTCATTAAATGCCAGATCATCTTTCCTGTTGAGTCGATACGGTGAAAAACTAAAACACTACACATACAGCAACCACTTACATCCAATGGCTAGGTATCTGAAGAAGAGCCATCCAGAGATGAGGGGCTCACGGGCGTTGCGTGGTGGCTTACTCATGATGTCCAAGTCTGGTGGGTTGAAGCCTAAAGCAGTGGCAGGCAAACCATCAGTCACCAGGTTGACCCAGAGCAGCTGAACAGGGATAAGGGCTTCCGGGAACCCCAGAGCTGCAGTCAGGAAGATGCTACACACAAAAGTATCATGATTATGAAAGAGTAAAAGAAACTGTGTGATGTTAAGGTAGGATCGATATGTGTGTGTGTGTGTGTGTATTTCAGAGGGATTGAGTTGTACGGGGAATGGAGTGTGTCTTTGAGTGTATAAACCAGTCATCCTTACCAGACTACCTCGCCCACATTTGAAGAGATGAGGTATCTGATGAACTGTTTCATGTTGTTATAAATAGCTCTGCCTTCCTCAACTGCAGCTACAATGGTGGAAAAGTTGTCATCAGCCAGCACCATCTCAGAGGCGGTCTTGGCCACAGCTGTGCCTGAGCCCATGGCAATACCAATTTCAGCCTTCTTTAGAGCAGGAGCATCGTTGACTCCATCACCAGTCTGAAGAAAGAGTGAAAACAAGGAAATTAGGAAGAACTATTTTTACAGTGTATTATAAACTTTCCATTGGAGATCATTGGTCTTATATGGTTAACTTTCAAGAACATTTTGTGTTGGAGGAAACTGCATGTTTAAACAAGAATAAACCAACTGATGGTAGATGGTAATGCTTTATCAGCATGCCAGAGGTCCTAAACACACTTTGAATAGGTAAATAGACACACAGGGCCCTTTTTCTTACCATAGCTGTAATCTCATCATAGGACTGCAGATACTCAACAATCTTAGATTTATGTGAAGGCTCAACGCGGGCAAAGCAGCGGGCCTTGACCACAGCGTCTCTTTGAGCAGCAGGAGAGAGATCATCAAACTCTCGGCCAGTATATGCCATGCTGGAAACATCATCGTCCTCTCCAAAAATACCAATACGTCTGCAGATAGCCACTGCCGTCCCTAAGATACAGACGAGAGAGCATTTACTTCATGGGGCTTCCTGGAATGCAAGTCAGTATGCAGACCTATATGTGGCCATTTTCCGTGTGTGTGTAGTGGTTAAATGTTCTCTTGCACATTAGAATGAACATCGTAAAAAAATTAATTAAAAAAAAGTTATAATGATTTGAGTCAGTTTTCTCTCTAAGCAGATGTGGCGTTCTCTACGTACCCTTGTTGTCTCCAGTGATCATAATTACTCGGATGCCTGCAAGGCGGCAGAGTCTAATAGAGGCTGCCACCTCTGCCCTGGGAGGATCCAGCATGCCCACACAGCCAACAAATGTCAGATCAGTCTGGATGATGGAAGAAAAATAGATGCAACATTCTAATTATTTTTGCTTATCGGCACTTATAACCATCAGACGCTCAGAGCCAACAACGTTACACCTGTAAAAGTAACCTAGCCACCAAAAGTGAGACAGAAGCTTTAGGTGAAACAATCGACCATATCAATCTGCTCGGCTCTCACCTCATACTCAATGAAGCGGGTGGAGTCCTCCAACACCAGCTCGTCTTTGCTCATGCGCTGGTCTCGGGTGGCGAGAGCCAGACAGCGCAGAGTGTCCCTGCCACTTCCATATTCCCTGATCACAGACAGTATTTTTTCCTTGATGCCAGGGGTCAAGGGCACCTTGTTACTGCCTACCCGGATGTGTGTGCACCTGTCAATCACTCCCTCAGGGGCACCCTATGAGCAAGCACGAACAGGAGAATGAGGATACGAAGAGGTGGACTAAACGGTATCGAAGACAAACGTTTTCATCAAGCAAAACATTTTATAGTCTAATATTTTTGGGAAACAAATTTCCCAAAATGTCTAGTAGGCCTATGCTTTAATGAAAAAAGACTCTCTCTAAGATGATCAGTAGTAATAGTACTATAAAGTTAATGAAAAGCATTTATTTTAATAGCATGGATAGACAGCTGGTCAACACCAGTAATGTCATGTTTTTTATGTCACAGCCTTGGACACTTTATATCCTACAGTAGTTGTAGATTTGTCTGTTTCTTACCTTTACAAACATCTTGCCAACAGAGGACCGGGCCTTATTAGCAGTACAGTACACAGACATTGACTTCCTGTCTCTGGAAAATTCCAGTGTAAACTCTTTCTTCATCAGCTGCTTGATTACCTAGAGATTTGTGGAACACAATGGAAATTGTATTTTAATAGTCTTTCTGCATTTGGTTTGTTTCCTCTTATTGAATAAATGACAGAACATTGGTTTCTATTGCAAGGAAATGACTTTGAATAACAGAAGGTTACATACAGAATTACAGGCGTTGGCTCTCTCAATCTTGGACAGGCCTTTGACATCTGTATCAAACACGTTCATCTTCTCCACCAAGCATGTGAGAGCCGTCTCTGTGGACTCGCCCACCTTTTCATACACACCTTTGGTCTGGACACACACAGAAAAATGAAAAACCATATGGTTGATATCACACAAAACATGTAAGGCATTGTCGACAGAGCCACATCAGCACTTTTAGTGGATTATGTGCCAGTTAACTTGCAAAAAGATTCAATACCAACCTCATTAAAGTCCAATGAGGAATCATTACAGAGAGCACAGATAGACGCCAGCTCCACTAAGGCATCATACTGGGAACATTTGACTGTTTTGCCATCATGGAACCTAAACAACACACAGATGTAGACAGGAAGCAACAAGTGAGCCAATTGTGCAGATTTTCATGAAAAACCAAGGTGGAGAAGGGGTTTGTATTTGTAACATGTTGAGAAATCAAAGCATTCCAAAATAAATGTTCACCTTAGCTTATAAGTTATGGGATTTCTTTTTGTTATAGATACATTATTTTCATCTTATAGCACACATGCGTCTGAGAATGAATACTCACACTTCTCCATCCGGGGCATATGTGGAGCCAGTAATGGTGAATTCCTTTAATGAGCAGTGATCACCCTTTGCCTGATCAACGATAAACATCTAGAAACACAAACATTGTAAAGACAAACTATTAGAAATTAATAGTCACACTATTTGTTGACTCTGTGGGTAAATGCCCAAATTAGAGTTGCAACAATATTTCTGTGCCACATTTTAAGGGCTGTAGCTATTCCATTATACATTCAGGTCTTAATGCCGGGAGCAAAGATGGGCAAAAAAAAGCTGAGATTGTGAAGGACAGTGCATCCAGCAGGTGGCAGCAGACTAGCGTCCACAGGAAAGGAACCTTCATATCATGAGTCCGCTTGAACATAAAGCAGAGTATAATAATGAAATGGTGAGCCAAAGCAGACACTGAGCACTCTGGTGGGAACGGGTCCATAAATGTCATCTTACAGCAAGGCAGACACAGAATTCCCATGTGCAGTCACACTACATGAATACAGTGTATAAAAGTGAATCAATTTAAGGCGGAAATAGTTTGACCTTGAGTATCCAAACCTTTGGGTAAGGAGACTGGTTACAGTGTCTGGTTTACTAAGGATCTTCATAAAATAGACTCAAAGTTTTTCCAATTAAAAGTTCAAGGGACACATTTCTTTCACCCACAAAAAACAGCCATATTATATTAATATTTGGTTCCACATCCAAATGAGAGGCAGTTCATTTTTCTATAAAGACAGGGACATTTTGAAATCAGCAACCAAGGCCAAACCGGAGACAAAAAAAGTAAAGAGGTAAACAACACAATAAAGGTTTTGAGTCAGACCACACCTCAGTTACCATAGACGTTAAGGGTATGCATTCACTCATTACATATTCTTACATAAAAGCACCACATTTGCGAGGGCCAGGACAGAGATACATGAGGGATGAAACAGAAATATCTGAAAAAAATGATGAGCTGGCATTATGGCTGCACTCCCCTCAGGCACCAGCAACACTACAAAAGTAGTGATGTCAGTGGCAGTCCTATTCAAAACACAATAACAAGTAAGGAATTGAATTCTCTCAGGGCACTAAACTTTAGTACTGCCCTATTCGGACAGTAGTGATTTGCATCAGTCAAGCACAAGCTTCGCTGTCAGCGATTATCAAATAGTTATTGACATAAAGAAAATGATGCTCAAGAGAAGATGAAATTGACAGGGGAGAGAAAGAATCTTTCAACACAAGGTCAGTTATGCAACTCTACTGCTGGTTCTGCTGCAAGTGACTAACTGCTGCATACTGATCAGCATGCTGCCTGAACAAGAAGGGGGAGGAGAGTCAAATGAGAAGGGAAGAAAGGAGAAGGGAAACAGAAGACCGACGAGATAAAGGGCTGAGGAATAGCACTGAGAAAGATGGACGGACATAGCAGGAAGAAGAAATACAATGTCAAAAAACTAGCTAGAAAGCAACACTAAATGGAAAATCATACATAATTTGTAAGACTAAAATAGACAGTAAATGGATAATAGTTAATATAGCCTGAAGTTATTCATGCTCATAAGGGATAGAAAAATAAATACATCTAACAGCCAGGTACAATTCACTTCAATTGTCTATGAGAAGGCTGAGACAGACTTGGCTGACAACATGTTTGTTGTTAGAACATTAATTAAGTCAAGAGGTAATGAATGGTCTTTAACATTTATTTTATTTTATATATATATATATATATATATATATATATATATATATATATATATATATATAATTTTATGTCTCCTGTTTTAATTGAAATGTGCATCTCCAACAATAATTTGTTGAAGCTGTGAATTCTTGTTTAACATCACAGACTATGAATGCCAAAGCTAGCTGGCTCAATTGGCCCCTTCAAAAAATGCAATTCTATTTTGCATCTAGAACATGGTGTGTATTTATATCAGATTTATGAATAACTCCAAGAAATTCACAAACACAATTTAGCTTTTGTTGATATGTGTCAGGCTTCTTTTCTCTGTCCCTGCCACTGTTAACTTTTCTCTTACCCTGCACACAGACATCTGATTGGTGGTCAGCGTGCCAGTCTTGTCAGAGCAGATGACAGATGTACAGCCAAGGGTCTCCACAGACGGCAAACTGCGGACAATGGCATTCTTCTTGGCCATGCGCCGTGTTCCTAAAGCCAGGCAAGTAGTGATGACAGCAGGCAGACCTGGAGAAAAATAGCAACAGAACCACAGAGGAAAAGAGAATTAGGACCTATGGTAGAGGAGATAAGCAGTTACAGAATTTATTTACTCAAGTATCGACTTTCCAAAAAAACTGTTCCTGCAGTCTGAGTAATGACACAGCATTGGAACCTCTCAGAGCAACAATCATGTCCAGGGCAAAGCTGCATGCGTGGCTCCCCAGCTTACCCTCAGGGATAGCAGCAACTGCCAGAGCCACAGCAATCTTAAAGTAGTAGACAGCACCTCGGATCCAGGAGCCTCCGTGGACAGGATCATTGAAATGTCCAATATTGATGATCCACACAGCAATGCAGATCAGTGTAATAACCTAGAACCATACAACATTAGCTTACATTTAAAGATCATAGCAGCAATTAACTGGAATCAACATTACACATTTTTATCAAACAGAAATAGCTGAGGTTGTTTTATTTACATTTTGTTTTGTATTAAAAAGAAAAACAGAGTGAGAGAATAAAGTAACTTAACGAATTACCTTGGATAGTTGCTGTCCAAACTCATCCAGCTTCTGCTGCAGTGGTGTGCGCTCCTGCTCCGTTGCTGCCATTTCATCTCGGATTTTGCCAATCTCTGTGGCGCCGCCGGTGGCCACCACCACACCAATAGCCTTACCAGCTGCAATGTTGGTTCCCTATGGAGGAGAAGTGAAACAAAACATATTACACATTAAAGGTCGACTCCTTCTGCATCCTTTTCAGGTTTTTCAAATAGAAATGCAGAGTCAGCCGTTAGCAAAAAGCAGTGACGTAGGTTACCCCAGTAACCTAATCAATAAGGTTATGAATAATGTGAATGTTAGTACTAGCTGAACTAACGTTAGCTGTGCTGAATTTGGGAATAACTGAGTGTTAGATTTTTGAAGTGGGTTTGTATGAGGTACTTATCCATAGTCGGTGGAAATATTCTGAATATAGCGTACACTTAAACTGATAGATTTTTTTAGGTGGCTAAAATATGTTTTTCTGCTACCCTACCCCCGTCCACAGCAGTACTTATCGCACACTTTAAAATCACCAGACTCCTTTGACAAAAATAGTAATTTCGCCTCACAGAAAACAGGAGTTGCTGATCTACTGCTGCTTCGACCGGTTAGTCTGTATTAATGTGTCTTTTAGATCTATCTGAATTAATATGGTGTCCCCAGCATTACATTAACACAAAAATCTAAAAATAAATTTTAGATAATGATACACCCTTTAATTATGCTTCTGGGCATAGGGATAAAACCAGTTTAACAACTATTCAGAGACACGTGTCACAGAGAGGAGGTTCAACATGCAGCATGTATAAACATGCAGCGAGTCGATACATTGCGCTCCTAAACAGATTTTAGAAACAGTGGTAGCTGCTATAGAAGCAAATGTGACAATTTCTTTTGTAGATAAATGGAATGGAATTGTAGATGAATGGGCACTTCAGCTGGTTAGTCATGCACTGCTATTGTATGTTATCTTGCATGTATGAGATGGATAAAGTAAAAATCTAAATGGATAATTTATTATTTTTCCAAAAGTGCCATCACTCTCAAAGAACTGGATGTGAAGAGGGATGGTAGCATAAAAAAACCAGGAGGATGAGTAGTAGGATGACAGCAGAACACTGTTGCCTTAATAGGTGTAGTCAGACACTGAAAAGTGTAAAATATAACTCGACAGACTAAAATGGTCTTGTGAGTCACTCACAGAAAAGAGCATGTTCTTCTTGTCCTGGTTGACAGCACGCGGGTCTGGTACAGGGTCAGTGTGTTTGATCACAGACACAGACTCTCCTGCAGGAAGAGGAAACAAAGGGATATGGGAGAGGGAAGCAGTGAGAAAGTTTCGACACAGGAGAGAAAAGTTGTGATGCATGGTTGACATTTGGGCAAATGTGTGGAAAAGGCTTTGCAGCTTTCAAAACCCATATCTGATGTGTGCTTGCACTGTGTATGTCTGTGCATGTAATCAACCATGCAAGGTCTGAGTTAGACAGGGAGCATTTGAAAAGCGGTATATAGCCATGAATGGGGAAGGGAAGAGGGGGGGAAAAATAGCTGAAACACTAAAATATCCCATGGAATTTGCTTCCAATTAAGGCAGCAGAGGAAGACAAGCGACTTAAGGACTTGATTCACATAAACCTATTCTCTCGTTAACCATCCTTCCTTATCCATCTTCCCTTCTAATTTTTTCCCCATCTACACTACTGTCCAATTATTCATCCATTTAATTTTACTCTCATCCACATCACACACTTCTTTTTGTTTTGACTGAGCAGCCATGACAACAGGGTGTAATGAGGGCATGTGCATCAAAAGGAAGAAGAAAAAGCACATTCTAGTTTTGTGTCTGGGTTGATCAAAAGAGGCGAGTCTGTAGCAGAGGCAGGCCAGGAAATTATGTACAAGTAATGCATGTCTATATATTTATTTGTAAGCTGTACCCGAAAGATATAAAATGTATAATAATGTCTAATGGTCAGGCCACCGAGACACAGACATGAACAGATAGAAGCTCACATACAAAAATGGGATGAACAATCAAAACATGGTTTTACCTGTAAGAATTGATTGGTCTACCCTCAGTGTTGTTGACACGATAGACGACAGCCTAATGTCTGCTGGCACTTTATCACCAACTGTGGACAGAAACAAGAAAGCACAGGACATACTTAAGTACCTCATTACAATTTAAAAGCATCTGTTAATGGCATGACTACTGGTGGATGGGTACTTTGTACAATACAAGCAATAAAAGCAGATACTGTAGGCGGTGTTCGGATTTGATCAAATACTGTATCCAGCCATGTAAATGTCCTACACATACAAAGACATATTAGAGCATGTTAGAATGAAGAGATAATACCTTAAGATAAGCACAATTAACAAACAATCAAAAAATCACCACACACAGACACCAAGTCTTGGAAATAAAAGCAACTGCTGTGTTATCCCAACTCATGCTCCTTGTGACTGATAAAATAATCAAACTCCAGTTATTTGTTGTAGAGAGGCTAAGGGAAAGTCATTGATTAAAAATGTATTAAAGTTCCTTTTCATCTCCTGCACTGGACACAAATAGATGTCTCCTCATTCTTTCCACTAACACATGGTTTTAGCAATCCCCAGTAAAACAAATGTAAAATGTAAATATACACCAAATTCCAAACAAGCGTTTCCTCTGCAGAAAGCAGTTAAGTACCATCAAAGCCAGTGACGTTTATTAGCTTTGCTTAAAAAGGGTATCAAACTGTTTTACTCCTCTGTAGGATTTCCCATGCAGTTTGGTTTGGATCTGGGCAGATACAAGGTGTTAACAATCGTTCAGCTTTGTGAACTGATTAAAGAAAAGGGTATTTAAAAGTTAGACCACGTTGGGCATTCTCCTTTTAAGTGACATTTCTCTTTTCCATTACAAAGCACTTATATGGGACAGGACTGGAACAACAAACTAGCAATATACTAACTACCTCTTGAAAGGTCAAATCTATGATGAAGATTAAGAAAAAAAATGACCTGCGATAATGTTTTAAAAAGCATCTGTAAAGTACATTAAATTCTTGGAACTACTAGGTTTCTATAAAATACTGTACTATTACAGTAAGACTATGAGACAACTAATGCGTGTTACACACTAGCCGCAGCCCAGCTAGCACGCAAATATGACGTCATGGGGTTGCCGTAACTCCGACGAGTCCTGGCATCCGGTTGCCCAGGAGCTCGTTCATGCTTCCTGTTTGCGCTTTGTCGCACGCCGCTGAAAAAAAAAAAAAAAAAAAAAAAGTGGTGCGCGACCTCTGCTCGCGCCCTATAAATCCAGGCATGCCGGCAAGATCTACATCATTTTGACGTCACGATGGCGCGCGCCAGCTACTGTAAAACGGCTTTAAGGTTCCCCATAGCACCCAAAATGAATGGCTGACATTTTAATGAAATTCCAAAGCACAAAGGAAAATGTCACTGTCACCAAAATTAAATATTACAGTAAGACATCATACAGCTTGAAAGGTAAAAGCAATATAAAGCAATGGCCCAGAGGCTCTTAAGAGATCCCTCTGTGGACAGTGGAGAGAGAGTGGTGACAGACATGTAAACCAACCCTTGGTCCTCTGCAGTGCACTTCTGAGTAGAGAGGAAGAGAGGGGGCAAGCAGGAGCGGAGAGAATGGGAAGGGGGATTAGATGAGTCCTGCAAAAAAACACGTCCAAAAATGGGAAAACTATTTTGATCAGTTGCAAACATGTGCTGCTGGATTTGGGGGAGGCGGAGGGGGGGGGGGGGATGATGAAAACTTCTGTTTTGAGCAAGGAGAACCCTCACCACGTCACACGAGTTGAATTAGTGTGTGAGCTCTTTGGTACAAACTGTTCATTCATTCCCACTATTCTCATGAGTATAGGACAGATTTAAGCAACTCATACAGAGACTAAAGTGAGGAAATTCTACTCAAGAACGAAGTACTAAGCAACCAATGAAACAAACGCATCACTGCATGGTTTCACATCATACATGGTTTACACTATACCAATATTTCCAAAAATGTTCATTGTGATTGATAATGCTTCTAGATTGTACCAGCTGCACTACCAAATTTGGTTCTCCACTTGACTAGAGGCTGTCAAAGCCACTTCATCACCTGCTTGCCTTCAAACTAGATTCCTCCGTAACAGACAGGAGATCGTGTAGGAGATTAACAAGAATAGAATGAGGGAGGACACAAAAGAGACGAGGAACTGCAGCCGCTGAAAATAAAAGGAAACAAAGTCCTGTGGGAAGGTTCCTACAGAAAGTCACTAATTAGAAAACCTCCTACATCAAAGTAATAGTGAAACTCCCCCCTAGTCATTGGTGTATACTGGGAATAAGATCACAGCAAGTAGAATAACCCACTTTTACAGGTAAAGAGAATAGTTTGGCAGCAATAAAAAAAAAAGATAAAATATTAAATTAAAGAGAAATTTGTCACCTTTTATGTGGCTTTCCAATCAGTGTTGATGGTAAATGCAGTCGATTGAAGCAATACATTCCTCGTTGCGTGCACTGACAGAGAAATCTGCAAGTTGCAGCTGCAAAATCTGTTCTTCCGGCATCCAGTGACTTGACAGTGAAGTAGTTGGAAGCAAGGAAGAACTACAGGCTATTCAGCGTAGATTTTGCCTCTGGGTAGCAAGGCAGGCGTGCTGTAGATGGCGCTAAAAAACAGAACTTTCTTATTCTCTTTAGTTGTTTCGCAAACTAGCTACATTTCCAACAGCAAAAATGGCATCCATAAATATGAGTGCAGAGAATATTGTGGAGAATTTTTATGGTGTACATTTTACAGCCATATTTATTCGAGCCAGGATATATGGCCCTAGAAATGCAGTGGAGAGAGGCCGAGGCTGGGAGGATATGGCCGGCAGGGACTATCCAAAACCTGAGCCACTGAGAGCAAACATCGACTGGTGGTGCCTTTGCTCAAACTGCCCTCCGATGGCAACAGAAACAGAATTATTTTGCTGCAGTGAATGTCAGCGCGGGCAGTATTTGTTGGGTGCTGACACCAACGTCGAGAGCTTGTGTGTGCGTTACTATGCACAGCAATTTTACTCCTCATTGGAATGAGGTGTGCTGGAGACCTTATGGATCCCGAAGATAAACTGGGAACAACCAAGACCAGCAGGGCAGAGAGGGCAGATGAGTATTTTTGACCCGTAACGCTATGGCCAAAAATCGCTATGGTCAAAAATCCTATCCTACAGACTAAAGAGAAACTCTTTGTTTGGTACAGATTTTCGCAAAAATTACACTATAATCATTAAAAAAAAAAAAACGACCGAGATGACGCAAACCTGCTTTGTTATTGCAGGACAGGGCTGGGCAGTTCAGGACTGGGCAGTTCAGTGCATGTGCATTTCGTTTTTTACGTTCATAGTGTTTAAAACTTGTTAGATTGATGTTACAGGACTCGCACTTCGCAACTGACGAGTCTGATAGCCTGTTAACGATACATGATTGTCCACCGCAGGTTGACATCGGGTTGCTTTTCTCCAATAGTTGATTCAAACTTAACTTTTTACCACAGGCATTCAAAATTCAAAATTATGTATTCATTTTTCAATTACTGTTAATGTTTAATGTTGCTACAAGTCATTTTACACACAATTAATACAGTTATGTTTCAATTAGCTACAGAAATTTGCTGCAGTGCCTCAAAACTTGCAGCCGTCTCAACTTAAGAGACATTATCTTTCATTTAATCCTACATCACATGCTCCTTTTTGCTCTCATTTTCCTGGGAAAGAGGGGACAGCCTCAGGGCTAGAGACCTTTCTTTCTCCCATGTGAACAAAGTATTTTATCTGTTCCCTGGAGTGAGGGACAAATGTCATTCTACACTTAAAGTGATAACACATGTGTTGTGAAACTTCTAAGGCCTTAAGGGAGTTGTATATTTGCTCTCGCTGTGACTGGGGGCCCCTGATGTGCTAGCACATAGTCTGCAGCCTTCTGGGACCGTTCATAAGGTCATCAAGGGACTCCTCCACTTCTCTTATGAATGGAAAAAATGAGATCAAACCCTAACACACACAAACACACATGACATATATGACAATAATGACATTTATGGTGAACACTGCCCTCAGACTGTGGTTAAGTTAAAACCACAAGCCAGGAGAACAGACGTGATCAGTCTCACATACAATCCATATCCGAGTTACGTACAGCCAGAACGAATGAATCAGGGAAGAGGAGGAAGTTGGAAGAAAAGGGCACTCTTTTATTCCTTATGCACAGGAGGCTTTTGCTACAAGGGTCAAGGCCATCACTTTGGCAACAGACTCAGAACCTATTTTCCAATAAGGAATTGCAAAGTAAAACAAAAGCAAACTGAAAGAGAGCAAAGAAGCAAAGAATTGTTGCCGTTGCCTCAGTAGTGCTGGCAGTAATAAAATCAAGTAGACACACTTGGGTTTTTTAATGAAACGTTGCCATAATCAGGAGACCAAACAGTATACGAATGGCTCAACTGAAGGACAGCAAGTCATTATGATATGGGAAACACAAGCTAGAAACTGCGGGCATAACTGAAGATAACTAGGAAAACTAAGAGCCCTCCCTGTAAAATGAGCTGATGTAAAACTAAAAAAAACATATCTTTGGCTTTTGCATGCAACTTCAGAGCCCTCAGGAGGTTGAAACCTTACTGTCATACTACTTATCATGGTCCAGCATGACCAGTTACATAAAGCAATCCTTTCTTACATTCTGCGCTCAGAAATGTTTGTATCCACCTATAAAATCGAGGAACCTCTGTATGTGTGTATTAGGGCTGGGAGGATATGCTTTTGTCCCGATTCAATTCTTTCACGATAAGAACTGGTGCCGATTCGATTTGTATTGCGATTTTCATTTATTGTGATTCTAGAAGTATTGCGATTCGATACCATTGCGATTTTCTTTTCCTTCTTTAACAAAAACAAAACTTCAATAACACACTTCTAGAGACTATATATTAAGAGACATTTCTAAAAACAACTTTAAAAAAAATTGTTTTCTATGAAGAATGCACATCACATGTATGTCAGTCAGTCTGACATTTACATAACATGGATTTTCTGCATTGTCTGCTTTCGGTCTGTTTTGCTGTAAACGGATATGATGTAGTCGCTGTCAGTGGTAACATATAAACAGAAAATATTTAAGTGAATCATTGGTAAATATATATATATATATATATATATATATATATATATATACACACACACACACACACACACACACACATATATACACACACATATATATATACACACATATATATACATACACACACACACTAGGGAAAATAATCAATTTGAAGTATAATCATAGTAATTCAGACAATCAGCACACAGAGTTCCACTAACCACTTAACAACAATTGCTCTGACGGAACAGCTGAGCTTGTGATGGCAAAATCATTGCAGTTCTAGATCTAAAAGTACTTAAAAAGGATATAAATCATATGCCTGGTCTGACAAGACACTTTGCAGCCTGGCATCATCAACCATCACGCTGCAACTCGCTGGTCAACTAGGTGGTTTCCCTGCCGCTGATAACAATTAATACATGCCCAAAGAGCTCTTTGGCTAAGTGAACTATGGTAGTTTCTGCAGATACTGTGCAAGTCAAACACGTTAATCAACTCAATCCTCATTACTTATGTGAACTCAGTGGCCCATGTATTGGATTTAGGACCATATTTATGTGAACAGCTTGCTGCCACAGACAGTAAATCATATGGCCGTAAATAAAGCATACAGATCAGCTTGTTTGATTCAGCTACTGTCCCACTAAAACATTAAAGTTGGCAGGTTGAATGATCTACAAGACTTTGAATATGGGGCAACAGTTGCAGCAACACAAGCAGCGGCTCTACTTGGATTATAACAAGACAATGTACAGCAGTCCATGCCTAGATGTTCTCCTTTCAGAAAGGAACTAGATAAGGAGGCTATAGTGGCCACATGATCACCAAGACTGTGAAGCTGCAGCCTTAAAATCTGAGAATCATCTGCAGCTGGTGTCCAATTAGTCTTACTGTGGTTTTATTATCGGAGGAAAGAACGAAACCAAATTAAGTTGAAATAACAATTTCTTTTAATTTTTTTTTAGCAGATTAAGGCTGCCAAAAAAGTACTGTTAAATAGCATAATGTACTTTGTGAGCCTCTTTAAAAGGTGCCATGACATGGTGCTCTTTGGATGCTTTTATATAGGCCTTAGTGGTCCCTTAATACTGTATCTGAAGTCTCTTTCCCGAAATTCAGCCTTGGTGCAGAATTACAGCCACTAGAGCCAGTCCCACAATGAGCTTTACTCAGGACGTGCCATTTCTGTGTCTGTAGCTATTGAAGAGGAGAGGGGGGGGCAAGGTGGACCAACTGCCACTTTGCTCGTTTGAAAGCCATGATGTCTCTCTCTCATGGGTTGGCCAAATTCTCTGGGCGGGCAAAGCAACGAAAGGGGAGGTAACCTTGCTCCTTATCACCTCATAAGGAGGAGATTCCAGAACGGCTCATCTGAGCTTTCATTTTCTCAAAGGCAGAGCAGGATACCCAGGGCTCGGTTTAGAACCTATCACCATTTCAAGCCAATTGGGGACCATAGGCAGGCTGGGGGGACTCATATTAATGTTAAAAAAAACCCATAAAGTGAAATTTTCATGCCATGGGACCTTTAAATAAAACATAAAAATATTCCTTATTTTCCCCATGCATAAGTTAACTGTTTAGTGCTTTACATTTGTTTTCACTTAAGATGAGAGTGCTCACATTAGTTTATTCTGAGGCATTATGACATGTGACTCAGTACATCAATAATGCTGCAATATTATACCATTTTGCAATAAATACTTTGGCATGGTAGGCAGGCCTCTTCCATTGCATAAAATTATTCCTGCATAAGATTATTCTCATAGTCAATACATTTTGCTATACCATTATTACAGTGGCCATTTACAGTGGCTTTGTTCAGTCATTCATTGTCTTTTGTTGGAGGCAGGCAAAAAAATTGTTGTGCGGCAGCTGCAGTAAAAAGCTACAGTCACTATAAGCCATGATACCATGCCAGGCAATTACAGTATATAAAAACGCAGATTATGGTTTTGACTAGGAACCACGCTGAGAAAATTTCCCCCCGGTTAATAAACCTGCTACAACACCTGTGTTACCGATTACACTGCAAATACAACATGGTTGTGTCTGGCCTCTCCAATACTCAGGTTGAGCTTTTGCTGCACAGCTCATTTTGGCATCCGCTGGGTTGAGACAGGAGGCACCCATGTTAACCATAGATTTGTGTAGATACCAATTGGGCTGATTAACCAGCCGCGTGGAGCTCCTATCTCATCTATTTTCTGGTCTATTTTCTCCATAAGTGAACCTGTCAAGAAAACACACTGATAATATACGATAAAAATAGATTTGATATTAATGATGGGATTCTGCACTTTTGCTTTTCACTTTGACACGAAATCCTCCGCCATCGTCTCGTCAGTGAAATCTAACTCCTGATACTCTGTGCTGCGATGCTGCAGACAGTTTCACCGGGCTACTGATACGCAAACATTTACAAAATGGGTTTTCCATCTATAAAAAATAGCAAAACAGTGGCAAGAAATGTAATCGGTATATGCCCGACCACTGTGTAACACCGCTACCGACTAGTGCAGCAAGCCTAGTTTTGACCCAACTGATGCCTCAAGTCTTACTTTAAAAAAGAAGAAAGATTGTACTTTTATACAAGATAACTTTATCCAATATTCACAAACAGGGAAACAGCATAATGAGCACTGTTTTTTTTCTACTTTTACTGCAATACATGATCTGAGTAAGTCTTCCACCTCTGTAAATCACCAACAAGAGTCGTGCATGAAAACCTGCAGCAAACACACAGCTCAGTTCAGTGGTTTGCTCTGCTACAGTAGCAGATAACCGTTAACGTTATCTGCCGGTCACATCATCTCTAAACGGTCCACTCGCACTGAAATCTGCAAAGATCCAATCTTTGCAGATGTTACCGCTCTGTGTTTGGCTAGCTAATAAGCCGTTAGCCTGTTAGCTTAAGGTTTGTCTGAAGGCGCCGAGCAGCCAGCCGGGCTCCGAAAACACCGACACATTCCGCACATCCTCCGCTCAGTTTAACCGCTAACCCCCCAGTACCGGTCAGAGAGGCGTGTTTACTTTGCGTCTCGGTCCTCCGGTGCGTCCAGCGACGGGCTCCGGTCCGTTTTTAATTAGCCTATATTAGTAATAGTTAATTTTGTTACGGTATGAACTTAATCCTAGGAAATGCAAAAAAATATAAGACCTTTGTAATGAAATCCAAGACTTTGTATAACAAATTCAAGGCTTTTAAGGCCTTACTTTGAGATTATCAAAATTAAGACTTTTTCAATGCTTTAAGACCCCGCGGGTACCCTGACAAATCAGTCCTGCACTTTTTTAAAGCCAAGTCAGCATAAGAATTAATCATTTTAGCTCACTTAACGGCTGAAATAGTGAATTTCCTTAAAGTACATTTGTGCCACAGAATGTAACAGTGTTAACTCTGAAAATCATTGGAACAAAAATGAGTGAATCCACAAGCCTTACCCTAACCCTTTTAGCTTCCTACAAGATTACAAACAGACTGTAAAGACATCTTTGCTGTAACTCTACTCTGCTAACCTTTGCTTTGGGACAAAGAAAACAAGTAGTTTATGGGAAGCTACATAATTAACAGAAACAGAATAAAATAGACAAGATAAAAGACAGAAAGAGGCCCACTGAGAATGACTGATCAGTAAGAAAACACAGAAAACAAGAGAAATGAGGAGCAGTGACGCAAAAGGCGTAAACACATGTGGCCCTATTCAAGTTAAGGTCAACATAAGAAGATGTTGGGGAACAGATTGGGCCTCTGCTCTTGTATTACACAACTGCTTTACTTACTCGGTACTACCATTATTCTGAAATAGTCAAGGGGGATGAACAGGATGAGGGATCAGCTGCGCGTGTGTGTGTACGCAATAACACTGTTGATGATGTTAACAGAAGTGAGGACCTTGTCTGTTCATTACTTACAGTCACCAAAAGGATCTGTGTTAAATTATAGGCATCAATTCATCACCTCTCTATCTTTTAGATAAAAAACACCAGTATGCAGATGTTCTGCTCGTCAGGGACTTATCAGATGAAACTAATGGAACATATTTAAATAATAAAAAGCCTGCACATTACAGTGGGCACCTAGTCTAAAGAATTTGAAGGTGCACAATCGTGCAGAGCCAACACACCTAGCAAGACCAGAAGCGCAATGACGTCACTTTTGGTGCACGCGTTGAGCACAGAAAATGCTAATAATATTAACCCTTACCCGCAACCTCCACGATGTCCCCAGGGATAATGTCCCTGGCCTTGATCCTCTGGACACTTTTCCTGTCCTGGCGGTACACCTTCCCTATCTCTGGCTCATACTCCTTAAGTGCTTCAATGGCATTTTCTGCATTTCGCTCCTGAACAGTGGAAATAGGAAGAGAGAAAAAAGTTAACAAGTTAATTTCACACAAACACAGAGTGGTCCCTGGGAACTGGATCAAACAGAATATAGAAACAAAGCAATGTCACAGATACGCTGTTTCAGCTGGAGCAGCATTATTCAAAATGGACTGATGGAATGAAGTGTCTAATCTTCACATAAGCAAAGCAACAAATAAAAAATAAACAAGGTGCACATGACGACTAGTCTAGGATAGACAGCGGAGTAGACATATGTAACACTGGGACATGTTGTAATAGGCTAGAAAAATTGAAAAGAAAGCTTTTGCCTCAGTCACATGGATTTCTTTTCACATGTGTTAAACTATTCACCTTAGAGTTACCCTAACAATGGGGATGTTCTATACAAAAAAGATGTGAAAGTGCCATCATTTTAAGACTATAATGACATTATTACTTAGTTTGTCCAAATGTTCTCTTATTGTTTGCTCAGTTCCTTCCTGATCAATCTTCACTTGCACTTTCCTGTTAGTGCTGACTTTACCGTGTCTGGCAGATTGCTCTCAGACTGGACAGTTTTAGTCGCGGTTCCCAGCCTGGCTAGCAGGCAGGCAGCACTCAACGAGACATGGCAAGACAGGGCACACAACCTCAGGACATTAAGGTATTTTGTAAGAAATAGAAACACAGGGGCACCGTCATTAAAATGGCTGCCAGTAAAGATGAGGGTTTACAAGGTTAAAGGAAGCTACAAAAAGCATACAAAACATCAGAGAAAAACTACCCTCAGTTCTAAACAGGTAGGGTATACCAATAGCAAAAACAGCAGATACAGCTTCCCCCAGCTCTACATGAATCACAGATGCTTTGTTTACATAAACAAAGTCAAACAACCTGCCACTTAGTGTAACAACTCCCCATGTGCACAAGACTCAGCAGGACCTTCAATGAGCGTTTCATTTACAAAACAATCCAGCATAGACCCAACCAACCTGCCAGGTATCTTCTTTGATCTATTGTGGTGTTATTTATAATCACAGAGATTGTTCTTCAATTGAGTTCATTAGACATTTATCCAAGGGCACTTGCACCAGCAAAAACACACTATTGATCTATGACAAGAGTAAGAAGAATAGACTTACTCAAGACCTACAGCCACTGATATTCCACACTGACCTCAAGGGAGAAGTTCTTATTTGTAGACATAGCGAAATGGCTTGTGAGCGGGAGTGGTATATTCGGGGACAGAGCTACGGTAGAGACCGAGTAGTAGAGAGGAATTGACATGCTGTGGCTGGGAATCAAAAGGATGGGAAACACTGTTCAAGCATGCAATAAAAAAAAATCGACAACCACTGAGTCAAAATGCTTATGTTATCATTAATTAGCTTGTTCATTTTTCCAAACTGCGTCACAAGTTATAGGAGCTTAGCTGGGAGCATCATGAAGACAGCTAGCTAGCCCTTCAGCTGTCATAAATTAACTTTTAATAACAGTATTCTAATAGTTTGCCAATAACCCACTAATAAAGTAGTGACAGCACAGTTTGGCATAGTTAGCAATGCTGCTGCAAGGTGGTTAACCATCCTGCTCCGTTATGACAGCTATACTGGGAGCTGTCACAAAGCCAGCTTCAACTTCATATATTAACTTCTAATAGCAGTATTCCCATTAACATGACAATCTGTAGTTAGTGCTGACCAATATGCCACCAATATGAACATGCGCAATGAAAACATGGCAAAAAGACAGCCTGAAATGCGATATTTCATTCGGCTCTGTTGCAGATTCTCATCCACTGCTGCACAGTGCGCTAGCTTGGCTAATTGCGAATTGTGACACTCTAAAACAAAAGCTGTGTGTATAAAATCTAATTGTTTCTTAGTTTGCCACGCATCTTAAAATTAGCTAATTCTTGTAAACTTAGCTGCTGGCTGAGACAACCCATCTTCCTCTCTTTCAGCAGTAAATCCCCATGGCTAATTATTATGCACTGTCACCGTCCGATGATGTCAATGACGTCATTGGACCTCAGGGAGGACAGATGACAGAATAAATGACTGATACGGACTGATGTCTGTGAAAAATAAATCTCTTGAAACTTTTTTTTCCCAAACATTCAGTATTTCAATGTCAGGATATTATTTTATTGATTTAATATTTTAGATTGTTTCCAGTGAGACATTAACTAGTTTATATAGTATTGCGGGTGTAAACATTACTGTAGCTGGTCTACAAACATCATTTAGCCTAGTTATATTTAAAATGATCAATTATAAGCCAGTTTAAAAGATAAATTTAAATATTATACAGTTGAATTGAAAACCCCTCTGGAATGTCTAGCTTTGAATGTAATTTTATCACCTACAAGGAATTTTAATATAGTTGTTACCTATAACCCACCTTCACATAACACTGTTTTTTATGATAAATTAAGTCTTGTAGCTAAACAACTTGATTCTTATAGAGAAAGTATTTGGTATGGTGATTTTAACATGAATTGGTCTGACAAAAGTGGTAAACTAAAATTAAAAACAATCATGACAAAATTTTATTATCAACAAATGATTAAAGGGCCCACTAGGATAACAAGGCGGACCAAGACCCTTATTGACATGGCGTTTACTAATAAACCCAAACGTATAACAAGGACGTACAATCTGATAACAGGTCTCTCAGACCACAACATGATTCTGACAGTTAGAAAACTGACTAGAAAGTGGTTACAGTCAGGCATGAAAACAAATTTTGAGGGTAAAAGACTTCAATTCCTGCATTCTGATACCTTTTTAGCCACCAATTTATGGTAAAAACGTCTATATTTATGGCAAGGAAATGACAAAATTCTGGTGGCAGGTAACAATTCAAAATACAATGGAATATTATTATATTCAGTAGTCCAGTAAGGGGGCTTTCACATCTGGGACATGGGCCAGATACACAACACACAGCATGAACAGGGCTTTATGGTAACTTTTTTCCGAGTACGTTGTGCTCCCACTGTGAAAAATGTAGGATTGACTTCCAGAGGCTACTGCTTTTACTGCTAAATTCAACAATAATACAATCATATTATGGATACAAAACGTTATGAAGTGTAATGTTTTCTATGTTCTATTGATCAGAAATGATCAGTGATATTGAATATAGCCTACAGTGTAATGGACCACTAATTGCAGAGTTTAACCTTCATAGTCTAAAACGTGACACTACGTGAATGGGGCGCAGCAGAGCGACGCTGCTTGTTCAGGGTTGTCATGTGTACTCCTGTAGGCCTACACTTCACATCAGGTGTTAAAACCAACTGTACCAAAACACTGAACTAGCCTACTATTTAACGCGACAACGAGACGTTTTTAACGGGTAATGAACTGTGTCAGTTTAATACTGATGCCGTCAGACGGCCGCGCCACAGACAGCAGTCGGAGCTCCGGTGAAGCTGCGCCCGTCAGCCTGTTAGCTTGAGCTTTGTCTGAAGCAGCCAGCCAGGTTCCGTCACACACCGACACATTCCGCACATCGTCCGCTCAGTTTAACCGCTATCCCCCCGATACCGGTCAGAGAGGCGTGTTTACTTTGTGTCTCGGTCCTCCGGTCAGTTTTTAATTAGCCTAGATTAGTAACAGTTAATTTTGTTACGGTATGAACTTAATCCTAGGAAAGGGAAACTTAAGACCTTTGTAAAGAAATCCAAGACTTGTTAACGAAATCCAAGACTTTGTATACCAAATTCGAGGCTTTATTAATAATAATGTAAATAAATAATATTTCTCCAAAGTTGACAGGTAGGCTACGCAAATTAATTCATTTCACAATGTCACATCAAACTGTCTACATCAAACCCGTTACCTTTGCAAGCACCGTCCTCCCTTGGGGAACCAACCAAACTAACTAACTTCGTAGTTCACTGAATCTCTGATACCACCCCCCCCCCCCCCCCCCCCCCTCCCCCCTAAACATTTTCTCATTGAATCTACACGATTCACGTAGGTCACCTAGTTTGAGAAACATTGCTGCATGTCACGCTAGTAAACACTAATAACACGTCATACTTGGCAGCAGGTAACGTTAGCCTACCATTAGCTACAGTAGTAACTGGATTCAACACGGTTAAAATGCTGACAGCTAAATGGTGTAAAAATGTGACTGTATTTCACTGTAGAGGATTCCAACAGCGGGACGTACAACCGTCTGCTGCTAAAGCTATGAGCTAAAAGACACAAACTAGCACTGGTCACTGCTGTTGTCGGAAAAACAACACAGACAGGACTAAATGTTGCATTTACTTAAAACTGTTAAACCTTGTGGTGCATTTAAAGTTATTGTAAAATACCCTTTTCTCATCTGTTTTTGTCTTTTAACAGCAATTTACTGGTGAAAGAAGTAATTCTTAAAAGTTATTGTTATAACTTTTTTAATAATCATTAAACTCCACGCTTTTTTGTGCTGATCCGAAAATGTATCCGGTCCATGACTCAAAACCATGATCCGAACTGTAAGTTTTGTGATCCGTTGCACACCTATTTGAGAGGGATGGGAAATTATGTTGCAAGTCATTATCTCATTGTTGCATTATTAAAATGTGTAGTATAGTAACATAAGAAATGAATTGCTACGCATATAGGCAGTTTAAAACATGGCAACCTTATTGTCAATTTCAGCAACCAAAAGCTGATGCCTGGTTGCCAAGGCAGCAACCACTTTAAAAGGTTAGTGTTGAGCCCTGTTGAAGACTAAATGTTGCCCTGCACAGTCACAAGCGGTAAAAGCCTGCGTTTTCCTGAAAGGATAGGCTAATGAACGAGGACCAGAATATACCAAGTTAGAAGGAAGTGGAGCAGGCCAGGTTTCTTGTGCGACTGAGTGTATGAGACTGGTGTGTTTTAACGCTGAGGGTCCAATAGGATGCGTGTTGTATCCTTGGCCTAAACGGAAAGTGTTATATTTCTAATTTTGGTCCTAAAATGTTTTAATTATAAGCTTTTCAATTACATTTATGGCATCAGTTTCCTCCTTCGGTAAGACTCCTATTCAGCTTGTACATTCCCAACACACATGTGTTGACGGCTATCAAAGTGAAAGAAAAACTCTTATTCTGTGATATCATGCTTTTTAGTCAAATCTTTTACGTTTTTGAGCTGTCTTCAGCTTTTTGCTCTAGCTAGTGAGCCATTATCATGACATAATAGGTTTGCTATAAGGAGCAACAGTCAGGTAGCAAAATTCCACCGCTCCTCATCATTTCTGCATTAACGTTAGACCCCTTCTGCCATCCCCCCCCCAAGCAAGGCTCAACTAACTATACACTGTTATGTGATCATTTTAAATTGGCAAAAAGAGGCTGTTTTCACCACTTTTAAGAGAATTCATAACAATACATTAACAACCCTGACCCTTTGGTACAAGAAGACAAGTTTTTTAAAACCCCATACTCAGGGAGATTTGTAAATGTAATGTGTTTACCTGCCAGACTCCTACAATGGCATTTGCTATGAGAATAAGCAGGATAACAAAAGGCTCCACAAAGGCTGTAATGGTTTCTTCTCCCTCTTCAAACCAGGCCAGCACCTACACACAAAAGAGAGAAAAATAAATTAACAGTAATAAATACACTACAAAAAACAATTATTACTGAAGTGTGAGATAATGACACCAATGAAGTCCTGACGGGATAACATTAGCTGCACCCCACCAGAAATAAATACTCGGGCTAGCTGGATAACCACAGTAGCATGTCTGATTCCAGTGTGCAAGTTTTTCTCAAACATGCGTTTGCCATGAGGCCTTGCTACGAACATCATCATTTTGGGATTTCATTCCAGTCTTTTTCACGCACCTTCAAAAGTAGTTGGAGTTGTGCCAGAACTCCACTTTGACTTTTAATTTGGCACAATGGTTTTAAGTATCTAACAGTAATTGAATAATTCATAATAAATACCAAGTCATCTTCGGCCAGTATTACAGAAACTGGGCCAAGTGTGTTAGACAGCAATGGCAAAAAAACAGAGTGTAGTAACCACTTCCTCCTCTTTTAGAATCTGTGCCAGGTGGTAAGTGTGTCACACAAAATGCCAATGGCCCCCTTTTTTTTTTATCCTCCAGCCTATTTATCATGGCCAATCAAATGTCAACTTCAATTATAAGTGTCAATAACTAATGGTGCACAACTTAGTTCTTGAACAACTGAATGTTAAGTTTAACAAATGTTTGTATGTAACTTTGTAGTCTGTAGTCTCAGTATCTTCATGCTGAAATAAATGGAAATGTGTCTGCATGTGCTTGTGTGATCCTGAGCGAGCTGCGTACTACAGCTGGTGATTTACAGTATAAGCTTTGTAACCATAGCTGGCTGTCATCGCCATGCCTTGGTGACTGATGATATTCTCAGCCAGTAGGCCAAGAGCCAATCCTAGTAGAAGCAGGACCACATGATAGTTAACGCTGTGTTACACAAATGACACTGGGCACTGCCACTCACTTGTGAACACAACACAAGCATCACAAGTTATGCCTGCTCATTTATGTAACTGTCATGTTGTATTGACTGACATTAAAACTGGACATCAAAGTAAAGTTGAGTCTTGTTATATTTCAGTCACAGCTCAAGTGTGGTAGCATGTTAACACCAGTACATTCAATCATCAGAGAGACATATGAACTCCTCATGTATCTGTCGCATTTAAAAGCAAAGCACGCTGCTCATTCCAACAACATGCCACATAATCAAGTGACAAGCTATCTGTTCCCAGATTAACAACATGTCAGCATTCCTTATCAACTACGGACTTCTTGACTTTTGATGCGTTAACATAATCTCTTTAAAACAGGCTCAAAGAGACTGCAATGACTTAAATTACTTCAAGAGCAAAAGCATTGCGGGGAAAAAAGGTTATCTGGTTTGTGTCAACAGACAGTTTCTGGGCATCTTTCTTGTCTGCTTTGAACAGCATTCTTGCTAAACTATGATCTCCACTGAATCAATCTGAAAAAGTATATAAACACTTTGTAGAATGAAAGAGCTGTGCTGAGAAAAACAAACACTGAACTCATCACTAAAAGTGTGGAGAGAAAGATGGTGGCGGAGATGAACACAGACAATGTTCAACTGGCAGAATACCATGAATTAGTATTTCATTTTCCCCCAAACACTGAATATTCTGTCTTGAGGAAATTAAATATTGTATTAAGATATCAGTGTGAATTACCCTCTCACTACTCCAGCACCAAAATACCCACTCTTTAGGTCACCTTTATCTTGAGTTGTGTTGTGTGTTGAATGCACCACCCCTTTACAATAGGTGTCACAACCTGCTCCAACTTTTACTGCAACTAATCTTGATAAAGTATTAGCAAAGACATATAGGGGCTGTTCAATTTGTTTTACTAAAGACAGCTCTATCAGGTCAATATTGGCTGAATTAACACTGCGCAAACCACCTGTACAGCTAAGAAAACGTGTGTTATACTTACAAAGGATATGCAGGCAGCAAGTAAAAGGATCCTCACAAGCAAATCTTCAAACTGTTCAATCACAAGTTCATAAAGGGATTTACCTAGAAAAGAAAAGTTTCGTTTAAAAAAAACATGATTATTTTTTCCCTTTAAAATAAATTAAAAAAAAATAGGAATGAGAGATTTTAAATTAAAATTAAATTATACAGGTGACTTCTTGCATTTATACAAGTTGGTCCACTCACCCTCCTCAGCTGGCAATTCTGCAGATCATCCCATTCAGGGCGCAGGCAAAAGACAGATAAACAAGCAGTTATTTAAATGTCAGAACTTGATATACAAAAATAGCATTTTGCTGTAGCAGTAGTGATACAGAGTACACAGATACATAGTATAATGGTCGATGGTGTGTTGTTTACAAAGTGAGTCACCGAACTGACGATTGCCAGTGTTTCAGCATACAGTTAGTGACGTCAACAACGTTCATTTTTTGTTCGGCATGTCTCCGGTTACAAATCATCGGACACCGGCACAGTATAGTTAGCTACTTGTTCCTGAATAAACTGGTGTTAACCGGCTTCTTACCGTTTGGTCCATATCGTTCCCGTTGTTTCTTCACTTGCTCTAAACTCAGACCTGTGCTTTCATTCACGTTAAAAAAGCTGTAAACTTCTTCAACCGTCTTTGTGTGTGCGTTGTCCATGGTGAACGGCCACTTGAGGACACCGCTTGTTTCGCCCTGCTGGTCCCAGCCTCAACCAGTAACGGTTCTCTCCTCCTTTGGTGTGTCCGCGGAACTTAAAACAAAATACTTTAATATATTAGAGTAGAGTAGGACCCTACGATGGTCGCAGTTACCGATTAGGTTAATTAGCTATAACACGGGACGGCGTGGCTTGCAGGTGCCTGGCGAGAGTGGACGAAATATCGGATTCTGAGCTAACGGATAGCTACAGGCTAAAGCTAGCTAACGTTAACCGTTGGTCTCCGCTTGAATTCGCCGGCTGTACTCCGCTAGGTTTCCTGTGAGACGTTGAACCAATAATTCATATCACTATCGCAGTCTTAATTGGGTGTTTTAGTATTTCCTCTTCTTTTAAAGCAGTGAATTCCAGAATAATTACGTCCAAATAAATGGCTTAGGCATGTGGCTATGTTGTAATTTGGCTCCCTTCACCCTTCTGCCTGTGTTGCGGAATCACTAGAGTCCTCATCGGCACCAATCGCGTTTGTCCGCTGCAGCTCTCGCGTGCGTCGAATGCGGTGCTCAGTCCGCATGTGGAATCAGCTCATTGGTTGGAGACACCGGAAATCCCACCATCTCTCTTTCTCTCCTCTCTCTTATATACTCTATGCTCTCTCTCCCTTTAACTGTCTATGCTCTTTCCCATACATCCATGCTCTCTCCACCGCTCTTCGGACGACGGTGCTCTGTTGTGTGTGGTTCCACACTGAACAAGACAGTCCACGTTACATTTGTATTTTTATATTTTCGACGCAATTTCCAAATACCAGCCAAGCCATATACTATTTTGTTCGATGCTGTCTCCAAAAGTGATTGATTTTAAGAAATGATGATGATGATGATAATAGGCTTTTCTACTGATATGGATTTCTGTTTCAACATAACATATTTTTTGGGAAATGAACAGTGTAATAACAGAAATTATGTTTCCTCCATCATCAAAGTATTTCTGCTCTGCTCTTATCAATGAAATACACAAATAAATGTGATAAGCACTGGTGTATATATGCAGTATGCTATATATATATATATATATATATATATATATATATATATATATATATATATATATATATGCATACATATATTATATGTTAGTTGATAAGATTGTAAATAGTTATGATGTCTTAATTTTAAATATCTTCTATGTAGCCTACTGTTGAAGAATAGAGATTCCTCTTTGTAGGTGGACCATGGTTTATGTCTGTTGCAGCCTATCTGCTGTCTATGTGAAAGACAAGTTATTTTAGGATGCTGTGATTAAGGTGTGCTGCCACATCAGTCTCCTGCTCAATGGCAAAGAAGGACTAAATCTGTGCAGCTTTAGTGACAGTCGGGATAGCCTGATAAACATTTTTTTTTAAATCATCTGCAAGCATTCATAAACCCAACTGCTTGACATAAGAATGAAAAAGTGCAGTGAATGAGAGCTGTCATAGATTGTTCAGCTAGCATTACTTTAATACAGATTAACTATATTTCACTGTGATTTTTTTTCACGGTATTGCCAATGAACATCTACTTGCTTTAAAACAAATATGTCTTAGAGGACAATTACTAGTTGTTTTTTGTGACTACAGTAATAATAATAATATATATATATATAAGTAATATAATGCTTCATTATCAACAAACATTCTGGATGTGAAAATAAAAAATACAGACATATAAGAATGCAGAACATTAGTATGATTGTTTTTTTCCGAACCTGGACAGCTTGTTTAGTTGCTCACTGTGAGGCCAGTTCACACTCTTTGGAGACCGGAGAATCTTTCTTTGCAGTAAGAGATCTTATCAGACTTCAGATGCATCTCAACACACTGAGGCTAAAAACAATGCTGGCTTTGTTAAGGTCTGACTCCAGGGGATAGATAAATATTTCTGCTAGTTTGCATTGACATGTCACATAAGGACTCGTTTGTCATTTGAACATTTTATACTTTGGGGTTATTTTGGAACATCTGAGTGAAACAACATACATTTACAATTACCACATGCTAACTAAAAAAAGATTCTTGCTTCACGCAGATATTTTAAAGCTTTTTTCATTTTATGACTTAACGCTCACCCGTGCCCCTGTTTGCTACTGTCAGGCTATAAAGCAATGATAATTTAACTAAAAGTACTCCTACTCTGATCTGTTTCATACAGCAAACCCTTATCATTTGCATTACCAGTCTTGACAAATCACTGTTTCACATTAGGCTCACCGGTGTGCAGTAAGTACAATAGAATAGAATAGAATTGTATTGTCATTATACACATGTACAACAAGATTAAAAGCAACTCCTTTTCCAGTGTCAACATGTACGTACAAAATTAGGCAGATTGTGTCAACCAGGGCCCTTTTCCCATCGCATGCCTATGTTTGATATGGGGTTTCAGCAGAAAACTGTTTTATCACCTTATAAGGTGCTTTGAAAAAATGCAAGGGTGCATTCTAGGCGATCCCAGGATGAGAAGGTTAAAGGTTTTAGCCTCATGGCAACCAGTGTGCCTAGTTGTTGTGGTGTCCTTGAAAAAGACATAAACACCTCTCTGCTGGAAGTGCGATACCTCTTTGCCACTTATAATTTGACTTTAGCGTTTACTCATGTGCATTACGGTTACATGAGTCATAGCACAGCATGATGAGTGGCTTCTGTAAATTAATATAGTAAGACTTCTTTATATGGTCTAAACAAGGTGAAAAAAGGCTTAAGATGTGCATCATGTAATTGGTTTATACAACAAACCTATTGTATCATCATGTTTGCTTGTTTAAATTGTATGAAGCGTCTCTCAGGTGAAGTCTGGAATAAGGTGATTTAAGCAAAGGTGAGGGGAAGTCTTTTTCAGAATCAATATCACAATCAGTTTTATTGGCCAAGACTGCTTTTGCATACAGGGAATTTGACTCCGGTTTTCTGCAGCTTCACTCAAAAACAGAAAAAAAAGAGTGCTTACATATATCACTCAAAAAAAAGGGTAACTGAAGGTAAGTACTGTATGTATGCCCAACAAAGTATGTCACAGCTATACAGAGTGTTATTATGACTGGATACATTTTGACCAATATACAGTTGAATATGTATTTATACATTTATATTGCCCATCTACATAGCCGGATTTAGTGCTCATGAGAGTTAAGTATGTGAGAAGAGAGTCTGTCTCCGGTACCGGTTACAAATCTGTCTTTACACAAAGTGTTAATTATTATCTTCACTGACAGTCCCTGGACACATGGCAGAATATAATAGTACTACAAAGTGAGAGTGGGCTATTTACAAAGTGTCATGTTTACCTAACAAATGTCCATTATTGTTAAGTGTTCATGAGAGAGATGGCCTGTGCTGTTCCTGTGTCTGGGTGTGTGGAGTCTGTGTGTAAATCCTGCAGGGTGGGCAGGGAGTCACCAATCATTTTTTCATCTTTTTGTAAACCTCTAGACACAAGCCGCCAGTCTAATAAGGTATAGTATTACCCTATAACATGATACATTGTAGTCTACACTATATGAAAATGATAGGGATTATTAATTGCAAAGCTTATTGATGTTTGGCCCTGACTATTAATTGATAGTCCTTGAAGGCAACCTGAGGAAAAATGAATATAACAACATGAGATTTAGCCTACTATGAGAGTCAGATAAGAATGCAAACCCTAACCTAAAATATGCTACAACTTGGTGCCATTTGCATTTAAAACATATTTTCCAGAAGCAGCTGGATGACTTCCCTATTTGTGTGATTTTGCTGCACTCAAGTGGACAAAAACATTACTACATGTGTGTTCTCAAAATTGTCTGTAAACTGTAGGCTATTTGCTGAATGTGCGTGAACATTGTCTTTTACGTTAATCCCATTTCTATGGTTAATCCTCTACTTAATGTAAACACGGGAAGCTATTATTATTACATGCTAATAGATGATATTAGAGGTCTTGAAGTTCAACTCTTAAAACGTTTGAAACAGTTGAAAGGTTTGCATTTTTCATATTTTGGATGTACAAAATCCCATGTAAATATTACGGTTTACATGACAAGATGATGTTATATTCCGTCCACCAGAGGCTAAATTGAATTACCTTTTTTCCTTCTTTTTTTTATTAAATGGAGTTTTTTTTTTTAGAGTATTTCTATGACGTGAGCGGAAGTGAGAACAAGACGAGTCTCGCGATATTTCCACCAGGGTTCAAAGTTGACATTGCCCATGTGTGCATGTTGCCGCATCTACTACGGACAGTTTGCACTTTATTTATAAATATTTTTTTTAAATATAGACATTCAAAAGTCTGACTTACGTTTTTAGAAGACTGTATGTTTCGTCAACCGATGTTAGTTTTACTAGAATAATCTGCTCCGCACCGCGTTAGCTTCCGTAGCGTTAGTTCAGCTGATATGTTTGAATCCTTTAGCTGCATGATGGCTTAGCGTGACATGTTTAAAATCCGACCATTGTTGAGTGCCTTAGTTAACCACGAACTGACGTTAGAGAGAAACGGTAAGGAAACAAAGACGACATGACAGTCAATGCATTCAGTCTGCAAGCTGTAGATGTAGATGCTAGTTTTTAAATACCCTGTCGTTTTTTGGTTTTGTTTATGTGTGTGCAAATACGTTTACGGGGCATGCCATGCTGTGCTACTCGATGTTCATGACACAATAATAATAATAATAACATAACACAAAGGTGGTAGTATAGCAGGGCATCATCATCATCATCATCATTCTCTTTACAGGTGGCCTTCGTAAGTTATTTTACATGATGAGTGAAGGGTCCAGAGAAGAACAGACGGCCAAGCTGCTGAAAAGAGCCAATGAGGAAAATGCCGACTCTGACGCTGAGAAAGTGAAGGATACGAAAAAACTAAAAGCGGAAGTGGAAACCACTGAAGATGAGAAGAAATATCCCAAAAAGAAAGTGGTCCTCCTCGTGGCGTACTCTGGAAAGGGATACTATGGCATGCAGGTACACACTGTAGCTGGTTTTCCTCTCTCAGTTCCAAGCACTTTCAGAGCTCCAGGTCTTACTAAATTTAAACGCATTTAAATGTTTTTCAGAGAAATCCAGGGACCTCTCAGTTTAGAACCATTGAGGATGATCTGGTCACTGCTCTTATTAAATCGGGTTGCATTCCAGAAAACCATGGCAACGACATGAAGAAGATGTCTTTTCAAAGATGTGCCAGAACAGATAAGGTATGTGTTTGAACAGATATCACAGCAGGAGTTAATCTCATAGCACTAGGCCAATAAGGGGATTTTGAATCAAAGAATCAAATATCCACTGTGTTGTGCTGCCCAACCGTTGTTGGGTATTTTGTCAGTTTTAATGTGTTCTCATGTTTTAACAAGCCATGATATGAGTTTGCTTAAATCGGTATTACTGGTATATCATTATGACAAACTGTGCTGGTGGTTGTCTATTTGAATATGTTTAGGGTGTGTCTGCAGCTGGCCAAGTGGTGTCTCTGAAGCTACGGTTAATTGAAGACATCGTTGAAAAAGTCAATGAGCATCTGCCACCACAGATCCGAGTGCTCGGTGAGACATCGGTTCTCATAATCCAGTTTTATTGATTGGAGCTGAGACGATGGGTTTTAACATTTAAGCAATTTAAACTTTTGTTCCAACAGGTCTTAAACGGGTGACCCAAGGTTTCAATTCCAAAAACAACTGTGATGCTCGTACGTACGCCTATATGCTTCCAACTGTGGCCTTTTCCCCAAAAGACTATGATACTGGCAATATAGCAGCCTTTCGTCTTGAGCCAGAGACACTTCAGAGGGTGAACCGTCTGTTTGCTCTCTACAAAGGCACCCATAACTTCCACAACTTCACCTCTCAGAAGGCTCCAAGTGACCCCAGTGCCCGCCGCTATATCACAGAGATGTGTTGTGGAGAACCTTTTACCAACAGCAATACTCAGTTTGCAGTGATCACTGTACGAGGCCAGAGCTTCATGCTGCACCAAATCCGGAAGATGATCGGCCTGGTGATTGCGGTGATAAAGGGCTATGCGAAGGAAGACGTGATGGAGCGGAGCTGGGGACAGGAGAAAGTGGATGTGCCCAAAGCTCCAGGACTGGGGCTGGTCCTGGAGAGGGTTCACTTTGACCGGTACAACAAACGATTCGGAGGCGACGGGCTGCATGAGCGGCTGGATTGGGAATGTGAGGAGGAGGCAATCAAGGCCTTCAAGGAGGCTTACATCTACCCCAGCATTGTGGAGACAGAGTGTCAGGAGGGCTCCATGGTCAGCTGGATGTCCACACTTCCTATCCATGACTTTGAAGCTTCAGCCACAGCCACTGACACACAAGACAACAAGGACCAGAAACAGGTATCTGGAAGCCAAAATAGAGTAACAGTATTTATTGAGAACCCTGGTGTTTGACATTAACAATCCATTTTGTTACGTATTCGTAATCACTGTTGCTCTCCTTTTCCCCCAGGACAATGCAGATGTAGGAAATGACTCCGATTAGGTCACCCTGCCTGCTGTAAGAAGAGACGTTTTCTCACCAAAACATTCTCTCTTTGTTAAATATTTGCTTTCATTTTAGTATGTCTTCCAAGTTGGACTTTTTTTTTAAAGTGGTATTCAATTCTGCTTCTCTTATACAAATGTTATTAAATAAACGTGACAATAAAGCCTCTCTGTTCTTTATTGTACCCTGCTTGTTTCCTTGTAACAACTGCAGATGCCCTGCGCCAACCTGTGTCTCAGCCCCATTAGTGCTGGTAGTTAAGCTGTTGACTCTTTGTCTTGTAAACAGACTCTTAAGGATAGGTTTGGTTTTTTTGCAATGCAGTATCCTTAAAAAACTTACTGGTTGCTGTCCATACTGGCTGTGAAGCAAATACATGACACCACAACTCCACTATATGGTTAGGGACAAAATCCACTGTCCAGGTTCTATGCAATAATGCATTTTAAAGTTCAGCTGAAGTTAATATGAGACTTCCACACTGTTAGCCCAATCAAGTGTCTATCTTGTAAAATCTAAGTGATCACATATTTACTAGGCATCATTATGCCTTTTTTGTTTATAAAATGTTCATTAAAGAGCACAATTTTCATTCAAATTCAAATCATTTCAAATCTGTACAGCCAGTTAATGGTCTTTGTTGAAATTATATTTGTGTTTGTAAGATCATTGGCAAATCCTCTGACGAAAACCTTAGAACGTGCAGCTAATAAAAAAAAAAAAAACTGAAAATGGAATGAGAAACTTGAAGTAATGTCAGAGCTGCAGTAGTGAAGATGTGGTAGACATGGGACAGAATCTATTTTATCATAGTTATTCAACACAGTTGAGGCACTCAATGTAAATATGTACTCTCAAGTGGTAAAACCTAAGCCAGAACTTCACCCTCCAGTCACGAGGAGGCGACACAACAGTTGAGTGTTTGGGACCAGTGTTGCATTCATTGTCCTTTGGATATACAGTAAAGTAAAACTCCCACCTCAACAATGATTGCACACATTTGCCATGGATGTATAATGACATTTTCACGGCTATGAAAGATAATACTGAATCAAAAAAAGTATAACATGTGAAGCCTTATACGGTAAAATGAAATAAAGTCAATTTTAATTAGATTTTTTTCCACAAACTAATTTCTAAGATCTTCCATGATGTTTGAAATGAAAAGATTTTCGTATTCCTCAAATGTTACTTGAACGTAGCATCACTCAGTCATGGCGCCGGCCAAGAAACGCAACGTGAGTTCGGCAAAAACAACAGAACAAAGTGTAAAAACAGCTAAAATTGACCTGAATACCAAAGTCGAGAATATACTTGGAAGTAGAAAAAATGCCAACGACGTTTTTGACATCCTCGAGTTCCTTCAGGTAAATATATGCAACTAACTTTTTGAGCACCCCGACTGAATAACGTTACATGCTTGTTAGCTAATGTTAGCTTTACTGTCACCAAGCAGGATGTCACTTCTCTGGGTTACTAAAACAATCCTCCTCATGTGTTTGTACTCTCCGTGTCCTTTTGATGCAGTCAGCAAAAGAGAAGGATGTTGTCAATGCTGTCAATGCATGCAGCAAATTGTTCTGCACCTTGTTGGAGAAGAAAGAGCTGTTTTTGGGGAATCTGCCCGGAGAGGAGGACGCGTTGAGTGGTGAGTACAGGCTGCTAATGCATTATGCAGCAATTAGCCCAAGTTATGAGGTGGATGTTAACAAGTGTGACACCAGCAGCACTGCTGTACCTACTGTTTGTGGGATATCGAATGAAACGTGTGTAGAAAATGACATTTAAGTATTGGCAATATACATTTCATAAATATTTCAGCAGCTATGATTATGTAACTTTTTCCCTCTTAGTTTTTTAGGTTTATTTTATTTTATTATGTATCTCGAACAATTAACAGTGTTGCAAAAGGAAAAAAAAAAAGAAAAAAATTAAAACCACACAAACAATCAGAATTTACCAAAGATCAAAAAATAAAAGAAAAAAGGAGCAGGCGGAAGCATACAGCTTATTAGGTCCTGCCCCTACTTCACAATATCATATTATTACAAAACAAATAGACATGCAAATACAGCATACAATCTTTCAGGTCTTACAATAACTTACAACAATACACAACAAAACTTTTACATTCCAATTCTATTCCTATGTTTCGGTATATTCTTTTCTGTATTGGTCAAGTATTGATTTCTTTAATCTTTTTTTGAAGTGAATGATATTATGGCTGTTTGATGTCATTGTTCAGTCCATTCCATAAACGGAAACACACGTGCTTTTAACCGCAGTTCGCCCAAGGGTTTGACTTTGTTGTACATCAGACTAGAACATGGTTGCGAATCATACCATCATTTAGTGTGTCTGTCTGTATCTTTTCTGGTTCAGGAAAGTATAGTCCTGAAGAGAAGTACCGCATGTTCATGCGACACCGTTACAACAGCTGTGTGGAGATGCTGCTTGAGCACCTGAGCCATGAACTTCACGGAGTCAGGGTGAGTTGACTGGAAGCTTGAACGGAAATGGTGCTCACACACACTTGACAAAGAACCATGCTGCCCTTAATGTAAAAATGTGGTTGAGCAGAGACTGTAGTATGAAGTCATGCTTTGTGTTAATTTCTTTAGTCGCACATTTACTAAAGACTAACACATGAGAGAAGGGTCACATCAAAGTGAGTATGGCCGACGAAACCTGTGCAGGAAACTTTGTTCGTTCAGTCCGAATAGTTCTTTTACAATACTTCCTCTCTTAGACAGTATAGGTGTGTAGTGTGTGCATGGGTTTTTCACTTTAAAAAAAATAGGTACACTGTTATTACTGCCAATATCCTGGAGTCAACATCTTCTTTGATAATAACATCTTGCCCTGTTAAATTAACTATTGTCTGTAAGCTGTTTTTTTTGTTTTGTTTTTTTAATTATTGCTGAAAGCCATGAAAATAATCATAGGTAACATTAAGAGAATCAAGTATTATAGTAAATCATTGGCTTTTATCTTGTGTACTGTCATTGCATAATCACATAATCATGTCCGCCAGTGCCAATCATCATTTACTAATCTTTCTGATGTTACATTTTAAAAACAAAGCAAAATAACCTGTAATTATCCATCAAGCTGGGGGACCTGAGAAAGAAAATCAGGTTGTCTGTTTTTAAAAAACAAATAACTGTCTGAATACAGGAGAGTGCCCTGTGCTGCCTGATGAAGTTTGCTGCAGGAGAAGGACAGCATCCCCTCGAGGACTTGGACTGGAGTGAACACTACAGCTTCCCAAGAGAACTCATCCAGGTAGGACTTTGTGTCACGCAAACCTGCTGGGAAAAATAATATCCTTCATCTGTTCTTTTGAGTGACTTCAAGAAGTTCCCCGTGTTTTTAGCCAAGACAAGAAATAGACAGATAGTTTTCTAAATGATTTTTGTCATTAATGGCACATGCACCTTCTGGTATTTCTATTATGTCATGATCAGGCAGTGGTGAAAAGACTGCTGTCCAAAACTACAGACAACTCCCTGATGATCTCCAGATTCCAGGAGTTCCTTGAGATGGAGGATGTACGCTATTATGTCATGAGCTCCATCCGTGAGGATGTGGGCAAAGTCATGGACAAAAACAAAGGGGTAAGAGACCTCTGTTCAATGCTAGGCTAACCTGCTGTAGCTGTGCTTGTTTGTTTCTTTAGTAAATATGACTTGGTTTGCTGAATGCTGTTGGCTTGTCTTGTTCTTATCAGGCATTGGTTCCCATATATCAGAACAATGTGTTCACCCTCATGTCCAACATCAGTGTACCAAGCCAGGAGTCGGAACTCACCAACTTTATGGTCAAACAGGAAGGTGAGACCTGCTTTTTGAACTGTGGGGAGAAAAGGCTGTTTTGTTAGTTTAGTACATGAATGTTATAATTATTATTATTATTATTATTTTTTTTTTTTTACAAATCATTAAACTGATGTATTTTCCCCCAGCCAAGCATGATGACTGGAAAGTTGCTAAACTGAATGTAAGTAAAACATTTTCAATCAGACATTCACATTTCTTAACTTTCAATATTTCCTGAATGCGATTTTAAATGTTGTACTTCATTACAGGAACACAAGCGTGTCTTTGAGAGGATGTGGCTGGGCTTTCTCAAGTATAAGGTATTATAACAAATCTTGACTGCACTATTTATATCAGAATGTATTCTCTGTACATATATGACACTGTGCCATCTCATTCCTCTGTTGTAGTTGCCAAGCAACATGTATAAAAAGATCTTGGTGATCCTCCATGACTCCATTTTGCCCCACATGAGTAAACCCACACTGATGATTGACTTCTTGACTGCTGCCTATGAAGTCGGTAAGTTGTGCATGTGGCTTAGTAGTGACAATACTCCTTTTGATACTGCCATCGTGGCATTTCTACATCTGGTCTCTGGGATGTATTATTTCTATAGGGGGACGCTGGTAATCATGATATGGTATTTTGTCATGTTTTTGTTGAACAGGTGGGGCTATCAGCCTGCTGGCCCTCAATGGCCTTTTTGTCCTCATACATCAACACAACCTGTAAGTATCACATGACAAATTAATTAATTTGGCCACTTTTAGTAGTTGCATTAATTACAGTAAAATGTTTTTGAATTGCATAAATACTGACAATATGTTGTGTGTGTTTGTTTGTGCTTTTACAGAGATTACCCGGATTTCTACAAGAAGTTGTATAATCTGCTTGAGCCTTCTGTTTTCCATGTGAAGTACAGAGCTCGCTTTTTCCACCTAGCTGACCTCTTCCTTAGCTCCAGGTAAGATCATTTTTCCCCCTCAGTTTATCCACGTTGTCTGCATCTGTCCTCTTAGAGCACTGGACAGGTGTACAGTTGTAGTTAATACTATTTCCAGTTGGCCTGCAGTGCCCGAGTTACAGGTTAAATTTCCCATTATAACCACACCTTTGATTGCCCCCTGATGAGCCCCACTGATCTAAATGGAGGTCAAGTGATGCTGCTTATCTAATGCAAACTGACTGTATCTGGGATATTTAAACTGGTAACCTAATCGTTTCTTTCCCACCACTCAAGATAATGACATAATATCTCAAAAAGGATAAATGTATTAGTAACATACATGCTCTATGTGCTTTTGTGCATTCCTCCAGTCACTTGCCAGTGTACCTGGTGGCTGCATTTGCCAAACGCCTGGCTCGTTTGGCTCTCACAGCACCGCCTACAGCCCTCCTCATAGTGCTGCCCTTCATCTACAACCTGATCCGTCGCCACCCATCCTGCAGAGTCCTTATTCACAAGCCCAGCACAGAAGATGGTGAGCGTCAGTCACTCTCCTGGTTGAAATGTATAACTACTCAAACGGTCAGTCTGGGTTTTAGATTCCCAGTCTGAATCATTATATTTAAGAAGCTTGTGAGAATTTTACTGTGATGTACAATCTTCTTCTACAGTCCAGGGAAGCATTTTAGGATATATGTTGATGTTTGTTCCTATTCATAATTACAGAGCCTTTGGAGGACCCATATCTAATGGATGAAGAGGATCCTGCTCAGTGCCGTGCCTTAGAGAGCAGCTTGTGGGAGATTAAGGTGTGTACGGCAGCATGTGATGGTTTTGGATTCACAAATGAGTCATCCATGACACTGACTACAACTGAGCTATGCCTTGTGTCAGCCAAGGTTTTTGTCATGATAGGAAAACGAGATGAAGGATTATCAGATACATTAAAGCCCCAGTGTGTAACATTTGTAGTTGTTAATTATCAAAATCTGTATTGCCCTTCACAAACTTGTCCTTTTTTATAAATATTGACCACAACCATCAATTCCAAGTATTCCGATTGGCTTGAAATTTGAAAGTGAAATTCATTTGGTTGTCATGTACAATTTCACCGCTAGATGGGAGAAATTCTTACACACTGGGGCTTTAAGGAGTCTATTGGCGCTTACCCACTGATATATTACCCACTGATATATACTCTGCTTGACTGCGGTGCCCTGTCCTCCTTTTTCCATTGCAGATTTAGTACCGCCTCATGCGTGAGGCGAGTGTGGCTGTTAGTCATAGTGACGCCACAGTAAACTGCCGTGACCTAACACAACACACACAGCGCGTCGAAGGTGTGTTATTTTTGAAAAAAAAACACAGCTGGCTAAACTATTTTAAAATGGCGGGTTTGTTCAGGACACCCCCCCCCCCCCCCCCCCCCCCCCCCCCTGTCTGTCTCTAGCAATGACGACGCAGTGATTAGTGACGATTCTCTCCGACCAATCGGTGGTCTGCAGGTTTTCACGTCACCTTATGGTATCGCCTCAGCTCGCTTGGAACCTCGACGGAGGTGATACTAAAAAAAAGTACCTGTTGGCAGGTACCAGGGTCTTTTTTTCATAATAGAAAACCAGTCGAGCAGGTACCATGTAATGGAAAAACGCCGTAACTTAATGGAAGCATACTGAATTTCAAATGGAAGTTTAAATTCTTTTCTTTTCCTTTCCTGTAGACACTGCAGAAGCATTACCATCCAGATGTGGCCAAAGCTGCTATGTCGATCAACACGCCTCTGTCGGAAAAAGAGGATGACATCAGCGAGGTGCTGGAGATAACAACATATGAGGTGATTTGATTCCAAACATAGAATTACACAATGTTGTCTATGAGTGCATAGAAACTAAATGGAAGCTACCTCTAATAACACTAATAGTCATCTGAGTAGCATGAGTAATGTGTCCCTTGTTCTTATCCCCAGCTGATGGAGAGAGACCTGAAGCAGTCTCAGACCAAGAGTGTCCCACTGGAGTTTGAAACTGCCACACAGTTACTAAAAGGAGGGGCTAATGTGTTAGGACAGCACTTCTGTCTGGATTAAAACAAGGTGCTGCATTCACAGCGTGGTATGCATTTCTAGGACCAGTTCATCTGTCAAGGTGAATGTTTACAGGCCTGAACAGGAAGGCCTGAACAGGAAGTGTGGACAGACCACTCTGAGACCAGCTGCAGCAGCAACAACAAAAACAGAAATGCATTTGATCTGGAATTATGTTTTTCTCCATGAAACTTGATGTGTAACTATTGTACATTAGTAAAAACCTTTTCCATAGCTCATGGTGAATACATCTCTTTGTTTCTATTGGTCTCATTTTTTATTTATTTTTTTTAAATGAAAATGGTTACACATTGATGGGATTTAGCTGAAGGTCTTACTGCCATTTAAATTTTTGTACAAGTTTGAGTACTGTACAAACGGGGGGGGGGGGTTCTTAATCAAGGGTCAAAAGTTGGAGGGTGTCCCATGCTGCACGCATGATAAAAATCCATGAGGTAAATTTGTGATATTGAGCTATACACTTATTTTATTTTTTAACTTGACACAGAAACTTACCATCAAACTTTGCAGTATACGGTATGCTACCTATAGAACCATAGAAGTTGAAGAGACAAGTTTAAAAAAGGAGAATAAATATTGGATTTCAAGTTATTGGGGACAGAAACACGACTTCAGATGAAAGCTAATCTGTGTCTGCTTAATGTGTAAAATGTACAATTTTTTGCTAACATGTTAGCCTAACAACTTATAAGGCTAACGTTCTAGCTAATCAGGCAAAGTGGAAACGTGTGTGTGTGTGCGCGCGCGTGCGTATCGGGGTTTGTGCTAATGACCATGAGGTAGGGGTTCTGCTGAAATATCGCGCGTACAGGTGAGAGAAGTTATCCTTAAATGCTCTTTTCCATCTTCTGTCCGTCTTCCATTCCCTTGTCAAGTGTGCCATATGGTCACACAACATGCAGCCTTGGGCACAAGCACGCCATGAAAGAAAATTCTGAATCATAACAGATTTCTGTTTGTAAAGAGCAAGCATATCCGGGTTTGTCCAAAACACGCAACGTTACAAATGGACACGCTAACGAGCAGAACACATTTGAAGCCATGCTTATGTAGTTCACTGATACACAGCATCCCTGCAGTTTGTAGGAGTGTTTGTGTATTTTATTTAGTTTTTAAGGTTTATCGTTTTTAAGGATTAAGCAGACACATGGCACTAGACTCTGCCAAAACTGGGAAGGTGAGAAGCCAGCAGAACAGAAGATCACTGTGAAGAGGGTGAGGGAAATAGACGAGCATCACCAGGATGGGTAACAATCTTTCAAAGTTATTAGTGACAATATACAGTATTTTACCCCAAATATATTTCACTGTATTTAGTTAAGGATTTTTATGAAAATGAACAGGTGCAACATTATCTTTTAGATATACTTTTTTTTACGGATATGCAAACTGCAGTTTTAAAGTTTTTCTAGTTGCTGAAACTCCTCGACTACAGACAAAGTGCATGCATTGTAAGCTTTAGACACATAGCTACATATCTTGAAGCACTGCTCCAGCTTTTTTATAAAAATATTTTGTTAGAGGAACTTCTTTAGTTTAAAATGATGCAGCAGCCCCATAACTGAACTCTACTTCCCATGACATCTGAAATGATCGGTTGTTTAATTGGGTATGGCCATGTGCTCAAGTAGGATATTAGTGCAACAATAATAATTGCTCAGAATCAAGCTGAGTTACTACATGGTGCCACAATAGTAAGGCTGTCTTCTTCAGAGGGAGATTACATACTTAAAAAAGCAGTGTTATCATGAAATCAATCATAGTAATGGGATGATGGAATAATTAATAGGTAGATTGCAAATGAAAATACCATTCAGGCCTGGATAATGAGGCACACATGCACGCACAGCACCCTCCTCTTACCTTGGTAAATCTGTGAGAGAGATGCTTACCGCAGCAGGTTCATTGGCAGGATGGGACATTTCTGCATAAATCTACAGGACTCCTGAGCTTTGTGTGTTGTTGTTGTTGTTGTTTTGTCTGTCTTTCTCCTCCTCCAGTCCCGGGCGAGGAAATAGAAGCTGTCCAAGGTGAGTCAGCAGCACGGAGAAGCAGTTTGAGCATTTGGCTGATGCTCTAAGAGAGACAGGGGAAGAGGGAGCTGATTAATTTGACATTTTCCTTCCTGTTACCTCGTGAGAAAAAGCAAGTATGAAAACAAATCACTCATATTTCGTAGATGCTGACACTTTGTTGTTGATAGTATCCAAAAGAAAATACTTTTTTTTTAAGTATAACTATTTAAATTCTTTTTCAAATGTGATCTTGTTCTGCAGTTTTTGTTTAATACAAAAGAAATGCATTAGTCTAAAAGCCTGAACATATAGATGACTGAAATCTGCTGTGTGATGATGCAGCAGAAGAGTCATAAGTCAAATCTGCTGAGGTAGTAAGCAGCATTAACCTTCCTAACCTTCCATGTGTCACTGTATAGTAGTTACTGTGTATTCATGTGTGTGTGTGTTTTGGACAAAGGTACAAAACAGGATAATATAGATGGGGATTTAGTACTGACTCATAAAATCGGATGTTTTTCCCGCAAACCCCCGCCCCCCATCATTGTGTTGCTGTGATACAGTAATCCTCTCTTATGTAACTGAGTGCCTCTCTCTCTCTCTCTCTCTCTCTCTCTGAACACACACACGCACATGGAAACAAACATGTATATACCAATCAGACCAGTCAGCACCTACGAATGCATGTAGACGTATTGATGTAGGGGGGCAGCGATGTTAAATTGGAAATTGTTGCTGTCAGGGATTTGATTACATACGTACACTAACAAACAAGTAATGTGATTTTTAATGAAAGAAGATGAAGAAATTGTACAGTAAGTGCCAATAAACTATTTGCTAGATTAGTATTCTTTTCTGTGTGCTTATGTTTTCTAAGTGCAGTTGCACATTTTTGTTCGCTACATTAAAATAAATTACATTACACATTGTTTTGGATGGCAGTCTACCAAAATAAAATAAAAATAAAAATTACATTGAAAAATAAAACATGATAAAATGCAGTGGGTAGATATGCTGAATGTAAAGTAAATACTTTAATGTAATCTGCTCACAGTGCATTTATATTGCACACATTCAGTTTTATGTTTTGTTTGTGTGCGTGTGAGGAGAGTGTGAGGTTTGCAGTGTGACTTCAGTCTGTGTAATCTCTGGTTGTGTGGGTTGTGCAGGTGATAATGCGCGATCACACGTCCGGTGCTAACGTGGAGGAGCGGCTGAGGCAGTCTCATATGGAGTTACAGTGGATCCAGAGACAGCTGGCCATGATCGCTGCCAGAAACCTACACCATCACCACCTGCACACCAAGGGCAAGGTACTGTGGTACCACACGCTGTAGGCCTGTGTTTCTACTACTGCTACTACGTGATAAGAGCACTGTGATCAAACTTTATGAGGGGGAAATTTGCCCTTGAATACTAATCTTGTCTGTAAGAGTTTATGTTCCTAGTAGCCATGATTGAAATCATCCTGTTACTAACATAAAAACCAACCTCCTCTGTTATTAGTCCAATTGAGAGGGGGGAATCTGGGGATAAAGCACCACATTTATGGGCTGTCCTTTTTAGAAAAAAGGAACATCTGCTTAACCTAATCTGACAGATCTTCATTACACAGTATTATGACGTAACGTTAGGTGCTGATGTTTTTAGAGTTATCGACTTTCCGCCACTCATGATGATGGAGTTGCCGATGCAGTTTAACCACCTTCTCCAATACACTCTCTACAACACAGTACTAGGTATATGCAATGGCAGTAATTGTGCTGTGTAGCTTTTTAATTGAACAACTCATACTTTGACAAAATATTTATCCCTGCATATGTAAAAACAAGAAAAGAAAACTCATATTCCCATTTAATGGCCACCTAATTGCAAGCGTTACGAGGAAGAATTTAATGTTATGACAATTACACCTCATTGGAATATCTAATAACTGGGAAGGTCTAATTGCTTTATTTTCTGTAGAACACACAAGCAGAGCAAGACGTTCATTCAAGATGTTTTCAGGGCGTGCTATAACAAGTGCAACATTTTCTATTTTTGTACTCCAGAACCATCACTATTGTTATTGCTAAATGTTATTTAATCTCAATCCAGCTCTTCCTGTTTTACCATTTGTAGAAGAAGATAGTTTTGTGTTTTTGACTGCAAATCTGTTGTTTTCAATAATCTTTTACCTCATCCAACCCTAACAAATGCACGCCTGTCTGCTTTTGTGTTTTTAAATCTACATATACAACAAAGTTTTTGGGAGCTTTGATGGCAACTTGCATGCTGTATCCTGATTCAGATTCGCTGCCTGACACGATAGATTATAATAGGCTCTCTGTCTTTGACTGACAAAAACAGAAACACTGCCATGGCTCAATGAGAACACAGGCCTTGAAGTGAAATATCAAATAACTTTTTATGTAAATGTTCTAAATTATTTTTGTAAGATGCACATTTAACAATACATCCCCATTTTGTTTTTCTATTACAAAATGTAATTGGTTAGTTTTCTGGAAAACACATGGCATGTGTCACCAGGTGCAAAGAAAGTGTTCAGTATTACCATCCCAGGTGTTTGGATTTACTTTTATTCCATATGGCCAGAAGAGGACAGCATACTTCTGAAAGCTCATTTTTCTGTGATAAAAATCCACCAAGTTGAGACAGAAGCCATGACATGCTCCAAAGGCAGCAGCTTGTTTAAGTAGTTAAATGACACCTTGCCTTGGGCTATTAGCATATTTAAAGGGGTCATTGCATATTTCTGCCCAATTCCATTTCCATCTGTTCCGGAACCCTGGTCTCGCAGGGCTTCATGTCATGGCTAGAAACCAATTCACAACAAGAGTAATGCGTCTACAGTAAGTATGGGAACAGACAGTGAGCAATGGTTGCTAGGCAACAGAGTGGAACAGAGCGTACGTTCTGCTTTCTCTTCTCACTCACGCACACTTAGTGTCTCTTTCTTTCTGTCCTGTCCTCCCCTCCGTCCCGCTGTTAAACGGAGGACGCCTATCGACAGAATACATTGAATGCCTGCTGCTGATGCAACCTCACTAAAAACCACCACACTGATTCAATTTGAGGGCTTTAGAGGAGATGAAGAGAGCAAAGGGATGGTTATATCAGAGGTCTGTCGAGGAACATGACAGTGTAGATTTGATTTGATGCTAGAGGAAAAGTTTCAAGTACCAAGGAAAACACTAATGCCTGAAACATAGTGAGATATCACGTGTACAAGTATAAATGTGGGCTGAAGTGATGTATGGATCGTTGCTTCCATCAGCAAAACAGAAAAACGTTATCTTCTGTCTGTTTGAAAGTAAGATACAGAGGAGACAGGGATGCTGTACCAGGATCTGCTCTGCTTGACAAATGTAAAAAGCTCATCTGTGATGTAATGACGTACACGTCAGTGCTCAACAGATTGACGCAGACCATTTAAATAAAAGCCGCTCCACATGTGTGATGTTGTTTTTGGTCAGTTGAACGCGGCGCGCACATGTCCGCGTATAAGTGAGACAGAGAGCGGAAAAGAAGGGAGTTTTTTTTTTTTTTTTTAAGCGTGACTGGAGGAAAGAGTAGAGAGCATGAGAGGAAGCGTTAACACATTAAGGGCTGGGACTCCGGGAGTGTTGGTGAGCTACTGTAGCTTCTTTTTGTTTGCTTTCACTGTTAGGGTGAGACTTCCAGATTGTTAGAGTGGCGTACAGACTAGGCAAGCTATTAAGCAGCAGATCGGATACGCTCATTGCAACTGCACACACAGCCACTCATGCACCGGCTTACACGTGCATTCGGGAGGACGCGTCACCTCCACCTTCACTGCCAGCTTGTGATGTGACGGGAAGGGAAGAGAGTCCTATTGAGACAAAAGGGGTACTACTGCCTTTAAGGTAGGGACATAGTCATTATCTGTATCAGCAAAAAAAGTACATGTCTGTACGCACAGCTGTCCCAGTCCTCTTTTTTTTTTTTGATACTGTTGGTTTTCTTAAATCTCAAAACACACACAAATGATGGACTGGATGCTGCTGTAGCTGCTGTGATTCTCAGAGATTTAGTACAACACAAGATGACGTGTATTCCCGTAATGAGGAGCAGCGACTAAGTATTCGTGAACGATAGTGATTTATTTCTCTCCTGAGTAGTTGACTCTAGATTTATAACAGTCTGTCTATATCCCACTCCAAGTGAAACACATTTTTTAACAACACTTGCTGGACAAGAGTAGCTTGATAGGCTTGAAAATACTGATTTTTCTCTTCTTTGAAAATCTGTTTAATGGCAGGTCAATAGCTGTACATCCACGGCTGACTGCATCAGGCACCACCGATGCTAGTATTTCACTCACACACCAGATGGCGATATGGCAATCTATTTAAATAACCCTTAGTCAAAATAAGATTACCTTGGGGTACCCCGGTGAGTCGGTTGGCTGATCACATGGCACTTAACCACAATGCCCTTGGTTCGAAGCCAGCCACCGCATGCTGCTTTCCTAATCCATTCTCCTGTGTTCCTCCACCATAAGTCATCCAACAAAGCTGAAATGCCATAAAATCCTAGAAAAATATATATTTTTTAAGTGAACCATTGAATGAAAACACACACAGCATTTCTCGGTGTCATTGTGAATTAAAATCTGTAGCTATTCATTATTGCAGAAAGTGGAGGACAGCCAAAAGTACTAAAAAAGCCCTATTACATAATTATATGCTGTAACCTCTTAATAGCTACCCACATTATCTGCTTTGCTTAAACAGTTACCCCAGCCTACATTTGTTCATCAGTTTTAAATGGATAATCCATTCACAGTGTACCCATCATTGGTGCTGTCGGAACAATTCACAGGAATGAAGTTTCCCGTATGTTTTTTTTTTTTTTTCTTGCTAGTGAGAAATATGCTTCTGCAGATGTTGCTTTCACAGGAATAAATTGTTGTTTTTGTAGGATTTCAGAAGTTGTTTTTCCAGCAATGTGTCCATGAACATCTCATTGAACTGCGGCCTGTAAAGTGTGCTGCCCCTTTGGACTAAAGTTAAACTCCCATTTTGACCTCGGGTTTCTGCTCCGCTGACATGCCTTTGAGCCGTGCACTGACTTTGACCTTTTGTATTGTGATTGGTGAACACAAAAATAATTTCTCTCTTTTTGGAAGGACAAAAATAATAATGTGCATATGATATGGCATCTGAAGTGGTTAAAACATCTTACATTGTGTGACAAAAATAAACGATGACGATCAAAATATTAATCTAGCAAACTGAACCAATGTGGAGGACATGGAATAGATCATTAAATGATACTGAGGAAAACAGACATCACCTTCAACAGTAGTTGCCTAGCTATTCCAATTCAATAGGTTTATTGATCAAACGTGGTTTAACCTGACCCAGGCCATACAACAATGATAGCAATCATATCACATCCATACCAGGTTAGTAGTATACAGTTTCATACTCCTTTAACTTACTGGTATCGGATCAGTACTCGGTATCTGACGAAAGTTCAAGCATTGGAATAAGGAAACGGGAAGGGAAAGATTTTTATTGGAATATCTCTATATCTTATGGTCATCCACAGTGGTGTAATGTTGTGGACCTTCTTACCAAACAAGATGAAGTGTATGGAAAACAAAAAAATACAGGTTACCACTTTTCCATTACATACAGTATCTCACAAAAGTGAGTACACACATTTTAATAAATATTTCATTATATCTTTTAATGGGACAACACTGAAGAAATTACACTTTGCTACAATGTGAAGTGTTAAGTGTAGAACTTGTATAACTTATTACTTAAAATATTTTTTATAAGTGTAAATGTGCTGTCCCCTCAACATAACTCAACACACTGCCATTAATGTCTAAACCGCTGGCAACAAAAGTGAGCACACCCCTATGTTAAATTCCCATAGAGGCAGGCAGATTTTTTATTTTTAAAGGCCAGTTATTTCATGGATAAAGTTCCCTTTGCCTTTGGTATTAAAATAGCCCCACATCATCACATACCCTTCACCATACCTAGAGATTGGCATGGTTTTATGTCGGTTAGCCTAATAGCTGGTTTGATTTGCATTGAGAGATGATTTTATGGAAAGTACCCCATGCCAGTCTGCAGGAGATGTTGTCGGTATTTCTTGTGGCCCCAGAGCGCACACATGCGTCATAATTCCCAACCCTGACGCAGCTCCTGTCAGGGCAGCAAGGCAAAGGATGATGTCTCCCAAGTGGAAGGCCCCCCCACCCCCCCAATCGACAATAAAGAAAGTGCTGATTTTGAGTGATTTTTGTCTGATTTGCTTGAATGACAGTTTAATTTGGATTTAGTTTTAGCAGCTAGCACCTAGCCTTGTCCAATGTGCACCAGACTCTGTGGATTTTTGATGTGTTTGTGACTTTTTCTCTCCCCCTGACCCGCCTTCAGACCCCTTTCTGTGTTCCAGGACCTCCTGATTTACACACAAAGCTCTGAATATAACACATGAAATGTACCCAACTCATACAGTAATGTAAAAACTATTCCCCAGACTAGAATATAGCCCTTTCCCAATTCCCAGTTTGTGCATCCCAGATTCCTCTCCTTGATTCCTTTCCTTGCGTCTTAGTCCGACCCACAGGAGATTCGAGCCGAGGATTCGAGGAGGAGACCACAGGCATTTAACAAACATGAGACATCTTTGCCTCGAAGCTGTTGATTTAAAAGCGACTGATTAAATACGACGTGCGGCACAGCTGCATCAGCTGTTCACTGTTAGTCATGCACTGTATTTTATGATCTCTGTCAAATGAGCTGAACAGTGTTACTTACAACTTCTTCTACTGTATATTATATATTACTTTGAATTCAATTCACAATGTGGCATAACGTGATAAGAATGTACGGATGTTGTACATTTTCATTTGTTGTATATCTCACACACACACACACACACACACACACACACACACACACACACACACACACACACACACACACACACACACACACACACACACACACACACACACACACACACACACACACACACACACACACACAAATGTTTATGAAAAGAACTATACAAATATATACAGTATATTATATACAGACAAACGCACTCTTACCTTTATATTGATGCGTGGATCAACTCTTCATCCGAATCTGCGTGTATGCTTAAAATCATCCACCGTCCACCCACCTGAATGAATTATTTTCTCTGATTTAGAGACCCGCCTGGACAGATACTTTCCCCTCTACAGTCCCTGTAGGCTACGTTCCTTTTTAAATTATGTATTGTATTATGAGTGTTTTCTATAATGATTTACTTTAATGATTAGAGAGGCTACTTTCAGTTATTGTAAACGTTTCCATGCGCGCAGTGGTGTCAATTCAGCTACTATTGTCTGACATTTAAGCAGCAAAACTATGTGTAGTTATAAACTTGACAGAGGAAACAGAACTAGACTTTTAAATTTTGAAATTATTAAATTAATCTGCTGCTTCTCTCTAGGATGCACTTACAGATGAAGCTGTCTGTGCGACAGCAGCTCTGCTATGTTCACATTTTAGAGAACGCTAATATTTTCCTCATTAATTATGTATTATTTCACCCACCTGCTATTAATCAGAATGTTTTTATAGGATCCGAGCGGCCAGATCCGTGGATTAAACACGGGGTCGCTCTCTTTCTCTCCCTATTGTCCTCTCTCTCTCTCTCTTTGTGTCACGCCTCTTTGTTTACATGCCATGGATAAAAAGTCTTCTGCAGAGGATACATTGGTGTATCCTCGATTATAGCTCCTCCGGGGAGCCTCCTTGTTTGTTGATGCATTTTAGGAATTGGGACGTCCTTCAAGGTGACTCGCTGAGAATGATTTTCGGGTCACAAACTGGAGGATCGAGGCTCGAGGAGTACACATTTTGGAATTGAGAAAAGCCGTATGTTATTTCATGTTTTTCTCCCCAACCATCTAGCAACCCCCAGAAATGATCTCCTGACCCCCTTAGGGGTCCCGACCCCTTGGTTGAGAACCACTGGTCTATGTGACTGACTGATTTGGGGACTGAGCTTATCACGTTTCAATTAGTTGTCTCAACCTGGCATTGACGAGCGTTAATGAGTACCATTAATCTGCTCCAGAGCCCAATCAACCACATGCAATAACCATGTGGTAATTCCTTTTATCATTTTCTAATAACCAAGTCAGGTTACCAAAGTGATAACCTGTGGTTTTCTGGTCTAAATGACTCATAAACCAGTTCTCCCATGGATGTCCATATGGCCTAATATCTCACTCATAAATAGGCTGACTGAATGTGTTAGTCTGTCTGTTTGGAAAAACCCACAGTACTGGTTGGCAGGTCTATCTATCTCTCTGTTCTTGGAAAGTCCACCATATTACACTGGTGGGTCTATCTTGTCTGCTTGGCAGGTCTGCTGTATTAGCAGGTGTATCTGGCTGTCTGTCTGCTTGGCAGTTCCATCATACTGTCTTTTATAGCGCTGACTGGCTGTGTTAACTGACATATTGCCTGCAACTTTGTTTTTTGCATTTATTTTGTGTGTGGAGGATGATAGTTTGGCTTGCAGTCAGGGGAACTGGTGGTTATTTATCTATGTGTGATTTCTTTTGTTTGCCTGACAAGATACCAAATGCTCTGCTAACATGCTAATTGATATATCAGAGTAATATAAACTGATATTAGCAACCATCTGTTGGCTGTTCAGGCGTTACTACAAGGAAAAAGTATTCAAAAGAGAACAATGGGCTGATTTTTTTCACCTCTTCTTTAATTCTCCAAGTGGAAAAGGGTAATTTAAATTTCAGAGCGAGAGAGCAGAGATAAAGAGAAAAGTGAACAGGCTTCAGGGTAATGCAGCACAGATTTCTCAGGTGGTCATGTTTTCCTTTTTTATAGATGTGGTAATATTGGAGTGGCTGGGCTGGCTAAGTGTGCTTTTTCAGGAGGCAAATGGGAAGACTACACCCTATTTGGGATTTCAGATTGTAGCTCTCCAAAATGTTTCTATTCTATTCATACATTTATATTACTAAAAGTAGATATTCTGGAGTGGAGCATCTAATTCATTTTTTTAGATTAACTCATAGGGAAGAGTTCTTTCCTCTGATACGCAACAGAGCAAAGGACATCCTCGCATCCTTGGAGGGTGTTTAATTTCAGGAGGCACAGGCAGAGTTTACATGCACTTATCCTAAATCAGCTTCCCCCTTACCTCAGCCAAACAGCTGCACAGCTTTCTCCACTATATGCAGTCCCTCTGGTGGCCTCCAAGTTATTGTAAAAATTGGAAAAGCACGAGATAGACAGCAGAGCAGTTCTATTCCAAAACAAGACAATTGTGAACTCTAAAAACTCAAATTGTGCAAATAGATGTCTGGCATGAAGGAAAACTAACTGAGCAATACAAGACTATTCACAGACCTCAAGAGAAGTTTCCGGCCTGCCTATTACAGATATGCAGTGTATTTCCATGGAGGGTTCAAGCGTCAGAGTGAAAATTCACTTTCAAAGGCCATTCTAGCCCATCAAGAAAACTTCTAAGGAGAAAAACACTGACTGGCAAATCCTGCTGAGGCTCAAAACCTGTTGCAGTAGCAGCTTCATTTTCAGGCCTGGTAATCCTTTTGCTGTGACTGACCCCACGGGATGGAACTAAAGCCTGAGTATATCACTGTAAGCAAGATTGACAGTAGCCCTATGCCCTCTTTCTTTCTTGTTAATCAAGTGGTCCTTTTTGCCTTATGTATAATTTTTATAATTCAATTTTATTTCTAGTATAAAATCATAATAAGAGTTATCTCAAGACACTTTACAGATAGTTGGTCTAGACCACACACTATCTATCTAAAATTGCAGGAACGTCTGTCTGTCTGTCTGGTTGTTATGCACATATCTCTCGAACCGTTAGTCCGATGGATTTCAAACTTGACAGGTGTCTTGCTACGGGCACGAGTAAGTGCAGTGCCAAGTTTGACGTTGTTTGGAGTAGAAATGCAAAATATATCGTTAAATATATAGGTAAAAGAAGCACACATTGACTTTTGCTGCTCTAGCTGGCCACTCCCCCTCTCACACTGTGGACCAGAGACAGAGCAGCAGAGCTTTGGCAGCTAAAATGTGAAATACACCTCAGACCCACAAAAATGTGCAAAGTTGCACTAAGTCTTTGACTTTGAATAAACAAATGACAATTCCTGAATTTAAGGATGTTTCAGAATCCCACACATGCAAAGCACAGCCAGTTACAGAAAACAAGTGCAGACAGAGCGTGATGCAGGCTATCTATCTTATAAAGCGAGACATATCTGTATATATGTGTGTCCATGTTTGCGGGGGCAGGTAACCTGCACATCACATGCAGATGACACATGCAGAACGCTTTAGAACAGCGGGGGGACTCTTTTCCTGCTATTGTTGCTATTGCTATTATTATTGTATAACGTAATCTCGGAGATTATTCCTTCACAGCGCTGTGCAATGCGAGAAAATCTCAGAGTTGAACCGGGCAGACACAGCACTTTTCATCTGGGTCGGGTTAATTAAGTCTACTGCTAACTAATAACATTACCGTCGCCAAAATACCCCCGCGAATCAAATCACCTACTTCACAGTTAACCGTCAAGCCATTAAACCTGTATGGAAATGAACACCTCTGCTGAAATGTTAAATTCGTTAACGATCATATGACACAACGTCTCGCTCTCGCTCTCTGCGCGCGCACACACACAGTCCGGTTCTGGTGGTTGATGAACGCAGATATATGCTGATTAGCTCTCATAATGGGCCGGATGGGTAGCGCACTGCCATGAGTCCATGACGCTAATGTCTGATTACTCCACATTTTCATTGTGATATTTTGTGATTACATTCTGAATCTGCAGCATTCTCTGTCAGGTAAATATAGTAAGTACAATAATAAATACAATGTCTTCCTCTGATGTAGTCAGTAGTAGGCTACAGTGGAGTTGCATATTAAGTGGTACACTTTGGTTTTGAAGAATTCTACAAGCAGCAATACCACAGGCCAAGCAATCGACCCGTACCAAACAGGCACATTTTCAACGGGCACTGTACTAGTAAGTAACAAGACCCAACAATTCCAGTAATTCCCCCAAGAGCAAGCATTTTGTGCGACAGTGGCGAGGAAAAACTCCCTTTTAGGCAGAAACCTTGAGTAGTGAGGAAAACTTCCTTTTAGGGAGAAACCTCGGACAGACCCAGGCTCTTGGTAGGCGGTGTCTGACGGTGCCGGTTGGGGGTGTGATGAACAGTGGCAATTATAGTCACAATAAAGATAACCGAACTATGACTACAAATAGTAGTTGTAGTAGTTCATGGCATAGCAGGGCACTGCAGGGCGTAGCAGGGCAATGCAGGGCGTAGTGGGGCGTAGCGGGACGTAGCAGGGCATAGCAGAGCACGGAGCAGGACCACGGCGACAGCTGCAACCATGATTCAGATGCCACCCTAATCCAGAGAAAACTGCGGGGCGACAAAACATAAGGACTCCGGGGAATAAGCTCCCCAAAGCTAAGTTAGTAACATTTCTGGGACATGAATGCACACAGATGAAAAGAGAGAGGAGAGAGGAGCTCAATGTTTCAAAAGGAAGTCCCCCGGCAGTCTAAAACTATAAGAGCATAATTAAGAGCGGTCCAAGGCAAACCAGATCCATCTCTATAAGGGTTGGTAGATGAATCTGACGACTATGAAGAGAAGCAGAGAAGAGAAGGGGTGCTGTGTCTGCAGCGATACGCCCTCCCCTGCCGGTCTAGGCGAACGCTGCAACTCCTCACTCTAACTATAAGCTTTATTAAAGAGGAGAGTTTTAAGTTTATTCTTAAATGTGGTGATGGTGTCTGCCTCCCAAACCCAGACTGGTAGCTGGTTCCACAGGAGAGGAGCCTGATAGCTAAAGGCTCTGGCTCCCATTCTACTTTTAGAGACTCTAGGAACCACAGGTAACTCTGCATTCTGGGAGCGCAGTGCTCTAGTGGGACAGTAAGGTACTATGAGCTCATTAAGATATGACGGTGCCTGACCATTAAGAGTTTTGTAGGTCAGGAGAAGGATTTTAAATTCAATCATGGATTTTACAGGAAGCAAATGCAGAGAAGCTAATATACCGACTAGTCAGTCTGTTTGTTGGTCAGCTGGACGGTCCACCACTTTGGACTGAAATATCTCAACAGCTACTGGATGAAATGCCATGTGAGTTTGTACAGATATCAGGTTGTTGCAATAATAACGTATCCTTGGTAGTCCCTAAAGTTTTTCCATGAGGTTCACCATGTGGTTCACATTTATGATTTTGAGTGAAATGGATTGCCGTGAAATTTGGTACATACATTCATGCTTCCCTAAGAAAGAATTGTCATAACTTTAATGTGTCCAGTATTTTAGCTTATGACTTAAAGGAACATGGCGAATTATTGGGACATTAGCTTATTCACCGTAACCCTGACAGTTAGACAAGTCGATACATATCCTTCTCATCTCCGTGCGTGTCATGACTCTGTCTGACGGCTCCACTGTTAGCTTAGCCTAGCACAGATCCTGGCTCCAACTAGCCTACTGCTCCGAGTAAGTGACAAAATAACGGCAACATGTTCCTATTTACATGGTGTAGTATGACAGCTACAATTCATGATAATGATAATGAAATAATGAATAATGAGTAATAATAATAATACCAGAAATGTCTAATATTGGTAATTTTTCCTCATCTTTATTTTCTCACATACAGACAAGATTTGAAGTTTCATCCCAGCAAACTACAGCACAATCAGTCTACAATGTGAACCGCTTTCGATTGCTGGAGGAGAGAAACCGAGCTCTGAAGCTTGAGGTAGCCACGCTTCGCCAAGAGAAACAGCAGTATAGGAAACTGGTAAACTTCCCACTCACACCACCTCACTTTTGTCTTTTTTTCTGACACAAAGACACACCCAATCTCTGTCTTTCTCAGCTGTTTTTTTTTTTTTTTTTTTTGCCTGCAAATGAGCACAATATTTTTACTGTTAAATATCCTCTGGAATTAAATCTATTGAGATGTGATTATTGTGACACTTTACTGTATGTATGTAGAGAATGTCAGTCAGTGAGGCACTACATTCAAGTCCCTGTTGCAGCTTTTATTCTTTAAGTATGCTGCTGTGTATTGTAAGGGGACTCATGCACATATACTCCCTCTGATTGGTCTTGGTTATGCAGACATGTGGGCATGCATGTGTAATGTGGTGTAAAATAGATAAGTGTGTGTGTGTGTGTGTGTGTGTGGGGGGGGGGGGGGGGAGGGAGGGGTGGGGGGCATGTGTGTTTTTGTTTGCACTGTATGTTCATGCATGCATTTGTGTATTTAGTCCTTTGGAGGCCTCCCCCAGGTGGTCTCGGATGGCAAGGTGTGTGAGCCGTTGTCTTGGCAACACGCCCATTTGCAGGAGTGTGGACAGACAGGCAGAGGGGAACTGACACAACATAATGGCTGCTTCTGTTAAAAGCCTCAATGGCTTGCAATTAGTTTCAGTTAAATAGAGCGAAACCTGCTTGCTACAGTCTGCATTTACAAACAGTTTATTGACAATGTTTTAGTTCAGTGTAGCTCTCAGGCTAAAAAAGTTTGTCACACACCACTGATTTGAAGAACTAAGCATAGAGAAGAACCATCATGTGTAAATGAAGAACCACTGGGTAGCACTCTCCTTTTACTATATGAGCTGAGAAATCACCTATTGAACGGCACCATGTTCACTTTTTCAGCATTTTTCCCTATTTGATCTGAACATATTAACACTTTTCTGTTTGAATACTGAAATTGATGGCAAGCTGCCTAGTGGAACATTTTGTCCATCTTCACAGGCAAAACCTCGGCACAAACAATGTCTGTCACCGTAGCTAACATGCAGTCGTCAGCAACACTACTCAATAATGTTATATAAGTGTGTGTGTGTGTGTGTGTGTGTGTGTGTGTGTGTGTGTGTGTGTGTGTGTGTGTGTGTGTGTGTGTGTGTGTGTGTCTGTGTGTGTCTGTGTGTGTCTGTGTGTGTGTGTGTGTGTGTGTCATATACGGGTAGATGCTGTTGGAGGTAGTCCAGCTGGGTGCCTGCTGGCAGTCTTTTTGCTGTCACTGCTGACAGCTACACTGTCACAGACTGCATCATGGTCATTCATGCAAAGACAGACTCAGCTATGGATCAATTATGCTAAGAAAAGCTCAGTCACGAGAGTGGATTTGCTCATGCAGATATACCTTGGGCTTACACATAGTGAGGGTATTGACAGAATAAAAAAAGATGGCGCGGTCACGAACGGCTTGTATCATGTGGATGCGCTGACAGTTTTGTTATTACGTAGAATTCCTCATGGAGTAGACAGAAACTACGCACTATAGCTTTAATGCTAAAATAATTTTCCATTCATTTTTTTAGGTGATGGAAAATATGGCAAACAAAATTGTCTATAATTATCAAATGAGGGCGATGGTCAAAAGATGTGTTGTAGCAAATCCAGACAAAACACTCATTAGAAGAAAGATATAAGATTAAGAGGTGTTCTAGTACAAAGCACACACACTTGCACACCAGATGGCGGATTAGCCAGCTGGTTAGTTATGGTTTAAATTGATGGCTTCAAGGCTCTTTTATGTCAACTCTATTCTATGCTATTACAGAACAATGTGTAATAATATGTAATCACATATTTTGTCACATATTTGCAGCATGACATAGCTTTCCTCTAGCTCTGTTGCACAGTGTGATGATGGGTGCATAAAATGTAGCGATTTCTAAATGTATCTAAATGTACCAGCAAAATAAAGGGAAAAAAATAAACAAGAAAATGAACTTGAACTTTACAAATTACATATTTGTATAATATCATAGCAACTTTAATCAATGTAAATAACATTACTTTATATGTGAAAGGGGCAGCTCATATTCATCATGAAGCTATTAGACTCACATTCTCTAGGTAATGAATGCTAATTTTGCTCTGTATCGGCTGGATGTGTTAATAGGCAACTGTTTGCTAACATTTTCACCAACTTTAAAAGGTGACAATATTTCAGTGATGTGTCCACAGCTTGTTTCTACTGCCCCTAATGGCAAAAAAAAAATCATAACTAACCCATGCCAACTGTGTACTGTGCCAAACATGCACATTCTGGTTGAGTGTACATTGTTCTCATCCTAGCACAGACAGTGTAGTTGAGTATATGATTTTAAAAAGAGTGACCACACCCAGATCAATGAAACTGTTGTACAGTTAGTTAAGGGTGCTAGATCAGCCTGTCAGCTAAAGTGGCAGTCTTAAGGCTGAGACACACTAACCAGACGGCCGACCGTTGGCAGAAAAGGCAGTTGGACTGATCAGTCGGCTCCCCGAGGTCCAAAAAGTGCCTCGGAACAGCAGGTGACAGCAGGCGGCGCTCCTCTGTATTGTGGCCCAAAAATGGAAACCGGCAGATTGGACGAACGCGTCACATGGGTCTGGTTTCTCCGGAAATTCAAAGCCAGACTGTCATGGCGGCTTGTTCAGAATACGATCTCATATTTTACTAAAACAGTTCACCGAAACGTGTTTCTGAAAACATTTTAAGCAAGAAATAGGCCATGCAGTTGCTGAATCTGTCTTCATTTCAGACCAACAAAGGTCAGGTTTTAGTTTTCTTGGGCACAGGAATAATGCTCGGGTGGTTAGAACTGCTCGGGGCCCTGCGCTTGTCGGTGACGTCACAGTACATGATTGGCTGTACGTTGGCATGATGACGTAGCAGATTGTGAATGGCTGTAGAGTTAACAGGCGTTGTTTTCGCTGGTCTTCGGATTGGATCAAATATAACCAAGAAGAACTATGGAGAACTTTTACAAAGAGTTAGAGCACTATCTATTAAATGGTACTTACAACAGCCTGACAACAAAGTGTAAAAGCCCTGAGAGCCGAAATAAATGCAAATATTATACGGATGTAGAAAAACCAGGAACTAATAACAAATTAGTTTCTTTGTAGTGCTGTATTGGTTGTAGATGATTCCACAGAAACTAGAGACACTTTGAGTCTTAAGTATAGCGGCAGGCAACACACACACAAAAACACACACACATTAGCTGAACTTGATCGGCAGCTGACGTCAGCATCATAACGTTCATTCACACTGTTTAATCCACACACACACACACACACACACACACACACACACACACACACACACACACACACACACACACACACCGGACGCAATGTAGTTTGAACTAGTATTCCGGAATAGGAGAAAAATGTGCTCTAGTTTATTGGCATTTCTTTAAACCAATCACAATTGTCATGGGCGGCGCTAAGCGCTGTACTGAGCAACGGCACCTCTGCAAAATAGCCTCGAGAAGGAACTTCTTTTACATTACATTACATGTCATTTAGCTGACGCTTTTATCCAAAACAATTTCCAATTAAGTGCTTTCAACCTTGAAGGTACAAACTCCGGACAGCGAGAAGTAAGTGCAAGTACATTAGCTTTAAAAAGTCAAACTACAAAGAGCCATAAGAAAGTGCAGCTTTAATTTTTTTTTATTTCTTTATTTGTTGTTTTTTCATCATCATCCAAGGTGTATATAACCTGTCATAGTTCTTAGACCTTGCCACATGCTTTTGGGGTTGCTCTGCTGAAATTGTAGATACATTTTCTTCTCCTAGTCTCTTTTTGCCTCCTTTACTGCACCTCTCACATTGTAGGCTTCTGCTTTATAATTGTCCATGTTTCCATGTTCTTCCAATTCATCTGTTATTTTGCAACCGAAATGACAAGAAGAAATACTGAGAGGGTGCATTGCTTCCTGGGAAAAAAGAAAAGAAAAAAAAAAAGCTTTAGACCGGTTGCCTGGAAACTATCTGCGATGGACAGTCGGAGAAAGGTACCTTAGGTAAGGAATGACCTTCTGTGTGCTGTGTGGCTGCTGCTAAAAGGCCACAGCTGTCTCCCTGGAGACCATCCCTATGGCAACGTTTGTGTACTGCTAGCAGCTGGCCCACTCAGACGATATTCCTCATGATGATATGGGCTGTCCCGCTGCGAAGAGGAACAACCTCTAATCAATAATCCGTAATAGCCGTGTTGTCTCAGTTGACCCAGTAATCAGTTAACTCCTCCTAATCAAAGATGCACAGACAAACCAGGGTAAATATAGTCTACTGTAATGTAATACAAAATCAGCTTGAATAATACCTCCACCGCCCACAGGATTTTTAGAAAATCCACATTCTTTTGTCTCACAAGGCCAGTTTTAACAACTGGTATTAGAAAGGGTGTGTTTAGGCTGAAGTTTTTATTCTTAATTGAGTTTATCTCTGACGTGTTCTGTCAGATGGCTCGAGTTGTCTCTATATCACTACATTATCCTCTTTTTTTTTCCCGGTCCATATTCCATTCCTTGTCGTGTAGCTTAAGTACAACTACTGAAAGCTAAGGCAAAGCACAATAAGCTTTAGAAGAAATGGTCAGAAAAGATGAAAAACACATACAGACAACATATTTTTTTCTTCTGTACCACTTACTGTGCATAACGTGAACAAAGCCTTGAAACAAATCGGTCATGCTTTGTAGATCAAGCATAATCCAACCTGTATCTAGTCCAATTCCAATGAGGGAAGACTCAACGGTCCGCTCCAACCTGCAGGGCGAGGGTCCCATGACCAACCGAGACAATTAAAGATCAGTTGGCTAGCTTTTGGTAGCCTTGTACTTGAGATGAGAGTTCACAGTAAATATGCTCGTAAGACAACTGTACCTGAAAAAATCAACTTGCTTGATTAAAACGTGATTTAAGCAATGCAACATTTTCAAATGTAAAAACAGTGACAACAACAAACTTAAGACATGTATCAAGCTAATTTTCATCCACAATATGACATTTTATACAAAATCCTAGGTTATGCATCACTGTTCTATCAACACAGAATTTTGCCTGAAAAGTCTTTAATATGTGGGTCCATCACACAGCTGAAGACCTCCACCAGCTATGTTCACAATGTCTAGGTAAATATCGGATAATGAAGAGGGCTCAGCTCAATGCCATTGTAATTATTCAACCACACATGTCATTTTCAATAATCAGTTTGTACTTATTTTAAATACAATCTCATAAAACAACACTTGGACACCCACAGTCAGTGTGGTCTATTAGATAATGCTGTAAAAGCTCACGCAGCCGCCAGCAGTGAAAACGTGCTAGCAGATTTTTTTCAAATGGTAGTGCTAGCTTTGTTGGCCACGCGATCCTCGCCTTTCAAGTTATAGTATAGTTTGAGTCTCCAATCTGTGAGCCTCTTTCTTGCTTTTTATATTTCCCTCTTACATCTCCTCTGTTCTCTCACAACCTCACTTTGTCACCCATACATTTCATGTCTTTCCCCTCTCTCCACTCTGCCTATTCAGTTCATGGATGTATTAAGTTGTCCTTTTTTGTGTCCATTATTTTTCTCTACTTCCTGTCCTAACCTCCTTAATTCCCCTTACCCAAGCAGGGCGGCTGTGACAGAGGGCATTGATCTGGCCTGTGCAGGTTCATGCCTGCAGTAATTTAAGCAGATTTGATCTATCAGGGAGGGCCATGCCAGCCTATAATCAAATTTCAGACATTTACTGAGAGACACAAATTTTGAAATGAGTTATACTTTCTTCCTGGTAGTGAGTAGATACGACTTGAATGTTAAAACCAATGTCCTGTTGCCTGCAGATTCTGCATTCATTTGCAGATATCTGTTTATAGAGATTATCTGTAAATCTAATATTAATTTCCTTAGTAATCACACCGTACATCTTGTAAATTATTCAAAATCACATATATTCACAAGTTACATACATTCATTTTTTTATGGTATCAGTTTTGGTTTTAAATATTTTATTTAAGTAGTGTAGCAGCAACAGGTATCCATGGTTTTTACGTTTCCAGGGTAAACAGAGGAAGTGATATCCGCCTTGGTGATGTTGCAGGGTGTTCCTAATAGAGGAATTTCTGTCGAGGGACGTTCCAGACATTCCCTGAACAGGGGATCAGGGAGCAGGGAGTACCGTTTATGTACACTGTGGAATGGAATGGAGTTTAGGTTTCCCCTATGATTTTGAAACATCCACACCTGAAAGCATAAGTAAACAAAAAGTAAGGAAATTTGTGTTTGGTAGATTATTTCTCTGTGGTAACAATGGTTGTTGGCAATAAATGTGGAGTGGCGTGTGGAAGAACCATACACAGCTACAACAGCCTGGCACCTCCGCCTCATGCTGGTCACCAGCCTGGTCACACACTGCTGTGGGATGGCATCCCATTCTTCAACCAGCATTTGTCGCAAATCAGCCAACGTGGTTGTGTTGGTCACTCTGGCACGAACAGCACTCCCCCACAAGTGTTCAATGGGGTTGAGGTCAGGACTGCTGGCAGGCCATTTCCATCCTCTCCACTCCCACATTCTGGAGGTAGTCTCTGATAAACCCCGCCCTGTGGGGGTGAGCGTTGTCATCGTTGTCATGAGGATAGACTTTGGTCTTAGACTCTGGAGATATGGGATTGCCACTGATTGCAGAATCTCATCTCTATATGTCTCTGCATTGAGATTGCCTCCAATGATGACAAGCCTCGTTTTTCCAGTGAGGGAGATGCCGCCCCACACCATCACACTGCCTCCACCAAAAGGTGTTACTCTATCGGTGCAGCAATCAGCATAGCGTTCTCCGCGTCTTCTCCACACTTTGACCCTACGATCCAACTGCCGTAGGCAGAATCTGGACTCATCACTGAACATAACGTTGCTCCACATGTTCAGGTTCCAGTGCACATGTGCCGACAATTGTTTGGCAATGGCAGAGAAGCGCCACCCACGTATACTCAGCGCTGCTGCTCATCCCACAAATGCATGTTCCTTAAATACGGGGCACCATTTGAAAGGGAACTAAACAGGCTTTCCAACGGTATAACGGTACAACACAAATTCCCTTACTTTTTGTGCTAAGTTTATGTTTAATGGAGGGTTTTCACTTATCACTTATCTTTTTCACCAACTTTACACTTCACTTTTAATTTCCACCAAACAGTACTACTCATTGACAACATTAAGTCATTTACACTTTACAGTCTATACAGTATATTCATAGATGTATCATGACTCAAAACTCGGCATAACCACAATTATGAATGTAGTTTATTCCACAGTGCTGCTTCCTAGGCAACTGCTGCTTTGATCCGTCTTTGAGTTGGAACTGGCTATAGAAATGGCAGTGAAACAAGTCTGTGAATAATGGTTACAGAGACAGATAGTTGCATAACTGTCCAGCATTGGCTTGATTTCAGAGCATACACTGACGCAAGTGTCCGAAACAATTTTGCCGTCCATCTTGTGAGAGCACTGAATCACATTAGCTTTAAAACTGCAAGGGGAAATAAATTCTGTTGCATTAGAAGGAATCCGTGTTAAAAATATGGCACTGTCAAAATGTAGGGCCCTCCTGGATTAATTGAAAATCCCTTTAACCGGATTAAATCATTTTCGGGGCTAACTGTGGTAAACCCACACTCACACATACACATGCATGAACAAGCGTGAGCCCCCACACATAAGCTGATGTCAATATAATATAATTACTCATTGTGACAAGAAGTGTAGGCAGTGTGATAGCAAGTGTGTTCTGTGTTGTAGCTAAAGCTGTGAAACTGAGGATTAGAGTTAAAACAGACCGAAAATGGAATAATTGGTCGCATGGGGATAAATTGAGCCCCACAATTTATGCATGAAGAATTTAAGTTTGGTAGTGTTTTTCAGAAAAACTTCATCACTTTTAGCATCTCAATGAAATCTGAGTATCTCAGCAGGGGTCCTATAAGACTAAAAGTGTTGAGTGAAATTACAGAAATGATGCAAGTAATTTATTTTTAAAGATTATGTTTTGGGCATTTTTAGGCTTTTATTGACAGGACAGCTGAAGAAATGAAAAGGGTGAGAGAGGGGGGGAATGACATGCAGCAAAGGGCCGCAGGACAGAGTCGAACCCGGGCCCAGTGCATTGAGGAGTGAACCTCTATATATGGGCCCCCGCTCTACCGACTGAGCTATCTGGGCACCCAATGCAAGTCATTTCACGGCCAGTTGGTCCACACTTTGGTCCAGACTGAAAAATCTTAATAACTACTGGATGGATGGGCTGCAATGTGGAGGAAGGTCTGGCAATGCAATTACCCCAATGGGGCAATTGTGCACCCTCGATTTTTGTCCATTAAAAGTGATTGTTTTTGCCACTGACAGGCTCAGATTGTTATTAAAAGTGTCTGACAACATTATCGATGACACGAGGTGACTTCTTGTCCGAAGACCGCGTTGTGGAACGTGAGTCGGGTGAACGCCGTTCCAGGAGATGTTGTTTTGTACAACAATTCTAGGTTTGTGCTATCTAAAAGATTGTCAGTGCCATGGCTCAATATTGAAATTATTTCAACAATGTGGATTGGGTTGTTGATTTGCTGCCTGTGTTCATTTGAACCAGAGTAAAGGTTGGAGAAAAAAACAAATTACCCTTTAAACAGAATAACGCATCACTCCCCAGCTCACAAACCATACATTATAAAGTGTATTAAATGTGCAAGCACACATCATACTCTACATACAGCTGCAAAAATACCGTGTCATATAATTATTTGTTTTAGATTATTTTTTGGGACTTTTTCCCTTTTGTTCGATAGTGACAGTGGCTAGACAGGAAAGAGAAAGAGAGGGGATGACACGCAGCAAAGGGCCGGCAGGTGGGATTCAAACCCTGGACGCTGCAAAGGACTCAGCCTACACGGGGCGCACACTCTACTGGGTCAGCTAGAGGCCGCCCCGTTATATTAATTTTAAAGTAAATGAAAGTGCCACTTTTAAAGGAGTTGTGAGATCCAAATTTCAGTAAAATACACTCGTATTTGTATTTTTTTCCAACATAAACCAGTTTGCCTTTTTTCAGTGATCTGATGTCAGGGCTTTTCACAGTGACTGATATAAAACCTACCAGCTAAAGCTATACCCTATTTATGAATACCATCAACATCATTATTAGATGTGTGTATGTAAGTAAAATAATTGGCATCAATCAAGACCCTGTTCAATTAGTGTCAGGGCTGAGGAGAGGAGAGGAGGGGAGGATCTGACCGGCAGCAGCAGCCAGCATCATGCAGGCTGCCGTCAATTCAGGCAATTTGGCAGACAGGCAGGAAGGTCCAGACTGTGGTTGTACAGGGCAGCTTTCCAATAAACCATCCTTATTTGTATCCCAGACTCCCAAGATGTCTGTTCCCTATTGCCAACGATACCTCTTCTCCTAACAGTAGCTTCTGATGTAGCTGATGGTTGTGGCAGTGGAGCTGGCTGATTAATTCAACGGAGTGGATTTCCGCAGCTCGCTGCACACGCATACAGCGCTCGAGAGAGAAATGGGGAAATTGAGCAGGGGGAGAGAGAGAGAGAGAGAGAGAGAGCGCGCGCGTAAGAGAAAAGGAGAAAATGATGGAGGAAGGGTGTTAAGGAGGAGGGTCTTCGGGGGTGGGGAGAGAGTGAGAGGAAAGGGAGAATAGGAAAGAGAGAGTGTGTGGAGAGGGGGCGGAGGAAGAGAGAGAGAGAGAGAGAGAGAGACACACACACACACACACGCAGGCCCTGAAGCTGCTACTGATGCTGCTGCTGATGCTGCTGCTGCAGCCGTTTGACAATTCCCCACCCAGAGAGAGCAGGGAAGAAGGGAGGAGATCAGAGCAAGGAGGAAGAAGGAGTAAGCGACACCTCATCCAAGATGCTCCTGTGCTAGCAAACACTCACGGTAAATACCAATCCTTTATCACCACTCTGCTTCCTCTTTACGGCTGCTGTATTTCTCTGTCTCTGCATCATTTGGGCCGGGTGTGTTTGTGTTTGATTTAGCTCTGTAGAGTCCTATATATAGTGCACAGGGTTAGCATAGCCAAGCAGCTGGAGAAAACCTGTCTGTGCAGCTGCTGCAGGAGGAGACAGACATCTACAGAGAGGTGGAAAGGAGAGGAGGATTTGTACATTTTGTCTCTTCAGGGACTTGATGAGGAAAAAGCAACGTCCAGCTTCTCTGTTTCTTGACTGTAGCAGGGCCACCTGTTTGGAGTGTGTGCGGTGTGTGCGGTGTCTTGTTGAAAGGTGGTGGTGGTGGGGGGGGGTCACGATGTATGGGTCTAATGGTGTATTCGTGGCTTGGAAAGGTTAGTGTGTGTGTGTGTGTGTGTGTGTGTGTGTGTATTGAGTGTATTGCTTCCCTTTTGACTGCTGTCAAATAATGAATGTCATCTTTCCATAGTAGGTGTGCACATGCAAGAGTTATGTGTAAAACAGCATATGTAGACACATGTTCACATGAGCACTTAGACACACTGGAAGAGGAAAAAAAAGCGTGGTGCTTTCTTTAACAAATTGAGTGTGTGTGTGTGTGTGTGTGTGTGTGTGTGCGTGCGTGCGTGTGTGCTTTGGCGTTATCACCTCCTGTAACCTGAGCTTTTCCTGGTTCCTGCCTGCTGAGGGGTTGCCAGGTGTTGGTGGTGAATATTAACCCACTCGGGGCTGATTGACACTTGCTCTTCAGTTATTCATCCTCACTAATAGTCTCTTGCTAAATGTGCTTGTGTGTGTGTGTGTGCGCATGGTATACTCTGTACACTCGTTTTCCAGTTTATAAGTTACACCTACTGTAGCTAAAACTAATGCAGTCGAATACAGCCGCCCTTCAATTCCTACCTTCATGTTCAGTTTTTGTTGAAATAGTTTGAGACATATTATGTCTCTATGTCTCTATTTATATATAAACATATTTTGTATTTATATTTAAAAGGTGTTTCTTATACTTTGTCAACCCACTTTATATTAGGGTTGGCTAAATATTAGGAATTATTACACCCGCACTTACAAACTGTTTTCCTTATTTAGATGATAAATACACCAACATCACATTTTTAATAATAAGGTTTTTGGATCCTTCCCTCCCATGTTGCTGCCCATACTAGCTGTTGTATCTTTTATATTTATTCCAAAAACATATCGCTGCTGCTTCTGTAAACATATTGCTTCCTATGTGATACCAGGTGTGTTAACCAGGTGTTTAGAGCTGCAAAGCTTTAAAGCCTTTACTACTCAGTGAGCTTTCATTTTGGTGAACAGATCTGGATAGCAATTAAAACAACTGGGCAAGGCTAAGCTAAAGATTTGGTGACGGTTAAGTATAAAACAACAAAAGAGAACTCCACTGACGTTTCTTGTCATGTCTCACTGTAAACCTTTCATGGTAAGAAAACTTAGTCCAGTCACGTTTTGTTAGCGGAGCTAACAGCGATTATTTTTTTCAAAGACCTCTTGATGAGTACAATAGAAGTTGGTAGAGAAGGAATTGGTGTTTCAACAGTCTCTCTTTTGCAGCATTTTGCTGTGTTATTAGCGGTCTTAACTTTCTCTCTCACTCTACCCTCTTTTGTCTCTCCCTTTTTTTTGTTTTTACCACATGAAGGTATAAAAACGCGGTGGTAAAATTGGTGGAGGAAAATCGTATATTCTCCCTTGTGATCGCGCTCCTCTTCCACTATTCTCCCATTTCTTCTCCCATCTCTTCATCTCCATGCGGCAGACTGGTTGGCTGTGCCAGCTGACGTTCACTTGAATGCGAGAGGGTGAGACGGAGAAACAGAGGAAAGAAGGTTGGGGAAATTAAACTTGTGTTTTCAGTCTCATGGCTGATTTCCTTGCTCCTCTCCTGAGATTATCAGTGAGTCTGGCAGCCAAATGACAGCCTCTTCGTCTAATCAAAACGTTCCTCAGGACATACAGCCACTGCGATAGTCCCTGAACAGAAACAGCCTCGTAGGGGTGTGGCAGCACATGTTAAACGTACGCACACATGCAATAACGTGGAGACAGAGAGTTGCACATCAGCATACCTTTGTGACTTTACACACAGACAATCACACGTTTCAACGTTTACTCCCGATTACATGTATTACATACAGTGTATCCATGCATGCTTACACTTACTGTACAGTACTACACATCAACATCACTACACATCCACATCATATAGTCGACTCAATGATGTGTGTGTATTTTTTTTAGTGTGCACACTCGCTGTGCATCTTTGGTGTACTAACTATTCAGTCATCCTGCAGGTTTAAATAGCAAATAAATTAGGTGGCTTTTGTTTGCGATACGCTGGCTTACTTTCGCACAATTCAAAGGGCATCAGATATGTTGGATTTGATACTTCATTGCTACTTTTTATCATCCTGATACTCCATACCTGAAAGAGAACAGTTTCTATAGCAACCCCATCATCCCCTCCCGTCACCCCCGTTGTGCGTGTGCGTAAGTGTATGTGTGGACGCGCAATGTGTGTAGCTCTGAATGCGAACACATGCCTAAATATGAGTGAGTGCTGTATTGATTGCTAGCATACACGCCATAAGTGTTGATGTCATTTAGCCAGCGGGGGAAGCAGAGAGGGAGACGATAAAGGAACATTTCCTCCGCACATTTCCTGGCAGCTTTTCAAGATACACAGAAGTTATATTAAAGGGAAGACACAGAGCACTGCAGAGGGAAACAGCAAAAAGGAGGGTGGGGCAAAGAAGGAAAGTGAGAGGTGGAAGAGCGGGAGTGTAGTTAGTAAATGCATGTCTGATTGAAGTCTAAATACAAATACAGTTTAATAAAAAATGGTACTCGGATCACTTAATCTATCTTGTCATGCAGGTGGTGTACTTGCTCCTTTTCAAATGATTCCCCATTTCATGAAATAAATGGGTGCAGACGGGTATTTAGGCACTAATTGACCTGGTTAATTAATCAGATAATATTGTAATATATATATATATATATATATATATATATATATATATATATATATATATATATATATATATATATATATATTATTGGCATCTGTGTAGGATAGTGTAGCAGACCAAGGTGCCTTTTTAAAAACGTCATTTTATGACCTATTTGGTTTTGTATCGCTACATAATTTCACCATGGCACCGCCAGGCATGGTGAGCCTTTTAGCAAAGGACCATGCTGATAAAAGGCCTGTTAATTCTGCAGCACTAATTGTTTCCCGCTGTCTCCTGTGCTTTATTTAGGTTGTCTTCTCCCTCTCTTTCCCTTTTTTTTCTCCTGTGGCTCTTTTCTCTCAAGATCACTACTTGATTACCTGTCTTGTGCCTCTGTCTTTCTCTACATTTCCCTTCACTTAACCCTTTCTTTCTTTCTTTCTTTCTTTTTTTTTCTTTCTTTCTGCCCCCAGTGTGTCTGGAAGGGCTTGAATGATTAAACATAGGACAGGAGCCTTTGGTGGACTGAACACCAAGGGCATCTAGATGGAGGATTGGAGGGAAGGAGGGAGAGAGGAGTACACCATGTCAGACAGACCAGCCTGTTCGGATACAGATGACATGACAGGACCTGTGCTCCTGTAACTGTCACCTATTGCTCTGTGTCACTGAGTCCTGCTCACTTGAGACTTAAAACTTGGCCATATGCATCTGCTGTGCGGTGTTACAGAGAGCCATTATAGAATGCTCCATATTTGTATCATTGAATCATAAACAGAATTTCAAGCACACAAATATAGGTTAAAAATAGCACATAGAAATCAGTTTTTACAGTAAGACCTTTTTTGTACCCAAATGATGTGAACCAGATGCAAGAGTTTGATGTCCGTAAGTGAGTATTTTTTCCGAAGTCTCATTATCCATTTTATTTTTATTTATTTATTTTGACGGGACATTCTCCAGACATCTGTGCGCTTGATGAGACGGCAGTCTGTGAGAGATTAAACTGGTGCTTTGCATGTTTTGTTCAAAGGCTAGCGATGTAGTCATGGTAGCAGTCTCAATTCTTTTTTCCTCTTGCATGGCAGCTGCATTGTTGCTCTGCTCACAAGAGGAACCATTTGGTAGTTTGTTTGCAATACTAATGTAAAAGAAATAGTAGGTAAATGTGTAAAGGATGCAATGATTTATTTATGTAGCACTTTTAAACGTCAAACCGGCAGGATAGTAACAAATGCAAGAGCAACAAAACAGAAATAATAAAACCGAAATTACATCAACAAAAGAGCAATTTATCCATTTAGAAAGACGAAAAATATTTATGATCAACTTTTTAAAACCATTTCAAAGTTTAATGCTCATTTTTCATTTTATGCAAAGCAGAGAGGAACATGCAGTAGTCACCGGTTAGACGAGCTTTTTAAATTAATTAAAAAAATAAATATATATATATATATATAATATATATAATATATATATAATAAATTATATATATATATATATATATATATATATATATAATTCTAAAATCTAATGGCAGCCAGTGGAAAGAGACCAACAACCCTCTCCCAGCACTTTGTCTTTGTTAGAAGACGGTCTGCAGCATTTTGAAGTATCTGCTGATTAGTAGAAAATGTAAGTTTGGTAAAGCACTTGCAGAAGTATTTTCATTTTCCATTTTTTTGTCATATGATATGCATACAGTAGGTGCAGTAGTTTTTTTTTCTATATATAGAACTAGTTTGTAATCCCCCATAGAACAGTGGTGAGGAAACCTCTGCTAAGGCTCTGTCCGTGTATTTCGAGCATACTGTACATTTTCGCAACTGTGCAATGGGGTCAGATGTAAATTATTTAGAACCTTGTGCAGTATGTGTTGCTGCAGATTGGGGTCACGTGAGTGTGTATTTGCGGTTATTGTGTGTGTGTGCGCGCGCGTGTGTGTGTGTGTGTGTGTGTGTAGGCACGTCGGGAAATGTGCGCATCCCTGGTCGGGTGTCGTTTGTGTGTGTGAGAGAGTTTTATGGATTTGCTTGTGTGTGTGTGTGTTTGTGTATTACTTGTGTATTCTGCGCATGAAGTTCCATCCAAGCATTATGTGAGCATGAAGGTTCATCGAAGCACATGTAGTCCCTAACCAGCTCTTGGGCTGCTCATTAGCATTACCCTGATCTTCCTCAGAACTTATTTTCCAGCCCTCTGATATTCTCTGTGTGGCCTGAGGGAACAATAGGTCCTGTTCACATCAAATGTGTTATGTCATCAATGTGACTGGAAGCTTTGCTGCCCACGTCATGGGAGCCCTAGTTCACTCTCACTGCCTGCTCCCTCAGTATGTACATACAGCGCACACACACTTCAGTATGCACATTCCCATGCCCTAATATTCCCCCCCGGGGCATGTCGATTCTCAAGAGACGTCAGTGATTAGCCCGCAGGGCCCTCCATATAAAGTACAGCTGGAACACCTCTACATATCACATATAGTCAAAGTTAATATGCTCACATGTTCCCTGTGTTTCTCCCTGGGCCTGTTCAAACCACTTCCAGATTGGATTTAGATCCAGTTAGGACAAATTGCAGTTCACATCTGGCATCAAATTGTGCCTCAAATGTCTTGTTTCTTTTGTTAACTGTAGGAAACTGTGACTGCTGCTGCCATCTACATTAAAGGCCCTTTTACATAGGGCGAATATGGGCTGTCCCAGATGAAAGTTGACAGTCACGAAAGAAACATGGTGAAATCTTTGGACGCCAGTCAAAAATGGTCCTCAGATCGTATTGTGAGTCCACAGTCTGACAATTTACAGCTTCGGTGACCAAAGCAGAGCTATGTCAAAATCTAGCAAAATCCAGAATACACTGATGAACTAGCGTGATGCTACTGCTTGTAAAAGCTTTTTACCCCACATTTACTTTGCAATATTGGCTTTTCACGTTTCCCTCATTCCCCTGTCCGATTCACAATCTCCTCTCTTTATTTTGCGAGGGTTTTTTTATGTATAAAAGTGCACTATGGCCAAAGTATTAGTTTATGTTTTTGCTACATTTTTAGAACATGACAGTAGCGCAGGGGGATGATGTGAGTTGTTTGCAACCTGTTTATACATCAGCGCTACGATACATCAGGCATTCATCGCACAATCTGACAGATTGCAGATGAAAGCTGTTAGACCCATGATCGTAGCACAGTATGTCATGCAATTACCTTGTAAGCTTGTTGTTTTGCACAGTATATAGATGCTTTAAGGCTGCAACTAAGAGTGGTTTTCATTGTTGCTCATTCTGCCGTTTGTTTTAGGCCTATTTGCTCATCACAAACTGTGGCAGCATCATGTTGAAAAATGGTTGTTGCTTGCAAATTGCAGATACGTTTTTGAATGCTACGATGCTCTCACATGCTCACGCATTGGTTGCAATTATGCTGTTTGGTTTGTGTCACATTAATGAGAGAGGAAATTATCTCATGTTGCTAAGTGCAGCTTGCATGTTTATTTGTTGAAATGGGGCCCCTGCTTAGGTAAATGATAACCACTGCTATTTGGTATCTTGCCTTACATGTAGGCCTCAAACTTTAAATTAGTTTGACATGTGAAAATCAGCTCTGCTTTGTTGCTGTATGGTCAAAGCAAACACGGTGTAAACTGTATATGTATTTACAACACAAGCACAAACATTACAGAATCCAGGCAGAGCTCAGATGAGAAACAGGAGAAGCGACAGAGGAGGTTGAAGAGTGAGGTGAATGAGGATGTGTGTTACGTGGAGGAGAAGTTAATCTCTCCTGGCGGTAGCGCCGGCCTCTCCCTGCCTTTCCTCCGTCTTCTCTCCTCCATAAAACTGTGAATTGTCTTCTGCTCTCTGAGAGGCAGGCAGTGGAACTCACATGCACACACACTAAAACACACGCGGCAGGATGTAGAAAAACCAGGGCGTTTAATCAAAACACTAGCTGTTTGATTTTTGCTCACGAGTAAACTACATATATATCCCGGAAGGCTCTTTATTTGTGTCTTTAAACACATCATTCTTGGTAAAATCTTGAGTATGTGGTTTCACTGAGAACAAAATACTTTCTGTACAGGGATTCCTTCCCTGTAAGATTTTGTTTGTGCATAACATTTTCGCTGCCACATTGACCTGATGTGTTAGTCTTTTGGGCTTGAGACATTGTTAATATTAAATGTTTGTGACTGCATAGGCCGGGTTTCCATTCAAGCTCCAGTTGATCCACATCATTAAATCTGCAGGAGTTAGTCACAAATTGCATATTTAGACATGTTTTTCAAACCTTTATTTACATATTCACCAACAACAGGGGGTTTCCTCAAATTATTACATCGTGAGAACATACAGTGTGTATGCGTGTTTATTATGTGAGGTATTTCTTGCCACATTAATAATTTTTAGGGATTTTGAATCCTTGGATTCAGAAGAGAGGTCTGAAACACTGTGGATGCAAAAGAGCTTAAGGCTGATGTATGGCTGGAGATGCTAGTTATGCAACTCATTCATGCTTGCACACGCACACACACACACACACACACGCATGCACGCACGCACGCACGCACGCACGCACGCACGCACGCACGCACGCACGCACGCACACACACACACACACAAACACACACACACACACAAACAAGATTAGCCACACGTTAATGTTTTATGAATGAGGCACCTGTAGAGACACGTTAGTGGCATAGGTTGACACATTATGGGGAATATTTTGATAGCATGTTGATGAATAATCTATTGATGACATTATGGTAACAGTCACAGTGAACTGCACTTCATTAGAAGCACAAAGAAAAGCCGAGCAATGCAAAAGGTTGCAGTCAAAATCTGAAAGATGGATTTTCCAAATTAAAATGGAACACAACACAACTTAAAGGTTAAACGAAATCACAGTTTGTGAATGTACTGTACAGTGCAGCTATTGCAAAGTAGCTGTCAGCGTTAACAGCGTTATAATAATTGATCTCAAAATGCTCCTGACACTTGCAACAGTCTGCCAAAGAAGCTGATACAATAAATCTCAAATGTCCCTCATTTCCTTAACCATTCCTTAAGTGGGGATGTACACATCCCCCTTGAAAGTGTGTCTTCTTTTGGATATGTTATATTGTTGTTAATGGTTGTGCAATCTACAGTGCGTTTTCCTACTGGTAGTTTTATGTTTTAGTCCATTAACATTTTTTTTTAATTCTTATAATACTGCCAACCATTTTCAAACTGAATGTCTTTTTTTAGATTCTGTCCCCCTCTAGTCGGTTATTGGTTTCTTTTCATTTCAGTAGGGTATGGGTCTTGAAATATGCTTGACAAAGGTGATCCATCAGTGTGAAAATATACTTGTGATACTCCAGCTACATGGTACCACAGTTGAAATCATTTTGAGGTTTTGCGAAGGGCAACAGTTCCTGCTCAGAACTGCATTACCACATTATAATACAATCGAACAAAAAGATGAAGACACCACGATGCCCTGTTCTCACCAACATGTATGTAGTGTGTATCCTTGACGTCTAACAAACGTGCTGATACATTTCTTTCCTCATAACACATTTGCAGAGCTGATTTAGTGTATGTGAAATGGGCATATATTATGAAAAGTGCTTGTGCACATACATTTTGGTATTTGGAGTCCCTACCATCCCACACACTGCAATCAGACAGCACATTCAGTTTGTTGTGGGCTGCACAGAACTGAAAACATGGGATTTACAATTAATTTTGGCTCTTCAGAAACCTATAGGTGACGTCATGGAGACCACGTCCATATTTTATACAGTTTATTGACACAACATACAAAAAAACCACAGTTGTATTGTTGACTATGAAGGCCGATTCTATAGTTATTGATAACTATAACTTAACTTATAGTTGATTCTATAGTTTTTTCAGCATCTGTCCTGATCTACAGTAGTTTAAGGCCCCAGTTAAGGAACTGTCCATGGTCCTGACTGCTCCAGACATTAGACAGTGCTGAACAGACAGCTGATGTTGCAGCAGCTATTAGTGGTGGGAAAGTCGTGGCTTTGCCTCCATTTGCCCATTCTCCAACCCACATAAGTGCAGAACAATCTCTGACACAGATACACACACACAGTTGTTGGTCTGCACACACACACACACACACACACACACACATACTCGCATTAACTGTAGTCGTCCTATTAAACCACTCAGCACAAAGTGAAGTGGATAGCAGTGGAGGAAGTTAACTGTTTATAATTTCACAATATTTCAAATAAGATTGAAGTAATCTGAAAGAGAAGTGTGGAGCCTTTTGTTTGAGGATCAGTTTAGACGACCAGTCTGCGCTGTCTTTAATAAAACTTACAAAGAAATACAGAGAGGAGATTATGCTTTATCTACAGTATGGGTTGAGAGCGAGTTGAGGTCTTTGTACTGACCGTAAATGTGTCTAATATGATCTCTTCTCCAAACTTAAGTCATGAACTCCAGTTTAACTTTCACATGGAGTTGCTGTTAAAAAGAGAAAACTAAAGTATTGTATAGTGTGATCAAATGCAGTAATCAGTATGCTGCAAAAGTTGATAGATTATATATAAGATTATATATTCATTCATACGAATGTCATATCTTCACTTATTCCATTTGATGGACACTCGGTACATCTCTGCTTGTCTGGGACTTTACTGGTGCTCCCACTGAAGACAGCAGATGTCATCAGTGTCTGTCAAACCACAGTTAAGTGGAACAAAGTGTTTCCACCGTGACATCCGATTAATGACAATCCCCCAGGGAGTTGAGGGAGAGCAGCAGCAATCCTCTGCCCACAAAAAAAAAAATCCCATTTAAAATCAGCAGTAGCCATTGTAGAAATATCTGCACCAATTATTTCATCCTTTATCTATTCTACATTAAAACTGCAGCATAGATAGATAGATAGATAGATAGATAGATAGATAGATAGATAGATACTTTATCCATCCTCTTGGAAAAATTCAGGAATTTACCAGTATCATTAAAATATATATATATTTCTAAATTAAGCAAATTCAAGATCCTGTCTGTGTCATTTTCTGTTGGCTTTCAAGAGAAATGATTTGAATGTGGCAGTTAATGCCCATGAATGTCTGTTTTATTCTTAAGTGGCACATCCACAATTCCAAAGCATTAACACTTCTTTAAATACATTAGAAGCCTGCGTTGCTGTAAAATACAGCATGTACGACATGTAAAGCCTTTACTTCTAAAAACAGCTATGAGGACTGAAGTAAATTTGATTAAACCAAACTGGGTGTGCTCTGTAATGAAGAGAGATTCATATTTAACACAATTTGGATCAGTGTGAATACGTGTCAGTACATTGAAGTACAAGTACATCAAATCCAATAATTTTCAATTACTTTCTACTCACCTTCTCATCATCAGGTAATCAGAACCCAATTGGAAATACCTGGAGCAAAATAACCATTAGATTTACTGACATCTCGTTGGCCAAATCAAAGTAACTTCCTGCTCTGGTTTGGACCAGAGCAAACATATGGTATTACGATAGCCAGAAGCATGGCCTAAATCTAATATGTTCTAATTGTGTTATATGTGGTTCAGCTCGGCCCCTTTCCCTTCAACATGGCCAGATCACAATATGGTTTTGGTTCGAAACAAATTTTTAAAATGACAGTTATGCTCCACCCAAAATGTATCTCTTGAGGATTAACAAAAAAAAGAAAGTTTGAAGAGCAGAGGCTGTAAAAACTTCACAGTTGTAATGGATTCTCAGCAACCTTGTCAAGCTCGTGAGCAGGGGCTGCTGTTACTTCTCTTCTGTTCGCATGGAGAACTGCTGTTGTTCAGCTTTGTCAACTGATCTGAGTCGATTCCAATCATTAGCATCTCATTGTGAGCTTTGCTTTATTTGCCTGGGTTTGCTCTCACATGTGACTTTATAAATGAGCTGGTACAGTACAGTAAGGCCCAGTGCTAACCCTTGACCTCTTTATACTGTAAGATGATCAAAAACACTAAAAGTAATGTTTTTGAAGTAAAAGATACTCTCCATAGATGCAAAGATGACAGGGTTAAAGCAAAAGCTTATTTACTTTTTAAAACAGCTAGCATGTTCAAAGGTAACAACATTAGCATCTCTAAACTCACAATTTAACATGTTATGTCTTGTTTGTTTAATCCGTACAAAACAAGTGTAAAACAATACCTTTTATTCAGGGAAACAGCTAGCCTGGTTGGATAGAGCCAGGCTATCAGGTTAACAGGTTGGCTGTTTCTGCCTGTTTCCAGTCTTTATGCTAAGCTAAGCTAAGCTAACATCTCCTGGCTGTAGCTGAATATTTAGTGTGAGTGTTATGATAGTGATATCAATCTGCTCTCCAGATAATTAGCACATTTCTATTCATTTAAAGCTTTAAAGTCTCGCCAGTTGTGGAAAAGTTAACCATCAATTGTTTTTCTGAACCATATTGGAAAATGTTACTCCTGATGCAGACCTTTATTGAACTTGAAACAGAGGAGTGGCTTGTATGGGTGCACAGTAGATTCTGAGACTTTAGACTTTAGCTCAGTGAGAGGCTACAGTGAGCAGAGCAGATTTAGGGCCAGCAGCTAAATTAGTGGGTTTGGGGAGAGAATGATAATGATTGGTGGTGATGGAAGGGAAAGTGCGTGTGCGTGTGTGTGTGTGTGTGTGTGTGTGTGTGTGTGTGAGAGAGAGAGAAAAGACAGAAGAGGAAGGAAGAAAGAAGTTGTCAGAGTAAATTAGTCATTACTGGTGTTGACGTCTGTCCCCCTCGCCTGTCCTATCTTTCTGCACGCACATATGGATCTCAAATTTTACAACCACACGCAGATTCACACACACACACACACACACACACACACACACACACACACACACACACACACACACACACACACACACACACACACACACACACACACACACACACACACAAACAGCTGCACAAATGTCCTCAGAGTGCTGTTCTTCCCCCGTTAAGTTGTTTATCCTTAAACACAAGGGCTCATTATTATATCTTTTAAATATTCGAACCAGATTTCTCTGTTTGTTTGTGCATATTGAAGGTTTAAATTGGCACAGGAATGTGTGCGCGTCTCCCTTGGCATAGCAGTGTGTTTTCAAGATGTTATGAAGTGTTATGCAGAGCTGTGAATGTGTGATTCACTAGAAGTGGGAGGCAGTGGATAAGCAGACATCATTCCCAAGGCCCATAAAAAGAAACCTTTAAAAGGTCAGTCTTTTTTCTGTCTTTTGTGATCATAGCAGCCTTTAACCGTGTCCTAAACTTTCTTTGTCTAGACCTGTCCATCCCTTCTTTCCAGTTATCTTTACATCCCTGCCAACCCCCACCGCACGTACTTATGGTGTCAACTACAAGGCCATGTCCTACGGTGTCAGCACAGAGGACAACTGCAGCTGGCACCTCATGATATGCCATGTCTCCATAATTAGCAGTCAAAGGCAGAAGAACAAGATCATTTGTGGCTGTGACTGTAGCTAGGTGTGGTTCAGCACACTAGGTGCTCTGTAGTCTGCAGTGATGTGATGCGGAGACAACGTTACACAATAAGAGCAGCGAGTGAACTCACTCACCAGTCTCTGTGTCTTCCTGTCCTTGTCTGTTTTCTATCTGTGTCTCGGTTTGATTGTGTCTTCCTCCGACAGCCCTGGCTGTCTCTCTGCCTGCAAACAAAGAGATGGATGAACCTGGCTGGCCCCTCACTTTGTCTGTTTTTTTTCCTCTCGTCTCCTCTTGGCTCGCGTTTATTGAGTTCCCTCGATTTGCACTGATAAATTTGATCATAAACCTCGGAGCTGCACAATCTTTTCTCGTGCAGACGCTGATATACAGTGCTTGAACTCCTCCTTTACTCGAGTATATCATAGTAATCAGGCTCAAGAGAGCATATCGCATGTATATGTGGTGTACCACAGTGTTTACATGGTGCAGCTCATTCGTGTAGAATAAAAGCAACACAGACAGCTGTGCTTTATTGAACTATAATGCATCATTTGCCAGTCAGATTGTGTTTTTTTACCAGTTTATGGCACATATTTAGAAGGCAATTAGATTCAATTCTCTTTAGGAGACTATAAATCAGCATGTTTTTATTTTGGGGGTTATATTTTTAGATCAAATAGACACATTGAAATCAAGCCCTCCTGGTCTTGAATCCACCATTTTATCCTGCTTGACATACCAGAAAAATAAAAGCGGTGATGGAGTCCTGTTGCTTTTTGTTTAAAGACAAAGCCGAATAGAGAACAATCCTGCCTGCTATTATAAATGACTTATCCACGTATTATAGCCGGGATGCTGAGAATGCCAATCAACAGTATGAGCTCAGTGCACTAGCATGAAGTGGTATTATGTGCCAGGATATGACCAGTTGAATGCTCAAAGCCGTGATAGGAGGAGAGCGTTGCCCTAGTTTCAGTCTGGCGTAATTATGTAATGCTTGAGTACCTGCAGCACCAGCGGCATGACAACTTCTCAATGTGAATCTGGGCAACGGAGAGCGCAGACAGCAACTGCACACCGCCACCCAATCCTTTTTACGTGGTATGCAACTTAATCTCATCTTGAGCTCGCTAGCTCTTTACTGACATTATGCACTCATTTGTTTATTTAGCATTCAACGGACACATTCAGCACTCTCTTGTTCCATCCTTTCATCTCCTCAGTTTGTTTCTTTTCCCCGCATATTTCTCCATCAAACCTTTTCCCCCACTTCCTATTCCTCTCTCCGACCATCCCTCAATCCCAGCATCCTTCCTCTAACCGTCCATCCGTCTCTCTCCTCATCTCTTTCTTCCTGTGCCCCCCCCCCCACCCTCTTTTCAGTTCTCCCGCTCCATTCCTAATGCCACATACCAAATGGAGAGTGACAGTATGCAGCTGTGGGTTTTTGTCCTCCAGACAGCATCTTAGAGGAAAGCTTAGCCCCCCCCCCCCCCTCCCCCTCACTCTCACACACACACACACACACACACACACACACACACACACACACACACACACACACACACACACACACACACACACACAGGCCTACAGACGGAGGGAGGGGTCGGCACTAACCTGAGTCTTTCATCTGTCACTTGTATAATAGTTCTTAAGATGGAGTTGCGCTGTGTGGCGTGCATACATGATGCGGTCAGACATAAAAGTCTTTGCAATGAGGAAGATGATGTATCATAATGTAACAACACATTAAACTCTCTTTTGTTTCTCTTGTTTCTTCTTCAGAGAGCAAAGCTCCATGCTGCCTTGCAGGAGAAAAATCGTCTGAACCTTGAGCTGATCAACCACCACCTGAAGACGTCCAAGTATGACCAGGTATGGCATTCACACATGGCAGCGTACAAGCAAGGACTCACACGTATTGATGATCAACCAGGCCATTGATCAATGGTAAAATCTATTGTATATTTCACTGCAAGTGATATAGGGGATATGTAGCACATGCATACCTGTCTTATAAATGGCTGTAACATCAGTCTTATGTTGGAATCTGTAATCCATCTTTGCAGATCAATACATCTGCATCATGTTACCTCTTCATGTTCTTTGTATTGCCTCTTCACACACAGGATGTATACATGTGCTATTAATGTCATGTCAGATATCTCATACGCACACACGCACACACACACACACACACACACACACACACACACACACACACACACACACACACACACACACACACTTGCTACGTTTCCTCTTCCATTATTGTCTTTTTTTTTAAGATCATTTTTTTGGGCATTTCCACCTTTAATGGACAGGACAGCTAGGTGAGAAAGGGGAGAGAGAGGGGGAAGACATGCAGGAAATTGTCTTTGGACTCGGTCGGACTCGAACCCTGGTCCTCTGTGTCAAGGCATAAACCTCTATGTATACAGTATGTGCGCCTGCTCTACCAACTGAGCCAACCCGGCCACCCATTATTGTGTCTTTACTGGCACAGTCAGCCAGAGTCTCCCACTTCACACATGCATATACATAAACAGGCACACATACCCAGACGGAGACAGTCTGTGATGGTAGGCGATTAGCTATTCTGGCGCTAATAGTGACTTTCGCAGAGGGGGCAGATTTGACACGTGTCCAGGGACTCGGCTCGGAGCTTTTGCTTCACCGTGCAATCTGTGCACTGACACGGTGGGCACAGAGATGAAACGGAAGTGGGGCAAAAGTGTGTCCAGTCCCGCCAGATGATACAGTATCAATGAGTGTGACTGGCTTGTAAGGGCAATCCTGGGCAAAGACATAGGCAGCATGGGGTGGACAGTGCATAGAGAGAAAATGAAGGGATGAAAGAGGGAAAAGAGAAAGACCGAATATGAGAGGGAAAAGGGAAGAAAAGAGAAGCATGAGTATTTGTCAGAATTCAACTATTACCAATAAGCTGTGGCTATCTGACAGTTTCAAAAGGAAATATATATATATACTCATAATCACAGTATTTATTGGCTCGGACTGGACTTAATGTTCATGTTATTGTGTCCATCCCTATACATATTCGCCAATGGTGCGTCACGGTGTTGTGTGTTCATTTTGACAGTGATTTCAAGTTTTGAAGAAATACTTTAATATTACTGGTTAAACAGCACAGCGAAGGACAGAATATTTATCTAATTTAGATTAGAATATTTATTTAAGGGAGACACTGAAATACTAAAACATGGTTTTAGTACCACACCACTGTTTTAATGTTTGATTTTGTGTCTTGCTCTATTCTGCGCTTATATTGTGTTTTAGTTTTTTTTTTTACTCACCTGATTTAATTACGCTGTGAAGCGTCTTTTGGGTATCTCGATAAATGCTTGAAAAAGATTATTATGTTGCTTGTCCGACGTGATTTAGCTCAGATGGTATTTCTGCTCCAGTCATGAATTACACAATATAAATGAACTCCTTTCCTTTGCATTAGTCTAGTTCTATGCACTTTGAGCAAGCTTGTCTATTGTACACTCATCACTTTTGCTAGTTAATGAGATGATTGGTGTTTGGCTGAGGGATGGTTGTGCTCCATCCTATGAGGCCACCTTTAGAGGAACCAGCTTAGCTCAAGGCCTCTGACTGATGGAGAAACGAAAGGCAGAACGCTCAAGTCAGCAGCTCTGTCTCATCAAGGCTAAATTGAAATGTGCTGATTAATTTCTCTTCAAACTCCCAATCAACCCTCCAGCAAAAAAAGAGAAAAGAGCAGGCACTGGCAGAACAAACCTCATAACAGTTGCATGCTTTTTTTTCCCTTTTCAACAAAAAAAAACTGAATAATGGGTAGGCCTACATGTTGAAGTTCTTTAAAGTGACTAAATGTAACTTTCAGTTTGTGTTGATTCTAGCGGCCACTTTGGCCAATAGCGGTAGTGTTTTTACCACACCTGCTGTCGTCAAGGTCTTTTCTTTACGGTGCTGTATTGCCCACTGTATATTACCGAGTTAGCGTTACCGGGATTTCATATAGTTGCGATGAATGTTTTGCTCAGACAGAAAATCATTAATTTACAATAAGAGAATACGTTACAGATGTATTGTTGCATTTTGAAGTGTTGCATACGGTAACTTAGCCTACTTTGGATGCCCTGTGATTCATGAGCTAAACCAGGTAACGTTATCACTGTCACCGTGTCACGAGCCAAAGCATTAAGAGTTTGTTGTAGCAACGAACGTAATAATAATATAGCGCATTTCATGACACCCATGAATGCTTAACACAAGCACAGGGGGACAAGGGAAAAGAGAATAGTAGTAACAGTAACACAAACACGGATTGAAAATAAATAAAACCCAGCGCTAAATGGAAGCAGGACATCATTTATTGTAGGCTACTGACGTACAACCATATCGCGCGTTGTAAAGTTATTTTATGAATGAAATAGACATATTACATACCTGATGGCCAATCCAATCCGGGAGGGGTTTTCAATCATTTACAATCCCATAACTGTCTCCATCTGTTGAAAGCCCGACCGAGATTGACTCGGGTGTTACTGTAGCGCCGTCTACCTGCTGTAAATCATTTTGTGACTTCGCTGGAAAAATCGGACCCGGGAAAAAGGCATTAATAAAAGCCATATAAAAAACCCGCATTCTTTTCACTGTGAGTTTCGTTTGCTGTTACAGGTCATTTATGATCACCAGTTGAAAAAACACACAGTTTCAGTAACATTTAAAAGTTACATGTGGTAACTTTAAGTAAAAAAAAAAACAGACACACTTTGTTGTGTCTTTCTATTTGCCTGTGTCTCCACTTTTTTTATGACCGTTTACATCCATGTTGTTTATAATCCTCTTAACCTGCTCTTGCTCTTTTTTTTAATCTTTTTATTGTCTCTCCCTCCCTCGCATCTGTTGACGTACTGTAGGTGCGATCAGACTATGACCAGCTGAGACAGAGCTTTGCTGTAGTGAGCCAGGAGAGAGACGTGGCCCAGCAGCAGAGGAGCCAACTCCAAGGCAAAGTGGAGGACCTGGAACAGGTTCTAAAGGTGAGACGCCACTGCGTTTATGTTTGCCTTCATGCCATATACCCCGAAATACAAATATCACTTAAGTCTTCTTGCTCAGCGAGTCACTCTGGCATTGAGTAATGATGCTCATTAACTATGCCCTTGTAGCCGAGCCGATCAGATATAGGCGCGCCAGAGGCGAGCTAAACAGAGGACGACAGTTTAATCTACCAGTTAGGCCGGCAACAGACTGGATGCGTGGCGTGAGCGTGGTGTTTCTGTTGCGTGTCGGCTGGGTGTCGGCTGGGTGTCGGCTGCGTGGCGGCTGCGTGGATTTTTCTGTCTTTGCCATTGATTTGCTGCACACAAGCAGTATACTTCACGTTAAACATACTGATTTGATTACAGCAAAGACAACGTCGGCAGTATTGACGGCAAAATAGGCTACAGTATTGATAGGTGCGACATTTGAAAATTGATCATATTTTTTTTTATATCTACATTTATGTCAAAACCTAGAGACTTTCAAACATCAAAATGCCATTTATTAATATGCATTTGTGTCAAAATGACATATAAACATATTTTCCTATTCTATTTTGCCTGGAAACGCTTCCAACACGCTTGCGTGTCGCGTGAAAAATAGGCGTCGGTTTTATTTCTAGCAGGCACGCGTTTTCGGCGCGGTTCGAGCCGCTCGTGAGGCGTGAGAAGCTCTTACCTGTTAACATGGGAGCCGAAATAAAAACGGACACGCCACGCAGCTGACACGCTCACGCGACGCATCCAGTCTGTGGCCGGCCTTAGCTCTGTTGGTAGCAATGGGGCTCTGGATACGTCACCCCGTGTATTGTTGTGATTGGTCGTAGTGTTACCCAATTGCGTGCAGTGAGATTTTCAAATGCAGGCTTGGTGCCGCTCCTCGAGTTGGGCCATTTTCATTACTCAATGCCAGACCCTTAATCTTTCCGATTTGGGTCTGGATTTCCAGGCTACTATAGGCCAGTAAGCAGTGAGGATTTATATTTGCTAATAATATGTTGGATTCATGTTAAGACTTTTCAAAAATTAACAATAATTTGGAGGCCCCCCTGCATTGACTCTGAGGACCCTTAGGGGTCCTGGACCCCCTGTTAAAGACCCCTGCTCTATTTCAGTGTCTCCTTTCTCCACCAGTATTCTTCAGTGCGTTCGTAATTTTATCCCTGCATTTTATATTCTTTACAAGTGACATGATAGTATATATTTCCTATTTTCATTTTAAGTTTGATGAAGTGTTCATACATGTACATGCAATATCCTTTAACCTCTTCACATTTTGGCAAATCCTGTCCCTGATTTCTCACTAAAAGACAACTCTGAGTCCTGAGTCATCTTTACTGTAGTGCTGTGGTAGTTTAAGTTACATGGCAATAAAAAAAACAAAAAAAAAACAGCTCCAAATAACTTAACACTGTCAGAAAACAATTTTGAGTATTGTGGGAGAACTCAGAAAACCTGTCAGTAAGAGTTTAACCTGAAGAAACTCTTGGATTACTTGATCAAAGGATTCCAATTTGCCATTTTTTCATATATCCCCCAAGGAACGAGTTTCCTTTCTCTCCCCACATTTAATGATCTGCAGTTATGGATTCAATTATATAAATCAATCTAAATTTAGTTCAAAGATTGATCGTATAAATCTTGAATAGTTTCTACCTCGTCTCTTTTGTTCTTTGGTGGAGAAGACCACTGAGCAATGTGTCCCACCCTACATGTCTTACTGCTGAGTAGGCAAAGAGAAAGAATTAGGAGACCCAAGCCTAAACCCTTTATCTTACTTTATCACCACTGATTCTATTTGTCCACTTTTTCACTGACATACTGTATATCTCACTACATTTCTCCAGCGTTCCCACCTGCACTCATTCATCCCTCACTTCACTGGTTCTGTTCGGCTCACGCCATTCATCAGATTTTGAGAGTTTTTTCCTTCTGGATACATCCCCATCTCCCATGTGTTTGTTTTCTAAGAAAACTTTAGAAGGAAAAGTGATGCAACTCATGAGGTGAAGTGTCATCTGATTCACGGAGAGGCTCTTTTTTCATCGTGTTATGTTCTGCCAATAGTAATCAGACACAGTCTCACTGCGCCGTGAGAAGCACTCTCATTACAAATCCTCGCCTCCCTGCATCTCCTATCGATTGTCTGTTAGTCAGGATATTTGAGAGAGAAATGTACCCATCTGAGGAAAACTGACCGGCTCTCTAATACAGCAAAGAAAGGTTTGTCACGTTCTCATTGTGTATTGATTATAAAGACAAAGAGACTATTTAGAGAAAATTACACAGGGCGATGTGGGTGGAGAAAGCAGAGATGGAGGAGACACAACATTTAAAAAAAAAAAAAAATGGAAAAAGACAGACTTGATTTAAAAATAAACAAAAAAGGGTTATTCAGCCAAAACTAATGAGATGCATCACTGTCAATCTTGGTTTTAATCTGGTAACAAAAGACTTACTGATGTATATATTCTATGGGGGAAATACCAATCTTATTCTGGACCTTTCTATCATAAGGTGTGAAGGGCAAGACAAATGCATAGTGGCTCTTAGATGATAAAATTGTCAATTTGTATAATTAAGCAGTGCTAGTAGCAGCTAGTGTAGCCTTGAGCTGCTAGCCACAAGCAGAGACAAGGAGTGAGCTACAGAGGTCTGGTAAGATCACCTTTTTCCTACTCCACAGCCCCAGATTGCTTTCATTTCACAAAGCTGTAGTCTCCACTGAGGTTGCCATCACTTAAGACAATTGATCAGACTTTGTGCAGCTCCTTCTGGAGCCAGAAAAGGCTTAATACAATGTATGTTTCACATATACAGCAGTACTCCCCAAGGCCTGTAAATATACTTCATAAAATGGGTGGACGTCCCCTTTAAGTTTGATTCAAGTCCAAATTCTCAGGTTTCAGGTCAAGATCTTTGTCTTTGTTGTGTTACACCCTAATGCCATTTTTTTCAACACATTGTGCATCTCCTCTTGCATTGAGCCCTCAGTAGCCTAAGGGCCGGAGCTGCAGGCTTGTGTAAGACAGGTTGTTGGTTTAAAACCAGTGTCTGTCTCTGTTTTAACATGACATCACAGGGGGTTTGCTGTGTAGGTGAGTGCATTAAGCCCTCCCTGAATATCCAAGAGTTAAAAAAAAAAGTGTCTTAGTTTTCACTAAGACTCCAGTGACAGCCGCTCAGCCAGCTCAGTCCTCTGCAGCTTAGAACTTCTCCCTGATTATGCAAAGCAGTGGCTGCCTGCTCAGGACACCTCCAAGCCTCCAAGAGTTAAAGAGGCTTTTCTTTTCTTTTTTTTTCCCAGGGAGAGAGAACACAGAGAGAGAAAACTGATGGATCTTTTAAAGCTGTCTTTTCTTCTTAAGCCCACAGAAACATCTTATGGCCTTAACTCTGTTTCTGCGAGATGTGGCAGCTGGTCGTGACTCCACGGATAGATGCTGTATAGTCATGACTCGGCTAATTTGGGAAAGGGTAGATTTAGGATCAGCGTGGGGTGACCATGCCTGACAGCTTTGTCTGAGTCAGTTCGGCGTGTACACTGGGTTGCATCTGATAGACATACATTACAAATGATATGAACAACTCACACTGAATGACACTCTTTACTTTACTTCCACGGTGTACTCAACACTTGAGTGCTTTAGATTTCAAAATCGGACTTTAAAGGAATAGTTTGACATTTTGGGGGGGGGGGAAAGGGTTTATTTGCTTTCTTGCCGAAAGGGGATACTGTCAAAAATCATCTCGAAATAACATCCTTCAACGTGTCCACATCCCCTCCCTCTCTCCGTTACTCCCCCAGCGTATGCACCAGGCTGTAGCGCTGAAGCAGCAGCTGCAGATAGAGCATGAGCGAGCCTTGGTGGCCCTTCACACCAAGCAGAAGGAGATCAATCAACTGCAAAAGGTATGGCCATACGGACAAAGGCAAAAACTGAAAATTGGTCATTGATAGCTTATTTGTTTTGACACTTTTGACGTAACCCTCCTTTGTCATTGATTTTGTGATAAGAGCAGTAGTGATGAGCCGAAGCTCCTCTTTCAGTATTTGATGTGTCAGTAGCCAGTTTGTGCTGAATTTCTGTCATTGAATCACTGCTACTGTATCAGAAAATATGAAGACCTCCGGAAGCTGTCGTAAATGTTTTGTTAGAAATGCAGTTCCGGCACCTTTCATATTGTTTGATAGTGTGATGAAGAGCGCTCTGCTAAAAATGTTGCCTTTCTAGTTGTTGATAAATTTATACACCGTGTCAACATCTTCTTTTTCTAGCTGTTGTATTCTGTCTGGTGCCTTTTTAAGATTGGCATATATTCTTACTCTGCTTAGGGAGTGATTAAATAAAACTGTAACACATGTAAAGTGTTTTTGATACTTTTGAGGCTGTTCAAATGTCTAAGATGTTAAATTATCCGCATGATGGTTTAGTCTGGCCCAAATTTGTTGCTCTCAAATAATGCAAGTACATTTCAATTTAGGAGATTGTGAATTCTGACCTCATAGTGTCTTAAATACACCATACATACATCGATCACCCTGATGTTCAACATCTGAGCCAACATTTGTGTGTTAACTGAACAACTATTTAGTTTTAAACATTTTTATTTTACCGTTGCAACCCTATTTACTGTTAATTGTTTAGACAAAGATAAAACAAAAAACATTTCCAAAATGTTCTTATTTAAATGACTGATACGTAAATATTCTCAAAATACCCACAGGATTAGACCACTCAGGCTTTGATATGGTCATAAACGAGCTGAATAGTGACTGCTTCCTCAGAAATCGGTGAGGTTTTTCAGTCGGCTGTCTCCACGTACACCTGCTTATTGTCCTGTATTTGCATTGGTGTCCGTTCAAAGTGAAACAAACAGTCAAACAGACACAAATATATCCAAGCAAAGGCTAAGTGATTTGTTGTACAATTACACAAAGAGGTGTTTACTGTTGAAAACTGTGCTTTTAGTTTTGCTACCAGCCTCTACTTGGACACTAACAAACCCCAAAATAAATCTCTTACTGCCCATCAGGAGTAGACATCTCTTCTAGTACCAGTTCTGTGATCAACCAGGGAGCCTCTGCCATGGATCTGGGTGGACAGTATGTCAGCCGTGTGCTGTCTATTTATTGTACCTCATGGACTGTGATCACAGTGTCAGCTGCCACTGTGTGTTGTGTGTTCTCTGCAAGCTCGTGTTCAAGCTGACCAAGAGCACGAGGAAGCAGTACACCTGTTAGAAGTCCAGTAACATCAACTAACACAGATCTACCTCAGATAAAATAAGACTTAATAACCTCAGGTTGTTTCACATAGTATTATACAGATGTGGAATTAAAGGGTACTACAATAATAACTCTCTAAAACAATGCATTTCAAATCAATGTAGCTACAAATTCCAATTTAAAAATGAACAACACAAGCACTTTTATGGGAAAGTAGTCTACCAAATGTCAGCTTACACACAATAAAATATTTATTAATCAAAACAAATGAACTTAAATTACTCTGGCAGATTGCGCCTTTGCTAGGAATTTACTGTTCGTTAAGCCCTGCCCCCCTTAATTTGCGTTGCTACGCCTGTCAAGCTTTCTGTTATTTTACAACAATAATAAAGGAAGATATACCACTCGAAATTTTCAATTTGAAACGTGTCCTTGATTTCAGATAGAGCTAGGCAAAAGCATGCTTTGCATTTCTAGCCAGTAACCGTCAATTTTGCTGTCTTTCACAAATGACAACTTTTGCTTGCATTTATCTAGAAAGCTACTTAGTCCCAAATATTATACTCCCAAATAGTATAGTAAGTATGAAATGAAAAACATTTAAGATTAGACTGTTATTTCATCAAATATAGCCCTGTTTGGAAGCTTAGCTTACCTACTTACATAAGAGTAATGGCTTTTAGGATGAGGATTAACCAATGTGTGTATGTCAGGTAGCAAGTTTGGCTGGGTTTGCTGGAGCGTATGCTTACCCCATATCCAGTAACATTAGCCTAAACTCTGAGAGCATCCAGGACCAGTTGCAGCACAGTGGGGACATACACAGTGGAGGAGCTAGTTGTGAATGAGGCTTTTGTTTTATGTTTTTTATCGCTAAGCTAAGGTTTGCTGTTCAGGGGAGGGATTTACTGAGTGGTCAATTATGTGAAGTCACTAAACTCCATGTGCTGATAAGAATGATAAAGGTATGAACACGTGCAACAACAACATATTAAAGAGCTGTCAATCAAGCCCAGACTGCACACGTCCACACAGCCCAAATAAGTGAGTCGACAATGAATGTTTAGTGCAGGGGTGTCAAACATACGGCCCATGGGCTAGAACCGGCCCAACAAAACGTCCAATCGGGCCCAGTGGGTGACTTTGTAAAGTGTGAAAATTGCAGGGAAGTAATTCATTCCAATTCCAAATTTACCACTTTAATCTTTAGAGTTCGTTTTTTCGTAAATTTACGACTTTAATCTTAAAAAGTTTTTGCTTTTAAATATTACCCCTCTCTCCCAGGTCCGTAACATTATTCTTTTTCCTGCAATGTCCTTATAACGCTGTCGTTGCAGAAGCAACTTGCGTTTGCCAACATCAAGCTGACAAGAAACTGTGTGGCAGATAAAGTTTCGGATTTTTCTGGAGTGGTTTACTGGTCTGGCCCACTTGAGATCAAATTAGAGCTACAGTATGTGGTCCATGAACTAAAATGAGTTTGACACCCCTGGTATAGTGGCTTTTATGTTAAGCAAGATGTGGCAAACCAGGCCTAGGTTTAACCTGAACGTGTGCAAAACCTGTTGGGAAGAGTTCCACCAGCAACTTGATTGGTTTTGAATGTGAATGAGACACATACAGTACTGTAGGAACGTTGTCAGGGTGCTGGCCGATGCCCTCCGGCCTGCGAAGGGCGGTGTGGCATGCATTATGGCTTGAAAATTTGAATTTCACAGACGGTACGCGGGCCTCTTCCTGCCCAGAGGTAGTTGAGAACAAACACTGTAGAACTGTGTAGGTTTTTTAATACTCCACACCACTTTGTGAGTCATACATCAGAGAATTAAAACAAATAGTAGCTCAGCTTCTGTGTGCGCAGATAGATTTCATACCTCTTCCTTTGTCTACCTGTAGGTTCTCTGTACTGCTGTTGTGTAAAATACTTCTCCAAACTTTCACAACAGTTGCAGACTTCCATTAATCCTGCAAACCAGGCTGACCTTGAATGCTACATTTCCCTATGATCAAATCAGTGACCTGCTGTGTTTCATCACAGTCTTTAAGATGCTTGTCACTGGCTCATCTTATTTTCTCATTTCACTCCAAATCCTTTTGTCACGACAACAGGGTGCAGACTCCGCGAGTATAGTTCAAGTGAGGTCATGCTATTATCCATCTGAAGCACTTTAATACGATTTTACTGAGTTTGGCTCAGACAAACATTAAGAGTTTGGTCAGGGGATTGGAAACTCCACCGTCAAGGAGTTACTTCTCTTCTTGCAAATCCATTGAATACATGTACAGTTTCTTTCACAGGCGTGTTTCTCGACACTAATGGGCAAACACACACTTCAGGAACAGGAAGAAAAACATAGTCCGAAAGTCTGTGGGCTTAAACAAGCAAACAAAGCTCTTTATTCTGTGAAACCACAGTCCTCAATCACTTTGTGCTTCAGTTTGACAAACATAAATAATTAGTTTTTCTTTGTAGTTCATTTTACTTTTATTTCATGTTGCTTTTCGTTTGCTGTCGGGTGAAAACCTTCGATCATTAAAACTGTTGTTTTGAAGGAAATTAAAAAAAGACTAATTTGAAAGCATTTTATTGAGATATTTACCTGAGACGAAATCGCCTTGTCACTCCTTAAATATCTGTAAAACCCACAAACAGATAGAAAGGGTGACCAGTAGCATTGATCTATGAAAAACATTAAATATTGAAATATGGAGAGACAAGGTTTTTGCCCAACAGTGACGTTTTGTATATTTATCTGCACCGATAAATATATTTAGCATTCTTTGCATCCTCCTTTGCATCGATCGCAATGGCATTTATTGGTGTTTGGTTCCATCTCAAGTCTGTTTTTTTCTTTTTAATTTTTCTTCTTCCTTTACCTTTTTTCTGTCTCCCTCCTTTGTTGTCTAAACAGAACAATATGGACAGAATGTTTCAGGTATTTATTTTTCTCCCTGATTAGTTTCATGTGTGAATATTCAGCAAATCACTAAAGCTTTCAAAGCCTTTGATGGGTATTTTGTGCAAATTGAGAATCCATATGTGCGCTGAATGAGGTTGAGTACTATTATACTATCATACCCCATCCATCTTTTTTGACTTCCTCAGATATGATATCTATGATAATGTTTTTTAATGCCTGTACTGTAAGTGTTATAATCCTCTTAACTCTTTGCAGTACTCAGGCGTCGTTATCGGAGTTAAACAGTTATGTATCAGCGGCTGCAGCAGTGCAGATGACTAACACTTCCCTATGCTTTGATTAGACTGCAGTGGTTTCAAACAACATGCTGCTATATGCTGAAAAATGGCTCTTTAGGGATCCGTTTCTAATTGGCTCTGTGTTTGATCAGCATTAATAGATGAAACGTTGGCTCTTCTTCTTCCGAGAATTCATATCTGAACATGACGTGATGAAGTATGCTCTGTGTGTGTATTTTCCCTCATGTTTCACTCTTTACCTCCTGCTCTCTCTCTCTCTCTCTCTCTCTCTCTCTCTCTCTCTCTCTCTCTCTCTCTCTCTCTCTCTCTCTCTCTCTCTCCTCGGCCATGACCACCCCTCTGTGCTCTTTTCGTTGCCTATCACAGGTCAAGGTTCGTGACCTGGAGCAGAAATGCAGGTCACGGAGTGAGCACTACCACCAGCTGTCCAACGAGCTGCTGAATTTCCGTTTGCAATCCGATACTGCGGACATCCTAAAAATTAATCCCGCTTCCACATCCCAGATCCTTCTCTCACCAGAGAAGAAACTCTCGCAAGGCAGCGTTGAATTTGAACCCCAGAAAGAGACAGGTGGGTCAGTGGTCTCACCTCAAAGCCAAACTCCACACATATTTCATTTTTTCACATTTTCTGCAATTCATTATCCTGATTATTGTTACTATTATTATAAGTAGTAGTTGTGGCAGCAGTGCTTATGGTGATGGCTTATAATGGTTTTATTCAGATTTTATATTGTTACTTGATGCTGATTGTGGCACTGTGTTCTTTAAAGGGGAACAATATTACACATTTTTTCCGGACTCGGACTGTCACCGGTTAAGTCACGTTATAGGCAGATATATAGGCAGGCTCCAGGTTTTGACAAGGAAGAAAAAGGCGTTTAATGAGAAAAGACAGTGGCCGTTTTTGAAACGCCTGCTATAGCAGTATGTACTGATTTGGCCAAAACATAGCATGCAGTATGCAAACAAAATACCAAGACCAAAAATACCCAGATGTTATACAAATTCAGTCGGACCAGTCTACCTTGCCTACTGTGTCCCACAATGCAAAGCACTGCAACAGTCACAACAACTTGTTTACTTTCACTTTCTAAAACCAGAAACCGGCTAAGCCTAGCCTAGCACACTGCAAAATATTGTTTAACAGTTTCATACGTCGCACTACAGACGAACACAGTACACAGTAGTATACTGCGTACTGCATTTGTCAGTTGTATGCAGTAGGTGGTTTCAAATACAAGCAATATGTTGTTGTCTGTTTCTGCTGCGATGATTTTTGATACTTTCTTTTTTTGAAACTATCCATCGGGAGTCCGGCAATGTTATTGAAGTTCAGTGCTAAAATCGGTGGAGTAATTTTTAATAATAAGAACATGTTACAAAGACTATCAGGGTTAAATGGTTCACTAACAGTGAGGTCTACCCATTCTTAAAAAAAAATGAATGCACTCTAGGCCATGTAGATAAAAGCATCCACCAAATCACATGTGATCAAAAGGCTTGTGATCAGAACGAAATGAGAGTCCGAGGGATCTAATCGCCAGACGGCTCACACAACAGCTGGCCAGAGGTGGACACCATTAGTGCAGATACTGTTTATTCATGATCAATATCTCGCCTAAATGATCACAAGCCTGATGTATGACATGAATGGGGTTTAACACATTAGTATTCCAACGACACATAGTGCAACCTGCAGAGGCAGCAGATAGAGCCATATCAGCGATGTAGATTTATACCGTCTGGCACAGACCAGAGGTCTTTGAAGTGCTGGAAATCCTGTTTTATCTTTCTCTTCACTTGAAACAGAGGGGGGACTCACTGATGCTTTTGTGCTACTGCATAATATTACTCACTCACAAATCCACAAGAACCCACTGATACAGTGGACCCATGTTGTTGACTTAACTTTAATTTCCTCAAGGAATTCAGCTGTTCACACTCGTTGACTGCAGTTTTCTATTTTGTATCTCCTGCGTTTTTCAAGTGTGTGTGTTTTTCTTCCCCCCGAGGACCTCAGTGTTATTTAAGGACAAATGTGTTGCAGATGTGAGGTGTTGATGAGGGTGGAATAGCCTTTGCCACGAAGAGCGTTTGCTGTACACTCGCTTCAACAGGAGATCAATAGCTGTACAATGAGCAGCACATGGGTGCAGAAGAAATGACAGTTGCTCTTTATTTGCTATGGAAATCAATGTCTCCCAGGCGATGAGAGCGCGGCACACACGCCGCTACTGATCTCCCAGTTCTTGCCCTGCACACCACAGACTGGAGACAGAGAAAGACCAGCACTGCTGTCTGTCAAATCCAGCACCGTGACAACAGACCGCCCCAGAAGCCCTCGACAGCGGACCCCCTCAGAGGTGGGTCTGAGTGACACCACCATCACGTTAATGCATGTCTTAACTTATCAAGATAGTTTTAAGTTTCCTCTGTTCTCAGCATTTACCCGATTAAGTTGATTTATACAGCCATGTATTTAAACTTTAAGGGTAACTATCGTTTTTTTTTTTCAACCTGGACCCTATTTTCCTACTTTTGTGTGTGTAAGTAACTGATAGGAACAACAATCTTTGAAACGTATCCAGTATTAGGCGTGAATGCTGTAACCGGCAGCCACAGACTGAGCTGCAATGTAACCCCGTAGGATGTTAATGACATTTCTTTGGGGTTCTGATGTCAATCTGTAGATGGAGGATGAGGCCAGCCCATCACCCAGGTCCAAGCCTCGCTACACTGGCCAGGTCCGCCTTTGCACTGCCCGATACAGGTAAATTAGATCAGCTTTAGGAATCTGTTGATTTTATTGCACATAATCATTTAAACTTGAAAAATGTACAAATGATTGGAAAAATAAAAGCTGCAGTAGTGAAAGGTACTTCTCCTTTCAGTTATAACCCTTACGATGGACCAAACGAGCATCCGGAGGCAGAACTCCCCCTTGTGGCTGGAAAATATCTGTACGTGTACGGAAACATGGATGATGACGGCTTCTATCAAGGTGAGAAGTGAAACAAGACTCCAAGATGACATGGAAAATGAATTGTCATTATTAACTAGGCAAGTCAAGCTTCGGCAGGTACTTAACTGACAAATGTCTAAAGCAAATATTGCAGTCTAAAGATCAGAGGTTACAGTACAGCAGCCTTTGTTGCTTTTCAGGTCTGTGATTTAGGCCTGAGTACCTGTCTGCTGCTGTAGCAGAGAACGCTTGACAGTCACAACAAACGTGTGCATCATCAAGTATTAATTATCTCCCAATGAGACAAAATGCCAAGACGTGTGTGTGTGTGTCAGCTCACAGTTATCCCCCAATGAATGTCTTCTATTTACCGTGTTCTATTTGGCATCTAAATCCCCTCGACATCCTTTTAAAATGACCACATCTTATACTGTACTGTACATTATGGGTATATAGATCTTGTATATGTACAATGACATGTATTGCAAGCTTACATCATAATCAAAAACGACTATAATGCTGACGCAGTCATCGTTGTTAACACTGCTACAAACGTGGCTCTTCTTAGGTTACGTGAGATTTACTCAGCATTTGTCACCTTCATACTGTTTATGTCACATCGCTGCTGGTTATTTTCACCCTGTGACCTGATCTCTTCATCAGTGCAGTGTATCTGTATCTGGCTCATGTTGTCATGCTTTTTAAGACGGTGGGATATAAAATGCGTTGTCTGTTTCCTGCCCAGGGAATCCAGACCTAAATTAGCTTTTAGCTAACTCTGGTACAGCTAAGAAGCTGTGCACTGTCCCTGTTAAAATAAATAAATAAATAAACAGTAAGTAGAATTCAAATAATTTAGCAGTTTAGGCACAGATGATTGTGTTGTTGTTAAGCTGCTCTGATGTTGCTTTGAAAGCTCACATATTAAAGTTGTCAGAACAGAATCTCCCAGCTGACACTCAACCTGTTTCTTCAAAGTTAGTCATTTTCCCAATAGGTGATTATTTTGGCTACACCTGTATGTACTGTAAGTATGCTCTGTGTCAGTGCACCAGTGTCACCAAGAAAAAAAAAATCCTGTTCACTTTTTTTATTTTTATTTTATTTTTCACAACTGGTGATTGGTGATTTGCTGTCTAATCTCTTTAGAGTTATGAAGGCTTCTCCATCAGAGGCAATCCTAATCCTCCTGACTAGCAATCCTGCAGACATCGCAGCCTGCTACAGACACAGTAGTACTCAGCTGCAGTGACTCATTAGCTGTGGGCGGCGAGATTGCATGGCATCGTGGAGGAGCCTTGTATTTACCACGCAGGATGGAGACTCGGGGCTTTAAACCAAGCTGCTGTCAAGATGGGACCTTGGTCCCTTTTAGGTTGATGACTAATCCAGTGAGGCTCAGCTAAATCATCAGCACACACACACACACACACACACACACACACACACACACACACACACACACACACACACACACACACACACACACACACACACACACACACACACACACACACACACACACACACACACACACACACACAGATGGTCTTGAGGTTTCCCAGGCCTCTGTGGAGAAAGGGATTGAAGGACAAGATGATAGTGATTTTTTTTGAAGACAAACATCTTCCCTTTGGGAAAGAAACTACAGTGCAAGTCTGTTTTTTCTGCACTGACCGCAGCATCTACATTCATGCTCAGCGGTGTTCCTGGAAATGTTCAAAAGCGCAGCAAAGCTAAAGTTCAAGTTCTTCGGAATGTTGAAATGTTTTCTTAGTTCTGTGTTTACTGGAGAGAGTACTAAAGATAGCATCAGAGAAGCTGTGGTAAATCTTACATCTTAGGGAATAGTACATACTGTATGTTTACATATCTCCCACCTCTCACTCACTGACTCATTCCCACCCTGCAGTGAAAGTAGCTCTCACTGATGATTACGTGTATTCAAGTTACAGCTTTCCTTTTGTCTCTGTCTTGTAAGGAGCCATTAGTGAAATTTAGTTTTAACATTTGCATGAGGCATCACAGAGGGACTGCTGTGCTTTCCTATAAAGAAGGGTAGCATTTTCAGGTAGTTGGCATTAGACAGCATGAACAGGAAGAACAAGACACTACATCTGCCTCTCTATGTCTTTCTCTTTCACAGGGGAGCTGCTAGATGGCCAGCGAGGACTTGTTCCATCCAACTTCGTGGAGTTTGTCCAGGATAAGGAAAAGCTAGCGATTCAGTCTGGGGAGGGAGGAGAAGACCTGGGCCCACTGGACCATATGCCCCTGGCCTTGATGGCAGTGGATGGAGGTGCCTCACAGGATGGTCTCCTGGGCTCATCTAATGCCTTGGTTCCCTGTAGCAATGGGACAGGGGGGCCCCTGGACGCTGAGGACCTGGCTGAAGACGTTGTGCCTTATCCCCGAAAGATCAACTTGATCAAGCAGCTGGCACGGAGCGTCATTGTGGCCTGGGAGCCTCCACTAGTGCCTTTAGGCTGGGGGAACATCTCTGGCTACAACGTGTTAGTAGACGGGGAGCTTCGTGCCAGTATAGCGTACGGTGGCCGGACCAAGTGTTTGCTGGAGAAGCTGGACTTGGACGGCTGCGTTCATCGCGTGTCGGTGCAGAGTGTCACGGACCGGGGCCTGTCAGACGAGCTGCGCTGCACCTTGCTGGTGGGAGCCAACGTGGTGGTGGCGCCGTGCGGCCTTCGGGTGGACGACATCCAGCGCGACACTGCCGAGCTCTCCTGGTTGCCTAGCAACAGCAACTATGGTCACACTGTGTTCTTGGACGGGGTAGAGCATGCAGTGGTAAAGCCAGGAAGGTATATACTACGCTTTATCAACCTGAAGCCTCTGACGGTGTACAAAGTGACGGTGGTGGCACAGCCGCATCAGGTGCCATGGCAACTGCCTCTGGAGCAGAGGGAGAGGAAAGAAGCCGGTGTGGAGTTCTGCACTCAGGCTGCAGGTCAGCAAAGCTCATTTCTATACATAGGGATACAGTATCAATAATATATGCAGAGCTCCATACCAGACAATTGTCAATATTTTTTTTACGATTACTCTTTACACGTTTTAAACTATGTTGGAGACAGATAGAGATGACAGACTGCTGCTATTCTACTGTTTACTGTAATGACAGCTCAAATATGTAATGCCATATCAATGTTAAGGTTATTGTACTGTGCTGTAGAAGAGTACAGTACAGCATTGCCTTACCATGCCATTGTTGTGTATTGTATTTTGTCTAGGTCCACCACCATATTGCAGAACAGGTCAGAATGAAACATCAGTCCTGGGCTGGGTTTCCCAAATGTCTGAGCACTAAATGATTTTCTCCTATTGCAAACCAGTGGGCAGAGATGACATTAGTGCTATGATACTTTTGGAAGAGGGCCATAGTCATGACACTGGGAATGATTATGACATATTGTTCAATATGAGCAATCAATGAAGGGATCTGGGCAACATGGCATTTATTGAACACAATGCGGTCATTTGTGTATATACGTATTGGAATTTAATTTAATTTTTTTTTTTAAAACAAAGAAATTCAAATGCAATGTTGCCCAAGTTTGCTTACTGCACTGAGCACATCACTAATTACAGAGCAGTCATGCATCGCAAGATATGATCAGTTATTATTCAGACGAGTCATTTCCTCAGCATATAGCCTAGCATGTAGGAACCAACCAGTGCTATACTGTATAAAGCAGTGCCCCTCCACTGCTCACTGGAATGACCATTTTGTATGAGTGTGCATTTGCCTCTGCTTGAATGCAGTTGTGCATGTTTTATCCAGTGATCCAGGAGAGTGGAAGAGAAAGAATGGGCTGCAGTCAGTCTCTCTGGATTGTGTCCTGCATGCGGAGACAACAGCGCTTCTCTCAGGAGGCCCAGAAGCCCACATTGTTTTATTTTGCCTTCAATGTTTCTCCTCCCATAAAGAGTAGTATAGGGTTATGGGACAGTGCTAAACCAGAGGAATACACACATAATTGTTCATATTTGATTTTGTAAAAATATGACTACACTAAGAGAATTTCATTTTACAACTCAGTTTGATTATGGAGTATCTTAGATTATGTTAGTGTACTGCCATGATAACCTGATCATTTAGTTAAATGACATTTTATAAACACAGCACACAACAACTTTTGAATGTCCCCCACTGGCAATGTCACATTATCACAAGTATCCGCATGAACTTTGTATATCTACAAAGTACAAATAAGGTGTTGTGTCATTCTTTCACAAATTGAAATATGCAGAAATAAATGAACCAGTTTGTTGTTTCTTGAATCCTCACTCCCACCTCACCTCCCCCACCCCCTCCCCTATTGTATGTGGACATTTCTATGCATGTTGTGTGTGCCAATTTGTGCATTTAATGAATGCTTCACACCCTTTCCTCTTGTTTATATGTTAGTGATATTAAAATAGTAAATATCTAACATAACTTTTTCAATTAAAAAAAACAAATACCTGTTCTCTCACCTCCCAGGCCCTCCCCAGCCTCCCCAGGACGTACAGGTGCTCTGTGGGCAGGCTCCAGGGGTCCTACAGGTCCGCTGGAAGCCCCCCATCCTCTCTCCCATGGGCACATCCAATGGGGCAAATGTCGTTGGCTATGCAGTCTGCACTAAAGGACAGAGGGTGAGTTAGCAAGTGTTCGTATTACCGACCAAGACTACATCCTCTGTTAAAGGCATCGCTCATGAAAATTAGGGATTTGTACAGTATCATGCATAGTACCACCGGTACCGGTTTGCGGAGAATTCACAAGCATATTGGATCTATATTTTAAAGGCCCACATACAGTACACAGATACAGTATGTACACCATTGTGTGAGTTGTTTATTCATATTTAATCCAGTTGAAACATGAGCACCTACATCACAGATGGGGTGGTAATAGCCTCTGTTTTGTGTTGAGCATTATGTCATCAGTGCCCTCAGCGCACACAGCAGTGCCACCTACTTGTAATTTATGTTCAGTGCAAGACTCTCAATCTGGGACCTGTGAACCTTTCGGAAAGGTCTCTCACTCCCTCTGGTGACTGCCAAAGTAAATCAACACAGTATGTTGAAACTTTGACAGCACAATGTTTTCTGCCTTATTATGTGCTTCACATACTTATAGCAAAATTGATAAATTGTGAGGGGGTTTTCCTCAGAACAACAAAAAAAAATACTCTTTTTTTTTATCTTAGTCTTGGAGTCTTAGGGTGGCAATAAAGGAAAGAGTTGTGTCAGTTGTTAAAAAGAATCGTGCAGCTTCTGTTGATGTCACCTTTTCATTTTCTCTTTTTTTTAAATCCAGATAGCTGAGGTATTGTTCCCAATGGCAGACTATGTTACTGTTGAGCTGACAAGGATTCAGTGCCTGGAGGCCAGGGAAGTCATCGTCAGGACGCTATCAGTACAGGGAGAATCCCAGGACTCCCAAGTTGCCGTCATTCCAAACAACCTCCTTGTGCCTCTACCTGCTCTGCCCCTGCCACCGCCAATGCACCCCCACGCAGGCCCCCCTCCGCACTCCCATGCTCAACCCCACCTCCAATCCCCTCACCATCCTCATGCCACACCCCAATTTCCCGCTCCACCCCAGGCACACGGGCAACCACTCCAACCCCATCCTCCTCACCCTCAACCCCATCCCAGAAATCCACACCCAGGTGGACCTCCGCAACCCCAGCTTCGACCGCCACGTCCTCAGCCCCTACACCTTCAGCCTCACCCTTCCCAACAAGGTCCGAGGCCCCAGCACCAACTGCCTCTGCTACCCCACCCCCATCACCACCCTATACCTCAGAGACCAGTATGTGCCAGAGACCTGGATGCCAAAGAGCACGCGGCCCACCACGGAGGAGCTTTTCCTCCTGGCCAGCCTGGCTGGGACCTCACACGCTCTCCCTCTTCCCAGCCTCCTGTGCCCATGCAAGGCCACACCCTTGAGGCCCCTCCCCCTGCCAATCCACGCTCCCCCTCCCCCCAGAGGATTCTTCCACAGCCTCGAGGCACACTCATCCCGGACACGGTGGCCAAAGCCATCGCCCGAGAAGCAGCGCAAAGGGTGGCAGCAGAAAGTGGCAAGGTCTGATGATAATTTCTATGACTGTCCGTATATTCACAACATAAAGACATCAGATTGCAATGTCAAACTAGTAAAAATGTAAATATCAAGTCAAAAATCAATAATGAACTACCACTGGTACCCCCGTGTCTCTGTTACTCACTAACCTCACTTTTCATGCATGTTTTCAGGGGGACAGGAGGCAGGGCAGATACGGAGAGCAGGGTCGTTCATTTCACCAGCATCACTCTGATGAGGAAGAGGAAGACGAAGAAGGGTTTGCGGGCGGCCGTCGGAGAGGACCCTCAGTTGATGAGTTCCTCAGAGGCTCTGAGCTTGGGAGGCCGGTAAGAACAACGTGATAAGTGATGGATCTTTTTACCTTCTTTAGTCCCAATGTGTTTTCAATGGACAACCTCTTACGTGTGTGTACGTTTGGACGTGTGTGTGCATGCATGTCTGGGTGGTTGCATGCATACACTCCTTTGACCGTGTCTCTGTGTGTGTTCATGTGCGTGTGTTTGCCCATCCATGGGTGTTTGGTGTGTGCATGTCTGTATGTATGTATGTGGACTTAAACAAATGCGTCTGTGTGTTTGTGTGTTTGTATGTGTGTGACTGCCAAAAGCCTCACTATGGTCACAATGAAGATTATCACAGCGAAAGCAGCCGGGGCTCTGACCTGTCTGACATCATTGAAGAGGATGAGGAGGAGCTGTACTCTGAGATGCAGCTGGAAGAGGGACGTCGACGCAACTCGCACAACACACCCAAGGTGCAGTTCTTTGCACTTATTCTAAACCCAAGAGTCATAACCACCCAAATTTATTATTATTTAGTGAACTGCACAGGCACAGATACTTCAATTGAGACTGCTGCCTTGAGTTGCATTTGATGTGTTGTTAGTGTGTGTGCTGAGTTTAATTCAAATTCATAGAAATAGGGAGAAAGAAATCAGCACCATAGAGAGAAACAGAGAGAGCCAGACTGGGTTTTAATGCTTTCAGGCAGCATATCAACATACCGGTACCGGAGCAGTTTGATCATCCGGTCTGGACCAATTTATATGATATTAGTCATCAAAACTTGCTATTTTGCTAACAATCTACTCTTTTTTTTAAGCTGCATTAAGCTCTATTTAGCTATGTGATGAGATTATACTCGGTACATAGCAGCAGCCTGTGGTGTATGATACCGGCTATTAGTAGGATCGGTGGTAGTCTCGTTGCCAGAACTTCCTCCACAGCGCTCCGGAGGAAGGTCTGGCTAGTCCACACAACATTCTGGGATGGGAGAAAAAACGTGCTCTGGTTCATTGGCATTTCTTCAAACCAATCACAATCGTCTTGAGCGGCGCTAAGTGACGGACACAATGACGGGGGCTCTGCAAAATAGCCTCGGGAAGGAACTTGTTTTGGTGGAACGTGTACGTTCAAAAGTTGTTTGAGGAGCAGTTCACCATAGTACTCATAAATCGGCCCGGAGTTAAGAATGCCAACAAAAAGAAAGCGGAAGGTGAGGGACATCTGGCGGAATTTCCGGCAGCACCTGAACAATCTCAGAAAAGAAACGTCGTCGCTATAGATCGGAGGTAACATGGAGCTGCGCCTTGCCGCCGCCGCCTGCTGGCACAGAATCAAAATACAGAACATCGTCGCAAAGCTGCAGAGAGCACCTGTAATGTTTCAGCTCTATGGAGAGAAATGAAGATAGACTGGGTGTGAGCGTGTTCAGCACCTTGGAGAGAGACACAGAGAGAGACTGGGTTTGAACAGTTTAGCGCTGTGAAGGGAGACTACACAGTAACATACGGTAGACAGTGCTTACCGATATCTTTGACACCATTTGATTTTTGATTTTTTTTTTACGTACGTTATCAGTATTCGCTTAATTTTGGAATGTTAACATTTCCCGTGGGCTTGTGTGTGTCTGAGTGTGTGTCTCTGCGTCTGTGTTTTAGTGTGCCTGCCTTTGAGTGCTGCATGATTTTGTTTACATACAATTTGTCAACGTGCGTTTTTTTCCACATACTGTTTTGCAAGTATGTCCATTTGTCTGTGAGCAGCTCATCAATGTTTAATGTTTGCGAATGTTTTCTGTGTTTTATGTTTATTTCAGACCAACAGTCCTGCTGGAGGCCGTCATGACCGGGAGACTGGGCGAAGAACTCATCATGGCGGTTCCCAGCCTCAGAGGCGACCTCTAATGGTCCCCTCCATTGGTCAGTATGGGCGGGTAGCTAGAGAGAGCGGAGGGGAGTGTCTTTAAGAAAACAACATGTTTTTATGTTTTCCATAGAACAGAAGCGTTTGTTGCTCTGTTAAAACCATCATGAGCTTCTCTGTGTCTCCAGATCACCACTGTGTCTATGAACCATGCTCATGCCCTTCACTACTTGGAACATAAGTTTGATCTTGTAGAGATTATTATGATGCAACAAGCTGACACTTTTCTTAAACCGCTGTACACAGTTGCACTACACACTGATACTCTGATGAAGAATCTGCCAATCACGACAGTAGTTTTCTATTCTTTCCTGTGTCTTATGTGTTTTTACCTCGTTGTCTAAGCAACAAAAAATCTTAAGTTAACCTTTTGGGAGGGGAATGTTGAGATTTGCATTGTAACCCCATCACCCTCTAACTGGTGTTTCCTGTAGAGGTAACCTCTGAGAATAACAGTGAGGGAAACCCCATCACCGAGGATGTTTGCTATGGCAAAGTAGCTCGGCACAGGAAGTGGTCTTCCCGCAGGCACATGGGCGGCACCAGGTCTCCCCATGGTATGTGCCTGCAGTCCTGTTTCTACCACCACAGCATGGCAACACAAATGCCACCAGCAAGTGGCAAAAAACAAAACAAAAAAGAAACAGCAAGAAGTAGCTGTGGACACTTGCAAGTGCCTGTTTCTCTGTCTCAAATAATAATAGTTATTATTATGCTTCCAGTTGAACAGCATGACTGCACTGCACTGAAATGGTGGACCCACTGGCAAGCCACACCTGTGGTCCAGGATGAACGTTTCCACAGTTGCAGATGATAAATGATTGATTGACTGCTCAGAGAATGCCTCACTCACTGCACTGAACTCCAGATGCCTGCTAAACCCCTTCCCTTTGTGGTACAACCACACTTTTAATGAGAGCATTCATGCATGAGATTTTAAAGAAATATAAGTGGTAGACATTAAAGAATGACTACACATTCACAGCTTTTTTATTTTTTTAAGATGTTTAAATTTCTTGAGTATGAAATACAGTATCAGTTGTTGGAAATGCAGTTAACCCTTGTACTTTTGCTAGTACTGCATAAATACAATTACCAAACCTTCTGTGGCTTGGCATATGCTCACCCGGGAGCAATGCATTTCACATCATGCTTGTTTTTTAAAGCACCAAAATAAAGCTTTGGCCCAACAGTATCACCCTTTGCTAGCTAGTACATTTTTCCAAATTTGAATATATATGACAGACATCCACAACATCTCTGCTTTAGACCTCTTGAGGCTACAAGGGTTGGCAATGTGTGGGAAGTTTTGGATTTTGCTTCAAATCACTTTCACTCAAATGTTTTTATATGAAGTGAAAATAGACATATGGAGTTGTATCTTTATTTTTCTTTAGGTTTCATGTAGCATGCATGTCTTGTGTGTTTCTGGTGTACATGAATCACACTCTGTCTGTGTATTGCACCATGGTATGTCTTGCTCCTCATTTGTCTCACACTGCATTTTCAAACAAAAGTATAAAAGTGTGCGTGCGTGCGTGCGTGCGTGCATCCGTGCGTGCGTGTGTGCGCGTTTGTGTGTGTGTGTGTGTGTGTTTGCGCGCGTGTGTGTAAATGGTCGACTGACCACAGATTTCTTCCTACACACTGATAGGCACAATTGTGGCTAGACAGAAAAATCGAATCTGTCATGCAATACAGCAAATCAATGAGACATTTTGAGACTAAATTGATTCAAGCACGGCTAAGACATCAATATGTAAACATATGGACTTGCTCTTCATACAAGTGTATATACTGTATGCAACAATTTCTTCACCAAATGATTTTCACGTTTTTTTTCTGAGCCCTGAAATCTGTTCAATTTGTGACTGAAACACCACAAATACAGGCTCACAATTTACAGAAGACAAACATAAAAACTATGTTTGCAAATATAAAAACAATTATACAAAGAAAAAAAAGTCTCCTCCAAAGTTCCTGTTTTGTGTGTTGGACCGCATTCAGTGGTCGCTCGTTCTAGTGATGCAGGATGATGGAATCTGTTTGTCTTCAATGTGTTTAAGATGACTACAGGGATCGGGATCGCCGATCTCCCACCTACTATGATGAGTCAGAGCCCGAGGAGTCTTTCCGGATCTTTGTGGCCCTCTTTGACTACGATCCTCTCTCCATGTCCCCCAACCCAGATGCAGCTGATGAGGAGCTGCCCTTCAAAGAGGGGCAGATCATTAGGGTGGGAGTTTACAATTAAGATTGGTCAGATACTTTGATGTACAGCATAGTCTTCCTCTTTGCATCCAAACTATAAGGTTATAGTTGTTTGCTGCATTTTGGCCATGACCAAACACTATAATACTGAAATTTGAAAAACGGGTGTCATAAATGGTTGTTTTAGTGCGCAGTTCTTTCAGACTGACTTCAGCCTTCACTATTGCTTGTTGTTCGTGCAAGATTCATGTGTATAGCTGTCAGTAAAAAGATTTAACAAATTTAAGTCTTGAATCTCTATTTGTCCTTCAAACTCTATTTTACAGTACAATTAAAAAAAAAACAAATTTGCGTCAGTGGTGCATCATAGTCATAACAAACATATATTTTTGTACAAATTGTTCTGGAATTGACCTTTATATAGGGTTTGCCATGTTCATAAAATATAAAATACATATGCTAAAGGGCATCTAAAAAACCATGTAAGGCATGACAGGTTTAAAGCGGGAGCGCTAAACATCACTCTTTTACTCTCTTGTCTGGCAGGTGTACGGTGATAAAGATACAGATGGGTTTTACAGAGGAGAAGTGAGGGGCAGGATGGGGCTGATCCCCTGTAACATGGTCTCAGAGATCCGAGCGGAGGACGAGGAGACCATGGACCAGCTCATCAAACAGGGCTTTCTGCCACTCAGCACCCCTGTGGACAGAATAGGTAGGCCTACCACGCTGGCATTCTCACTCTCATGGACAAGTTAGACAGTCATGGAACTGCTTCAGAGTCAGTGGGGTTGAAAAGTGTGATTGTGAATCGAGACACGTGATGACATACTTTGTGTTAAACATGCCACCCATTATTGATTGCAGAGCAGAACAGAAGAGGCCTCCGTCGAGATCAGGCCTCGAGGAGGATGGTGGCTCTGTACGACTACGATCCCCGAGAGAGCTCCCCTAATGTTGATGTCGAGGTATCACTAACTAATAATGAGACACACACACACACACACACACACACACACACACACACACACACACACACACACACACACACACACACACACACACACACACACACACACTTTATTTTTTTAGGGACAAGTATGTAGCATAAACCTATGCCACACACCACAGCATTTATAGCATAAGCTAATGTGAGAAATTGATTCCTCAAATTTGGGAGACGTAACCCCGCCCCCAACAGCTGACAGCACCCCCTTCTCTAACAAAGCAGACACAAGCTGATCCCTAATCACCTGTTTCTTGCCATGCTCACTGACAACAATATCAAACCTGCCGGCAACGAGTATCAGATTCTCCTTGGTGCATGCATCCAACTTGGCCCACGTTGAGTCACCAACAAAATCCTCTATCTCAAACTCCATTCCAGGCAAAAAACAGGCAACTAGTAACACAGAAAACAAACTAGAAAAAACAGCACTTACATCATCCCCCCTCGGGAAGACCTCATCACAAAAACGCCACAACCAAGGCACACACCAAATCAAAAGCACACTAGCGATCTACACACCTGACTGTTTGACGAGCCTCCAAATATGTTACGGCCACAGCAAACACAATTTAAATGTGACCGTCAACATCTAATAACACCAAAACCCGAGGATAGTGAAAGTAAATCAAATTAACTATGATTGATTAAGCCAAAACTACGGGAGTCTGGAGATCTGGCCAAAATGAACAAAAGGAAGGGAAGAAGCCTGAGCCAACCCATCAAAGGCCGTCGGACCCAGAACTTCCCCCCCCTAAACTAAAGAGTACACTAACTAGAAACAAAGCCGCGAAAACTAGACTACCAGACCTCCATCTTCAAAGCAATAAAACACAAAAAGAGATAACAGAAGACAACGATGATCAGTGCTGCTTCAGTCTCTCAGAGAGAGATTTCTGTCTCCCAGCCTCTTCTATCCAATCACAGATCAGGAACACCTGAGATGAACAGAGAGGAGGAAAGAGCAGGGCGGGGAGCACATAACACACACATATATATATATATATATATATATATATATATATATATATATATATATATATATAATATATTACATCACATTACATGTCATTTAGCTGACGCTTTTATCCAAAGCAACTTCCAATTAAGTGCTTTCAACCTTATATATATATATATATATATATATATATATATATATATATATATATATATATTATGATGATGATGATGATGATGATATAACAGATTAAGACATAGTATATCCCTTTCTGTATCTCTGTCTCCTGATAGGCTGAGCTGACCTTCTGTGCTGGTGACATCATGGCTGTGTTTGGAGATATTGATGAAGACGGATTCTATTACGTGAGTGCTGCTTGGCCATGTTTGCTTCTCTAATCAGCAATCAGTTATCTTTTGTTTAATCTGTACAAAACTGGACCAGCAATCCTTACTCTTTTGTTTTTATACAGAATAAATCTAGTTTCTACATGACAGTGGTATCTTCTCATGAAACTCAAAGCAAGAAAGTGAATACGCGTATTTCCCAAATGTGGAACATTGTACAGACCTTTCCTGGGTATTACTATAACAGCAATGTGTTAACTGTAGGTTCCCATTTTTTTCACATTGAATGATTACAGGCAGGATTGTGGGTGGATTGATGGATCTGCAAATGAATCATTTTGAAACAGAGAAATGAACGTGATAATAAAAAAAGGTCCAGGGAGTGGCAGTGTAAATTAGTTTCACATGCTGATTTTGGAGAACAAAAAGAAAGATTTCATTGAAAGTGACCCAATACATCCCTGAGGGGATTTAGAGAAATTAGAGCCTAAACAGTGCATATACAGTATGACGTGTTGTGTATACGGTATGAAATGCACCACGTTCAGACAGAAATGTCTCCGCTTCTCATTTCCCTTCCACAGGGTGAGATCAACGGCCACCGTGGTCTGGTTCCCTCTAACTTCCTGGAAGAAGTGCCTGATGATGTGGAGGTGTATCTGACCGATACTCCGTCCCACTACCCCCAGGAAGAGCCTGCCGACCGGCCGCCTGCCAACTCTGCCGCCACCGTCTCAGAGGGCAAACGGGTACATCATCATCGCCGCTCTCAGCGCTAGGCCCTGTGTTCATCCATCCTCCGTCCTCTCTCTTGATTTCCGTCTCTCGCTTCCTCCACTTGCCGTCTGTGTGCTGTTCATTGTGTGTGTTTGTCCATGTGGTGACAGTGGTGACTCTATACAAACTAACAAGCCCCCCCCCCCCCCCCCCCTCCCCTCCCCCCTCCCCGTTTGGAAAAGGGGACAAAAATCCAGTGTTAACACCTTTCTGAGTCTCAGAGAAAGGAAGAAGCAAAGCCTGACATGGACAGAGAGAGAGGATAGACTGTGGGAGCTCCGCGGGTAATTTATGCATGTAGCACTGGTTATGGAGGACTTGAAAAAGGCTCAACTCATTCCTTACACAAGATAATTCGGTACCTCTTTGCACTGGAACACAAAATCAAATGGTGGTTATTGTGTATAATAACAAGTGCTTTATTAACACATAACAATGGCTACCCAATGACACTGAAATAAATAATTTGAGAGAAAACTTTAAAGATGAAAGAGAGAGCGAAGCATGCCTTTTTCAAACTTGATACATTTTATATTACCTTTCTTGGCTCGACTGCTGTATTTCCTTAAAGAGGCGTTGTTTCTTTATGTATATTGCACACACATCAAATCTATTTTTCAGCCCTGTTGACAGCGGATATGCCATGTTTGCTTTGAGCTCGAGAGACAAAACTAACCGCAGCACTGATACATCCATACTGTATTGTTACAAGAGAACAATAAAAGAAAACATTGGATATTAAAAACCTTCTTTTTTTTGCGCTCTGTGTTCATGTGTGTCGGTGTTGTTGTTGACGGTGTTTTCAGTTTGCATAGTGGTGTGTGGTTTTTTTGTGGTTTTTTTCTTTAGCGACGATAACTCTGCTGCCGCATCTGATTTCTTTTTTGTTTTTCCCCACCCGCTTGGCAAAACAAAACAAACACACAGAAGAAGATTGTTCATTTCACACCATAAATGGCTCTGTCTGCCTTGTACAGTAAGTCAGCAACTTGAGATACCAAACTCGCGGCTCTAATGCGCGCAGCTTGTGTGGTCACAGCAAAGGCTTTCAAATGCCAATTCACATTATGGACGCACTAGTAATGCTCTTTTTGTCACGGTGACGTAGCAGATCAGTAAAATGTGTCATTTTCTTTAAAGTTCTCCTTTAAAGTTTTCAAATATATACACATTTATTTCAAATTGTACAAATGTTTTAAATATTGGCCTCACAATACTGAATAGCAGCATTTTTTATCACCCAAAGGCGGTAGCTATATTTATGACAAATCACTGACAATTTGGACCAGAGCCTAAGAAAACTAGACTCTTCTAAATCTGAAATTTCATGACATCAAAATAAAAAACATATATCATCTTACTGATGATGCAAACACATACCTTTGGATCCAGCTGCTGCATTAGATGAGAAGCCTGGTATCTACAGTTGTGTCCCTGGGTGTTGTACTGTATATGACTGTACTGTATGTTTCCTCATGGCCTAACTGATGGTGGACTTCTCCGGCTCTGTCTTGTGCTGATGTCGTGCTCAACATTTGATGGCTTCTTCCTCAGTGTTTCTTTTACATATGTTCAATGTGTGTGTGTGTGTGTGTGTGTGTGTGTGTGTGTGTGTGTGTGTGTGTGTGTGTGTGTGTGTGTATTTTATTTTACTAATTGTTTATGAAACTATGATATAAACTATAGATAGATAGATAGATAGATAGATAGATGTGTTGTGATAGCTTTTACAAAATCTGTATTAAATGCACATTGTGCTGGACAGCCATGTGATACATGTGCCATTTGGTAATGTAAACAGAAGAAAATAAGTTATTTCTTAACCCATGACCTAACCATCCATCACATTGAATAGAAATGATAGTTTGAGATTTCCTGCTGATCAACAAACAGGGCCAACATGTAACCACCTTGCAGGAGGTATAAATAATGTATTTGAATTACAGGATAAAACCAATCAGACGTGTTTCTCAACAAGTACAGTCAGGCAACAAACAAACAAGTAAGACATCATTAAGTCAGTGGGTAATTTGATAATTATGTATTCAGCCCCTCAGCTGTGTAGAGGTTTTAGATCACAAAGAACTCACACAACAACACATTCACACTGCCTTCGGCATTTAAAGCAGAGTTTGATAACGAATTCAGACAGATAGACAGATGGGTGGACAGACAGACAGACAGACAGACAGACAGAGGCCTAGTCTGCAGTGTAAAAGGGTTGCTTCTTTTGTAATACGCTGCCCCATGCCTCCACATTTCCCCAATCGCTTCTCTCCTCAGGTTACCACAGAAACCACCGACACGGTCGACAACGACGCCACACCCGTCCGAGCGCCGTCCCCGATTGTTCGGCCCCTCCTCCCAGGCACCATGAGACCCCTCAGTCCTACGAGGGGCCCCCGCATCCCTCTGGAGTCCAGGGACCCCCGAGACCAAGATCTGGCAAACAAGAAGAAGAAAGGACTACTTTCCAAGGGGAAGAAGCTCCTGAAGAAACTCTCCCCTGTGAAATAAAAAAAAAAGGGCATACATACTACACGTACTATACGTGTATATGCCAGGCTCTGTATATTGCATCCATACAATCAACTCTGATCCAACAACACATGACAGAGAAGATGTGAGCTATGTCTCCTGGACTGCCTGAGCCTATTTTAATATAACCAGTGATACAATTATTCATGTACGGTGATGGACACAAATCATTTATGTACAGTGCAGTGCCAAAATCAAGAGAGAGGTCATCTGCAGACACAATAACATACTACTGTGATGTATTTTAAATCAACGGATGACTAAAAAAACAACAAAAAAACTAGGATTTTCATGACAGTATTTTTCTGTTTTCTTTATCATTACTTAAAGAAACTATTTGTTTCAAGCAGGGTATCTGTGAAAACAAAGCATCTGGTTACATCTTCTAACGGGCTTTTTTTCTCAGCAAAAAAACAAAAACAAAAACATCAATTTTTGTGGAGTATTGATGTCACTTCAAGGAAACAGAGACCTTACTGCTCTATGAAGATCTCAAATAGACTACACTGTTATCGAGGCATTCTGTGAAGTAATGCTGGCTGCTAACACAAAGGCTTTATTCTGTGCAATATCATAGAGAGGCGGTAGCATATGTATGTGGGAAAAAAAAGAAACCTTTCCACTTGTACGTGTGATTTCAGCAGAGTGGAGTTTTTCTGTGATGAAAGGCATTTAAAAAAATAAATAAATAAAATGAATAGCAGATTGGCAACAGGGCATTAACGTCAGAGACACCGGGCGAGCTTAGCTGTCTCAGTGGCCTTTATTAAAACAATATGAGCGTGACATTCCTCATTTGATTACAAGTTTGATTTACACCGGGGGGGGCTTTTGTTTCATGACGGGTTGCTTGTGCTTTGTCATTTTTTTTTTTTTATTAAATATGAGCAGAAATGTTTGTTGTCCTCGCTGTCAAACTGTCATGAAACGCCTAGTTCAAGACAAAACTTTGTGTCTGTCTTCCTATTGCACAAAGGTGGGTGTTTTGATTGGTGTGTGTGTGTGTGTGTGTGTGCGTGTGTGTGTGTACGGCAGTATGTGATGCATTCATGTTTTGCACCTTTCATGTCTCTTGTTCACTTTTCTTTTCTTAAGGAGAGGCCATGCAGTTATTGGTCCTGTGGTTTAGTGATGTGCTGCTACCTCCATTGCCTGTGCACTGTTCAGTTCTGTCGTGTCATGTTAAAAGGCCGTTAAAGCCTAATAGAAATTACAAATCAAAATGTCAAGGTGTGCATTGTTCACTGGTTATGTTTCATCGAACTGAGGTCTGTGGAGAGAAACACAAACTGATTTCACATTCCATATCAGGTTGCATTTATGTTCTACATGACTTGTACTTACAGTACTTAAGGACTATACCATTGCAATTTAACATGTTCCACCTTTTCTGGTACAGAATAGATTTGGACTTTTTTTCCTTTGATCTTGGATATTTTTCTACAATTTATGAAATAAGCACATGCAGTCAAAACCTGAGTCTGCATGGAGACACTTATCAGTGAGGTCAATTTTCTGTTTCTCCATTTAGTTTGTTGACTCACTGAATGTTTCACATTTAACAGAGTCTTCTGACACCAACACACATATTTGCATTATGCCACTAAAAGATAATAGTAATAGGAAATGTCATCAGATCAGTGGAAACTACTTGATATCCTGCAGACTGTCACACTGGCTGTCTATTAATTCAGTTTGTTATTCACTGTCAGCGTACAAAGCTCCAAAATGTGTCTTGAATACAAGATGGATGAGTCTGCGGTGAGGAAATACTGAAATCTGAATGAAGTGTTCCAAGTGAATGACAGCATTTCACTTTCCAAATTTAATTAGTTTTTGCTTGTTTGAAAGATGTTTTTCTTCAATTTAATCAGTTCCAGTTCTCCCACAAGTCCTCCAAAACACACATCCATATGGGTTGTTTGTTCCTTTCCTCTTACACGACCAACAGGAGCGTTTCATGAATTAGCGCCCCTAGCGGTGCCAGGAAATACAAATCGTATTTTAGGGTAGGACAGGTTGATTAATGGTAAACTTCATCCTACATTCAGTATGAATTTTCAACTTTCAGATATCTTTCTGCAGCTAGTAGTCCCAATTCAGCCTATGTTAACTTTTTTTGTTTTTTTTGCTGGTTTTCACATCCAGGTAAATTGGAAAACCTGGAGCTTTGAGAGCAAACCAAATTCTAAATGAAAGAATAGAAGCCCTAAAATGCGCAACGCCCCCCCCCCCCCCCCCCCCCCCCCCCAAAAAAAGGGAAAACCTACCTCAGTTTTTGGCTTATTATAGTCATTGTACAAGAGTATAGAAATAATAAATTGGAATTTTCTTTTTTTTTTTAAAGCAAATATTACCTTGGATTACTAAGAGGAATACTGTACCAACATGTTGTGTGCTGTGGAGGTGACTAAAAGTGCTCAAGAATTACTAACTGGAGGGATAGTATGTCTCATAGCTTTAATACTTAAAAAGTGTATCCTCTCTCCGTTTAGTTTTAAATATCCAGTAAATCCTATGTATCTCCAGTTGTCCTTTATGTCAAGTTGCACTTGAGGCTTCTCTCTCCTCATTATTTATTTATATTATTGATTAAATGCAATGACTAGAGAGGGTTTGCCAAAATGGAATGTAAGAAAAGTTCGTCTGACAACCGATTTACATGCTTTTGGTTCCAAAGCTGTTTCTCTATGGTTTCTCATTCACAAAGTCACAAAGTTGAATTACTGTAACATGGTGTCCCAAAACCAAATCATTCACTTGTGAATGGGCGTAGAGTCTCTAAACGCTGTAGCTCTTTTGTACTTTGATCCATTTGTAGATAATTTATAAATGTTTCTACTTGATTTTACGACAGCCTTTCTGTTAGTGCACTGAGATTTCCTCTCCCTGTAACAGACTGCAAGCATTCTCCATAGTGTCCTTTGAAATCAGTCCACCGTATGTGCTTGCTTTGTGAATCAAAGTTTAAAAAAGAAAAAAAAAGAAAAAGAGACATCATTGGACAGTATTTATGGTGATTCATTATGTGTGGGTGTGCATGTGAAAAAATACAACTTTTATAACCAAATTAAATTTGATATTTAAAAAAAAAGAATATCCTTGTTTACATTAATTTGTGTATGTTATACATTTTAACTGAAGGTCAGATATTGTATTTAATACAGCAGGAAGTATTCAACCCTGTGTGACTCTCACACTTTGACCGACATATACAGAACAGATGTTACTACGTGACCATCCTTTAACGATCAGTGTTCTGAATTTGGTAGCTAAGGGTCTGCATTCACACCTGAAAAGAAATTAGATTCCTTATATAAATCAACACAGTATTACGCTATTGTGATAATATCAAAGCTATATAATTAATTCATAAAAACTGTGAAACGTCTCGTTGTAGAAGGGAACAAATGTGCAACATTTCCAATCATATTTTCATATCCTGGACTGATGGACCTGACTGATGGCTTTCATAGACTTGGGTTATCTTTCATCACCACAGTGTCACACAATTTAATGACACATGATAGTTAAAAAAAATAGCATGGTAGACACGTAGCGTCTGACATTAGCGCAATATATGAAGTTCCACATAGCCTATATGGTACGTCCTCTGATGGGCACATTTTAGTGACATAACCTGGGATTGTGTATCAGGATCAATGTCCATCACCAAGGTATCATGGCTTATTTATTTTATGGCTGCACCAAACAAAGCTACTCACAGCCCCCTGCAGAACAACATACTTATCTTGTTCTCAGATGAATGAACCGAGGGACACGACTATTAGAGGCTCTTCAAGTAAAAGGCTTGTCAATAGAGACTGTGTCCTAATGGGTGCAGTATAATGTATTTCAGAGGTTTCTCTGTGGATTTCTTCGCAATTATGGCACTCGGTACACTCTGTAAGACTGCACAGTGTGAAAATAAATCCTACTTTCAGTAGCTTGGGTCAGTGGTCGGTATTGGTTGTCATAGGTTGCTTAATGGCACATTAACTGTTTGTCTGATTTAATCATGACCCAAGGCTGTAATTGGCTGCAACAAGTTGTTGTTGGGATGGAAAATCGCTAAATTAGCTTTAGAAAATTCTCCGTGGGGCACCTGGGTAGCTGACCTCAGTCCTTGACGCAGCGGCTCAGAGTTCAAGTCCAACCTGTGGCCATTTGCTGCATGTCTCTCCCCCCCCCCCCCCCCTTTACTGTCTACAGCTGCCCTGTCTATTTAAGGCAAACAAACAAAAAATGCCCAGAAAATTATCTTTAGAAAATTCTCTGTGAGCTTCACGCTCATTAACAAATGACAATATCAGAACGGCAGCGTTTTGTTAGAATGTTGATTAGGAGATGTATGACAAGTTATATGATTTGACACACAGATTTATGCAGTTTATTATACTACCAAGTGATTAGCATTTTTATCTAAATGTAATATTCTCAACACAATTTTAGATTTTAGAGGACTTCAATTTCGTCAATGCAACAAGAAGAGGAGGGAATTAGTGAAGCGTTAAATGAGATCTGGGTATAACAGATGTTGCCTCTCATCCATGACTATTTCCAGACAGGAAGAGCCTGACAAGGCTGAGTCTTAAATCACATTTTAACAATGAGAGACTCAGAGTTCTCAGAGATCCAACAAAGATGCTCGGACGTGATTCATTTCAGTCATGTCATTTCAGAAGTTTGAAATAAGAAATAACACATCTAACTACTTCATAGCTTCATCATCATGATTTCTCTCACTACAGCCCATTACAGAGAGGTAAAGGCTGTATATATTTTTTTTATATCTATGTTCCTTCCCTCCCCTTTCCTCATGTTTTATATCTCCATTTTACCTGACACGCCTCACTGTGTCCACCAAATTTACATAAAGGCAGGGAACATTCAAATGAGAGGCGAGCAGAACTGAAGTCAGCGTTGTGGGTGAATTATTGCTTCAAATAAAAAAATAAATAAAACAACAGCCAAAATAACCCCCCACCCCCATTTTACATGCATGTGTACAACTGCCTGATCGGTCACTGTTTAATGCTGTTACACTACAATCCTCAGGAGGGCAGCAGTGCTTTTCAGTTGGGCAGTGACAGACTGTGATTGTGAGGACTGGCGTTTCACAATCAGGGATGTAATGAAGAAAGTGACAAACCTGTGTCCCATCATATGTAACTGTCCGATTTAACATTTGCTGATCACAGTTCAACACAGTCACACCAAGCACACAGACGCATCATAAAAAGTACGTAGGGCTGAACTTGAGAAAACGTCCTTCAGCCTCCTTCTCCGTTTTTACACCCTTATCTACATGCATGCATTTGTTTTTACCATTTGCTAAATTTGAATGTTGATTTAAACCGGAGAGAAGCTCAAAGACTGAGAGCATACTGCAGTGTTTAGGTGGGGTTACGCTGAAACACCCATTGTGCTCTCAGGGAGTCGAGAGAGAAAGGAGATTGAATTTGTAAATCAATGAATATTTGTTTTGTTGCTTCTAATATATTTGCCCTATACTCTCCTCTCTCCCTGTCCTTCCTCTCGTCTCTCGTCTCCTCTCCCTCTCTCACTCCCCTCCCTTCCTTTTTTCCCCCTCCCCTATCCACCACCTCCTCTCCTCTTCCGCTCGCTCTTGCCTTTATTTTCCCCTCGCTATCCAACACATCTATATTGAGCTGTAAGTCTGTGGAGTCCCTGAGGGCCAATGGATGTTTTAACATTCTTGCCGGTTTTAACCTCTCTATCACTCGCTTTCGTCCTGCCTGCCACGCCACCAGAGGGGGGCACAAGGAGACATCCATCTTCTGCTGGCCTTTCTGAATATTTCACAAAACCTCAGAGTGCCAGTTAAACACTCAACATCCATTTGACCCTTCTGCCCCAAGATCACAGCAGGGATCTCGCAGGTAAAATATTTTAATTTGACTTTGATATACCGAGAGACGAGTTAGAGATTTCTTTTGAAGTCTCTGGGAACACTTTTTAAAACTTCCCTAGGCCCATTCAGTATAGGCGTATAGTAAAGAAGTTAAGGAGGCATGGACATCCATTGCCTTGCATAATATAACTCTCTGCTTTCATTACATATCTTATATATCCTTCTATGGCTCCATACAGGGCCGAATCAATCAGTTTGAGGTCCCCAGGGCACAACATACATTTGGGCCTCTATTTACCCCCCTTTTCATCCTACTTTGTTAACATTGTGTATGTATTCTCTTATCTTTAACCTTAATGTACACATCAAGCATGTCGGCTTCATCATACCATACGCCAACTAGTGCTCCCAGGCTGGATTACCAATGGCGCCCGTGCTCTGAGAAGAGCATTAATTCGTCTTCAGTGGAAGAATGTTGGCCGACGTCAGCGAATAGAAGAAGCCAGGGCACTGGCCTCGCCTTGGTGATTCATCTTCGGCTGAGACTGCTCGGCATGGGAGACGCTCAAAGGGCACAACTTGGCTGAAGAACCGTTAGAGCTTGAGCACCATGAGTGTTGAAAAGACTGCTGCCCCCTGGCAGGCTGTAGTGCTAAGTGTTGTTACACAGGTGTAACGGCAGCTTTATGTTAAGAGACTGGACTCCAGCGCTTCCTGGAAATCAGAGTAGAGAATACAGAAGTAGTTTGCAATGATTTTCAATCACAGATCTTTATAAATGCTCATGGTCAACCACCTTTTCTGTGATTATTCTGTTCATGTGCCCCCTCCCATCGGATGCAGCATCAGCAGGATGAGGCGGAGATGAGTTGATCCAATCCTTGTTTGACGGATTGATGAAAGTTAAGACAATAGGATTATTAAGATGGAACATTGCTGTAGTTCAATATCCATTAGTGAGCTGGATTACTGTCAGTGAAGTTGAATAGATCTACTAATCATATGATGACCCCAGTGTGCACCGAAGGAGTCAGGTCACAGACCACCTGGATGTCAACTTCCACATATATGTAGACATGGTCTGTTGAAGTTCAAACTAAGCATCAGGATGGGGAAGAGAGATGATTTAAGTGATATGAACAGTAACTCAAATAACCACTAGTTACAACCGAGGGATGCAGAAGAGCATCCCTTAACACACACATGTCGAACTTTGAAGCACATGGGCTACAGCAGCAGAAGACCACATCGGGTGCCACTCCTGTCAGCTTAGAACAGGGAACCATCCATAGCATGCTAACATTTGCTAATTAGCACTAAACACACATACAGCTGCTGATGATGGGAATGCAATTAGCTTAGGTATTTGGTCATATATCAAAGTATTAGACAATTGAAATTTTGACCTGATGATTGTGCTAGAGGACAAGTAAAGGGATCACCTAAGTGATTACAATTCATCCTGAGGGGGACATGAACATCTGCACCAGATTTCATGGCAAGCCATCCAATAGGCCTGGTTGTTGAGATCGTCTGGAAGAAAGTGGAGGATCAATCAACCAACCGTCTGACCGACATTGCCATACCTAGAGTCACACTGCTAGTGGCTAAAAAGATTCAATGGTCTATTTCCTGAATTTTTGACTAACTTCTGGCTCTGACCAGCTGTCAAACTTGTCACTGAGGTTATTTCTCCTGCTTTCTATATGTTTCAACTTCTTAATGTTAATGTTAAAATGTTGAAATCTACACATCTACAGCGATTTAGTTCTTTTTGACCAGTTTCTCACATTTAAAATGGCCTCCAAATACATTTGAGCCAAGTGGCAGCTGCTTAATATCGAGTATTGGAGTCACACATGGTGCACCGGACCACCTCTCTGTCATCTTTAATAGCACCAGCAGCAGGTTGCATGTCTGGAACAACAACTGAAATCTGGAGACGTTCCCAGACTCAATAGTCGG